>OZ012689.1:20337159-20338588 GCA_963942565.1 Maea johnstoni | reverse complement strand
AATCCGAATGAGGCAATGATACAAAATCAAACTAAGTGTTCACCTGATACATTCTTATTACAATATTCTCACACGTTTGAATACTGTAAATTCGGAAAAGATTGCGAAAGTTAAATTTTTGCGTTTTTTTGCGTTAGCCTCGGACGCAAAATTTAAATTCGCAATGATTAGTGCTGCCACTTTAAGTGGCACACTATGTTCGCAAAGTTAAAAAACGTAAAAATCGATTTTCTTTAAATTCGCAAAATTCACTCTACACAATCGTTTGTGAATCTACAGTAATCAATGTACATCAATAAAAAAATAAGCCCAGTTATACAGGTTATCCCTGATTAATTCAGATCAAGACCATTGGCGACCATCTTCTTTTTTTGCCGTCATTACTACAGTATCACCATTTGTAATGCGGTGCCTTTTTATTGTAGTTAACCTGATAAATGCTTTGAGTATTATGCTATTACCTGTGTTTGAAATTCAATACAACGACGCATATGTATTTATAGATGAAATGAAAACATCTCTTTGAGAATTAAAAAAGGCCTATTGCTGACCGCGATTAAGAGGAACCGGTTGCATCTTTAATGCTTGGTACATTCACATTGATATTTTTTATATTTTACTTAACACTCTAGTTTTAACTAGGCGGCTTATTCAAGATGGCCTGTAATTCATAAGACACATATGCAGTATTGCACAACTGAAACGTATGGTGATATGAATAACACATAGATCAATGAAATAAGTGATCAAATAAAATCAACCATGACATGTTCAACCCTTCCAATGCTGAGGCTACTTTCATCCGAAGCACAAGGACGCAACGTCTGTTTTTTATCACCATTTAAACCCTGCCATATTGATATTCATTGGTAAACTCTCGCTGAGTGCTTTCAGATACTAGTAAATACCATGTGCCAGGGCATCAGTCACTCTTCAGATTTTTTGCATCATTTTGTATTGGCCAAATTAGCCACCAGCAGCAAAAGGGTTTAATTCCATTTATATCGAAATGTTTGCTTACCAACATAACTGTTGCGTTCTCATATAGCTTTAGACCGATATCCGCTAGTACGGATGGGTTGTTCCTAAATACTCCCCTCCTGAGAATCTTGCTTGCGAACTCATAGTGTTTGGGTCGGGGTCCCCCCAACACACTACATTGCTCCACAAGGGCCGGGAACTGCTGTTCACCCAGGAGAATACGCTTGAATGACCAGTCACACGTATCTGAAAACACAGGGCAAATGTATGATTATTTCATCAACCTCAAATAGAGTGGAAACTGTGCTACACACATACATACACACATAAACACACACACACGCGCATAAATATATATATATATATATATATATATATATATATATATATATATATATATATATATATATATATATATATATATATATATATATATATATATATACAT
>OZ012689.1:20282159-20334659 GCA_963942565.1 Maea johnstoni | reverse complement strand
ATTTGTATTAATTTAAAGTAAGGCACGGTTAAAGCTAGCGTATTATGGAGAGAATGGTATTTCACTCTTTGTCATTTTCATTTGGAATAAGTATCATCAGTCATATACATGATACTAGTATAATGCTAGACAATTTGATAGGTCGTTATGTTTTGATCACATATCATATACTAGTAGTCAGTCTAGCATCATTTTAAAATTTTATATCAATGTTCCCATAATTTAAATCATACAATATACCTTAGTATACCGTATCGTATCATATCGCATCATATCATATCTTATCTCCAACACTGCTGTGAATCTTGCTGGTCATTGGTCAGTAGGTGTCGGACATGGAACCATTTCCACTATGTAGTTTTAATTTCGAACATCTGAATTCGATATTCATAACCTTACGAATTCGAACCTTAGCGCACCAACATACTCGATACCACCTCTTAGTCAGCATTGTATCGGTTTGGACTTTTTCTTACCATGGAAGAACAGTATATAAATTCATTACACCATGTTAGAAAGTGTGGTCAAGTATGCTATCCACCCTCAGTCATCCGCATGCCACGATGCGGAGACGATTGGTGTTGAAGCCTTCGGTTGAATATCAGGCCTGGCCACACTTTCTGACAGGGTGTTACTAATAGGATCGCATCACATCACACCATGACAAATAACTTAGCAAATGGCATCTTACTTACACTGTTAATGTAGAAGGAGAAGACGATTCTGACCCATTGTTGTTTGGGTACAGGCCAGGGGGTAAGATTGGCCACACTTCGACCATCTTTCGTTGTAACCTGTACGTGCACGTGACCTGTAACAATATATATATAACTACTGACAATACCACCAAGGCCATCCAGAAATATACTGAATTCGCGGAACTATACACTGTTCGTCTACATGCTAGTTTCAGGAAGACCTCCAAGACGACCATATTTTGAAATGAGTTCGTTACCATTATATGATTGCGAAGAAACAATCCTTAATAAACATATAACGATAAGGACAGTGTGAAAGTAATTATAAATGGCAGGATGTGCAAAATTGAACCAAATTTAGATATCGGATTATAGTAATATACCTGTCGTGTTAACACATTCTCGTTAAGAAAATTCCACATGACATGGGAACATGAAAAAAAGGTGATAACATTGACATGGAGTCATGCAGAAAAGGTGGTAACATTGACATGGAGTCAAGCAGAAAGGGTGTGGAACATCAAAATGATGTTATGAAGCAATGGTGGGGAACATTGACATGGTATCAAGCAGAAAGGATGGAGAACATTGACACGGTGTCAGGCAGAAAGGGTGGGGAACATTGACATGGTGGCATGCAGAAAGGGTGGGGAACATTGACATGGTGGCATGTAGAAAGGGTGGGGAACAGTGACATGATGTCAAGCAGAAAGGGTGGGGAACATTGACATGGTGTCATGCAGAAAGGGTGGGAACATTGACATGGTGGCATGCAGAAAGGGTGGGGAACATTGACATGGTGGCATGTAGAAAGGGTGGGGAACATTGACATGATGTCAAGCAGAAAGGGTGGGGAACATTGACATGGTGTCATGCAGAAAGGGTGGGAACATTGACATGGTGGCATGTAGAAAGGGTGGGGAACATTGACATGATGTCAAGCAGAAAGGGTGGGGAACATTGACATGGTGTCATGCAGAAAGGGTGGGAAACATTGACATGGTGTCATGCAGAAAGGGTGGGAACATTGACATGGTGTCATGCAGAAAGGGTGGGGAACATTGACATGGAGTCATACTGAAAGGGTGGGAACATTGACATGGAGTCATACTGAAAGGGTGGGGACATTGACATGTAGTCATACTGAAAGGGTGGGAACATTGACATGGTGTCATGTAGAAAGGGTGGGAACATTGACATGGTGTCATGCAGAAAGGGTGGGGAACATTGACATGGAGTCATACTGAAAGGGTGGGGAACATTGACATGGAGTCATACTGAAAGGGTGGGGACATTGACATGGAGTCATACTGAAAGGGTGGGAACATTGACATGGTGTCATGCAGAAAGGGTGGGGAACATTGACATGGTGTCATACTGAAGGGTGGGAACATTGACATGGTGTCATGCAGAAAGGGTGGGGAACATTGACATGGTGTCATACTGAAAGGGTGGGGAACATTGACATGGAGTCATACTGAAAGGGTGGGGACATTGACATGGAGTCATACTGAAAGGGTGGGAACATTGACATGGTGTCATGCAGAAAGGGTGGGGAACATTGACATGGTGTCATGCAGAAAGGGCGGGGAACATTGACATGGTGTCATACTGAAAGGGTGGGAACATTGACATGGTGTCATGCAGAAAGGGTGGGAACATTGACATGGTGTCATGCAGAAAGGGTGGGGAACATTGACATGGAGTCATACTGAAAGGGTGGGCAACATTGACATGGAGTCATACTGAAAGGGTGGGGACATTGACATGGAGTCATACTGAAAGGGTGGGGACATTGACATGGAGTCATACTGAAAGGGTGGGAACATTGACATGGTGTCATGCAGAAAGGGAGGGGACCATTGACATGGTGTCATACTGAAAGGGTGGAAACCATTGACATGGTGTCATGCAGAAAGGGAGGGGAACATTGACATGGTGTCATGCAGAAAGGGAGGGGAACATTGACATGGTGTCATACTAAAAGGGTGGGGAACATTGACATGGTGTCATACTGAAAGGGTGGGGACATTGACATGGAGTCATACTGAAAGGGTGGGAACATTGACATGGTGGCATGCAGAAAGGGTGGGGAACATTGACATGGTGTCATACTGAAAGGGTGGGGAACATTGACATGGAGTCATACTGAAAGGGTGGGGAACATTGACATGGAGTCATACTGAAAGGGTGGGAACATTGACATGGAGTCATACTGAAAGGGTAGGGACATTGACATGGAGTCATACTGAAAGGGTGGGAACATTGACATGGTGTCATGCAGAAAGGGTGGGGAACATTGACATGGAGTCATACTGAAAGGGTGGGGAACATTGACATGGAGTCATACTGAAAGGGTGGGGACATTGACATGGAGTCATACTGAAAGGGTGGGAACATTGACATGGTGTCATGCAGAAAGGGTGGGGAACATTGACATGGTGTCATACTGAAGGGTGGAAACATTGACATGGTGTCATGCAGAAAGGGTGGGGAACATTGACATGGTGTCATACTGAAAGGGTGGGAACATTGACATGGTGGCATGCAGAAAGGGTGGGGAACATTGACATGGAGTCATACTGAAAGGGTGGGGAACATTGACATGGAGTCATACTGAAAGGGTGGGAACATTGACATGGAGTCATACTGAAAGGGTGGGGACAATGACATGGTGTCACGCAGAAAGGGCGGGGAACATTGACATGGAGTCATACTGAAAGGGTGGGAACATTGACATGGTGTCATACTGAAAGGGTGGGAACATTGACATGGTGTCATGCAGAAAGGGTGGGGAACATTGACATGGTGTCATACTGAAAGGGTGGGAACATTGACATGGTGGCATGCAGAAAGGGTGGGGAACATTGACATGGAGTCATACTGAAAGGGTGGGAAACATTGACATGGAGTCATACTGAAAGGGTGGAGAACATTGACATGGTGGCATGCAGAAAGGGTGGGGAACATTGACATGGTGTCATGCAGAAAGGGTGGGAACATTGACATGGTGTCATAAAGAAAGGGTGGGAACATTGACATGGTGTCATGCAGAAAGGGTGGGGAACATTGACATGGTGTCATACTGAAAGGGTGGGAACATTGACATGGTGTCATGCAGAAAGGGTGGGGAACATTGACATGGTGTCATAAAGAAAGGGTGGGAACATTGACATGGTGGCATGCAGAAAGGGTGGGGAACATTGACATGGTGGCATGCAGAAAGGGTGGGGAACATTGACATGGTGTCATGCAGAAAGGGTGGGGAACATTGACATGGTGTCATACAGAAAGGATGGGAACATTGACATGGTGGCATGCAGAAAATGGTGGGGAACATTGACATGGTGTCATGCAGAAAATGGTGGGGAACATTGACATGGTGTCATACAGAAAGGGTGGGAACATTGACATGGTGGCATGCAGAAAATGGTGGGGAACATTGACATGGTGTCACGCAGAAAGGGCGTTGAACATTCGCATAGTGCCATGCAGAAAGGGTGGCGAACATTGACATGGGGTCATTCAGAAAGGGAGGGGAACTTAAACATGATGTCATGCAGAAATGTAAGAAGCATGTTTTACCTTTTCTGTTAATTAATAGAAATGGAGTTAGGTATTTGTCATCCCACGTCATATGCTGTACCAGTCCACACAGCGTCATTCGAGGACAATATTCAACAATGTATAGCCACATGGATATTGTAAACCTTTAGAGATAAAAATAACAACATAAGTTTTGCTTGAATGGAATAAGATACATGTAGTGAACTTGTTTTAACTTCATTTGAATAATGAGATTTGCAATAGCATAAGTTTACGTTAAGGAAGATTAACATGCAAATAAGGAACACAGAGAGCAAATAAAGATGATATAGACTTAACAGTAGTACACATAAGCAGAACAAGTTAACACTAGAAACAAACTAAAGGACATTTTAACACAGCATGTGAAAAAAATTCCAACCCTTTTTGGGAATTTTATCTTATCGTACAAAAACATACTGATGCATGACGCACAAGATGTAGTAACTGAATGTAGCGTTATAGCAGAAACATAAATAAAGCCATTCATAGTTAGTTTTCAAGCGTCATGAAATCTTGCACTTCATGCTGTTGTAAGTCGTCTTGCCACTGAATATGTGAATATCCTTTTAAAATAAGGTTTAGATAAATGGCAGGACTCGAAGTATGTACACATATCATTTGATGTCACTGTATGTGCATTAAACTAACAGTTCCATTTCAACTCGATATTGAAAACAAACAATTCCTCTGGTCGGAAATACTAGGTATTGCAGTTATTAGATTTAAAGGACAATTCCACCATGGATAGAACAGATGCCCAAATAGTTTCTTATGGTATTCTCTACTTAAACCCAAGTTCCCACCAGAGCCAACCTTCACACAAGAAGTATATTGCTGTTTAAACACCTCCTAACAGACACAAAATAGAGGCATTCGGTGCGGCCATTTTAGCCTGTTAAAAAACTGTTTTGATACCTTATATTTTCGTTTGTAAATTCTGGTGAAATAGGTCGCAGCATCAAAAGCTGTTAAACTATTTTAGTTTAATTAGAATGTTTAACATTGATATCTTATATTGTTTTGGCATATCAATGTCGTGATATAAACAACTACTACGTTCTACATTAGCTTCGTTTTAACGGCATTTACGTATTAAGGTGTTGGTGATTAAAATAGCACATGATAAAAAAAGAAAGCTTTTCCTTTACCTTGGTTTTGTTAGACTATTTAGACGTTCGTTTTTCAAGACTTTGTTGGAGTATTCTGGCAAGAGTCTATGCACGCCTTGTCTCTTGCCGCTCAGACCAACCGGATACGAGATGACTTGAATCACCTCTAGAGGCAAAGTACGACAGGAAAATAAAAATGTAAATCCACACATCAAAATTATTACTGATGAATAATGCTTCAATATCTGTATTATTATTTTTTGCATTTAGAACGTTTTATGGACAATTGTCATACAGTACAAACATTTAATTCCTGCATCAGTCGACCGGATGTATGTGTAGTGCCTGGTTGTAAAAACACCCATAGATAAAATGACAAAGAAGTAAACCAAGCACATCCATGACCCAAGTAGCTTTCGAATCAAATCTATCTTCAGTTGTGAGGTCATTCGTGTATAGGAGACTGGGTGGCATTATGCCTGGGCTGTCCACGTATTAAGTGCAGGAATTGAATGTTGGTACTGTACATAGACTACTCGAGACCAGGTGTTATCCGGTCAGAACTAGTAGTTGATGGTAGAAATGGCCGGAAAACCCGGGTCTAAAAATTCTGAAGCAAAACGTGAAATACGTGGAGTAATAATGATTTCATGTTAAAATAAGACTAAGAAAAAACATGAAATCTGAAAATATGAAGGAAGGGGTAAAATTTCCGTAAGGTTCAATACGTTTGTTTGAGGCGAAAGGATACTTTCTTACTTTTAGCAAGAAAACAACTGATAGACAGACCAATAATTTTGTCGACAAAGAACCCCAATAAATTACACATTTTACGTAAGCTGACACTCAAAAAAAGTTTGAATATATATCATAAGATGTTTAACAATTTCTAGGGGGTTGGGATTAAAACAGATAGTAGATTCATATTAAATGTGATCATTTTGCAAATAACCCCTTGCTTTCAATTATAGTTTTACCAAGTTCATATCTATGTATTTGTTGGAAAAA
Organism: Maea johnstoni; assembly: GCA_963942565.1. Classification (NCBI taxonomy): domain Eukaryota; kingdom Metazoa; phylum Annelida; class Polychaeta; order Spionida; family Magelonidae; genus Maea; species Maea johnstoni. Next base: position 20,328,256 of record OZ012689.1, on the reverse strand, counting down.
TATATAGTTGGTACAGTGCTGACATTCAATTTCTGCACTAAATGTGTGGGCAGCCCGGACATAATAAACGACCGCACCCCCGATTACCATCCAGTTTCCTGGGCGTGGATGCACGGATCACCTCACAATTGAACGTAGCTTTGATCCGCAAATTACGTGGTTCATTGATATGCTTGACTAAAATGTGACATAAACTGGCAGATAATATGGTTGACTGTTGCAGTATTTAAATTTCTGTACTGTAAGTAAGGTAAGGAGTCTATATAGTAACAGGTAGCATACCTTATACGCTTCCATATATAAAAAGAAATGAACACCATATATTGATTCCTACCAAGCAATATGTTATATCTTAAGTTTGTATATAAATGGTAGTATTAAACGTGTGATAGATAAAACGTATTCAGTCTATGGGGGTGTTCAAATAAACAGGTTTCATTGATTTTGTTTACTGGTAAAACTTACAGAATACTACATGCATGTTAATACGTACCTGGCTCTAGGGCGCAATGGAGTGTCTTTAAGTATGCGTTCTTTAGTCGAAAGTTGTACCACCAGACCAAGCAAGTGTCTGGAGGTTTTTCAGGGCGAGAATTTGGCGGCAAAAGATAGGTATTGTACGTGCCCTTGACCTCAGCATACTCGTAGCTCTTGTGCGATCTGCGCGTGACATTCCAAATCTCTCTGTCTATTACCCAAACCCGTATCAAACTTTTAGTCACTGCCACCGAATATCTGTTATAAAATCCTGGCCGGTACGCCAACTTGTTTGGTAGAGTAACCCGCACTGTGCGCTTCCGTGATGACGTCATAGCAGACGAACAGTACCAAACCTCCTGGAATACTTTCTTGTTTCTCTGTGTGGCCGTGTTGACCATGATCTCCATGCCAACCACATTGTTCTCACCATGGCAACGGTATTCTACTAAAATCGTCGAACTGTGTGTTAGCGGTTTTGGAGATTTTGGGATTTGGACAAAGTCTTGCGCTTTAACATTAGCAGTATTTATAACCAAGGATAGTGATTCTGCATCGGCCTTCACCGGGGCTTGTTGCTGGAATGAAAAGAAATAATGATACACTTTTTATATTGGATGAATAAAAGTATGGATATGTAGCGAAAGACCAATTATTATATGCGCTACAATGAAGACCTGGCCATCACACGGATCTCGAATTTTGCCTCAGTGTGACGTCACTAGGAGACAACGACATACGAGACCAAGAGAGAGAATGTTAGAACGAAAACTAACTTAAATTAACTTATATACAACCATATTCATAGGCAACTTTCTCCCCTGCCGTAAAAAAGACATTAGAGAAAGTTGCCAGTGACTTGGTGTTGGACGGACCTCGGTTTCCTACGGTACTCGTGTTTTCTATACTGTAAATATTTGGCTAGTCATAATTTAGCCTGCAATTTGACCGAGAAAGTAAACGAAATTTCAAAAAATTCAAATTAGTGGTAAATGATACTTTCAATCTAAGACTACTGACCGCAGTGACTGTCTCCGTTTGCGCGCTGTGTAATGCATATCACACTGACTGCTCGCAGTGTAGTAGTAGTAGTAGTAGTAGTAGTAGTAGTAGTAGTAGTAGTAGTAGTAGTAGTAGTAGTAGTAGTAGTAGTAGTAGTAGCAGTAGTTGTAGTACATGTAGTAGTAGTAGCAGCAGCACCAGCAACAGCAGTTATAGTAGTAGTGGCAGCAGCAACAGCAGTTATAGTAGTAGTAGTAGTAGTAGTTGTTGTAGTAGAAGCAGTAGTAGTAGTAGTAGTAGTAGTAGTAGTAGTAGTAGTAGTAGTAGTAGTAGTAGTAGTAGTAGTAGTAGTAGTAGTAGTAGTAGTGATATAAGTTTAGGTATTTACCATCTGTACTGTTTACTCTATATGCACCCGAGCGGTCTGTAACGTTATGTAAGATCTAGATGACACATGTATTGTGATTTCTATCGATTTCTCCTCATCCCCCCCCCCCCCCACCTTTCTACAGCTGTGTTCTGCTGTGTGTCTAATGGAGTCTATACCTCTCTGTTACCTCGCCAAGCACCTGTTACCACAGTGCCACTATTGATTCTAGATTGGATTAACCCATCTGCTGCTGGTGGCTAATTTGGCCTATACAAAATAACGCAAAAAAATGGAAATGACTGAAACCATGGCCCGTGGCCCGTACTCATCTGAGAGTACCCAGCGAGAGCTATCTAATGAATACCAACATGACAAGGTTTAGATGGTTTTTCAAAAATATTCGCGTCATTGGATGAAAGTATCCTCCGCATTGCAAATTGGAAGGGTTAAAGTCTCGATGGGCTTTTAAACTTCCATCATACAGACTCACTCACCAGATAGCAATGCATTCTCTAGATGACGGCGCAGAGATAGTATTTTGTATTACAGGTTTCTAGCCCATTTTGCTCATATATAGCTTGATACTTTTTGAATATTAAATACAAATGAGAATTATTTTTGAAAACTACTCAAAAGAGGGTTATTAAACCCTGATTGGGAACGACAACTTTCAATAAAATATTATTCAAAACATTGCTTTGATTTTCCATGTCTTTCGCATGTACGACGATTCAAACGTGGATCTGTATACTAGTACTCTCTCTCTCTCTCTCTCTCTCTCTCTCTCTCTCTCTCTCTCTCTCTCTCTCTCTCTCTCTCTCGCTCTCTCTCTGTCTGTCTGTCTGTCTGTTTGTCTCTCCCCCCCCCCCTCTCTCTCTCTCTCTCTCTCTCTCTCTCTCTCTCTCTCTCTCTCTCTCTCTCTCTCTCTCTCTCTCTCTCTCTCTCTCTCTCTCTCTCTCTCATCAGAGAAATCCAGGGCAATGGGCTCGTTTTTGCAAGTGGGGATGGATTATTTCTAGCATATTTGAAAAATATATACATTTGTTCCAATTAGTGACACCTACTTAAGACGATCACCTTCGGGGAAAGAAATGTGTCCACACGTACCCTATTTACAGAAGAGGTTCTAATTTGTATACCATAAGTAAAAAGAAAAATACAACCAAATGGGCATCAATACCATGTTCTAGTCATGGAGTAACACTGTCTCTGACTATATGCTTTTCGTGAAACTCCCTGGTTGTCTTTATTTATATGATAATAATTATACTCCAAAGTATATTTTATGAATTCCCCTACTTCCCAGGTATCTTGTATTTCTCTTTGATATCGCCATAGTTTGGCCGGAACTGATGGATAATGTTGTATCCATAAATATGTATTGACCAACGTGCTAATAAAGACTTACTACATACAACACAATCGAAGATTGCGGATCTATATTCTCCAAATATGTTTGTTTTGATTTGAAATGAAATGGAAAGAAATGGAAAAGAAAGTAACATAGGTTATTAGTAGCGTTATGCGTTTAATTGCTGTTTGTTTTGAGATGTGATCATGTATTCTTATTTCATAGCTTTGTGATACTATTAAGAAACGTGGTACAATGGTAATACTACCGCTGTGATACGATTATTGGTATGTATGGTAACTACTAGCATTGTGAAGCAATGCAGGTGCGTATTAAATTAAATCGTACAAGATAGGATCAAAGAAGCTGAAAATTAGCAATCAAAATTAGCATCCTCTACATGAATAATTCGGTTAAGAAAATATATAAAAGTAATAGTCATCTTTGACACCTTAAAAAGATGTACTGAATTGTTTGGTTCAATTATGTTACATATGATATGATAGTTATGTTTTATATGGCAACCGCTGAGTCAATAGCAGATAAACCTCTATTACGCTATAGATATTGAATGATAATAAGCTTAACCCTTCCAATGCTGAGGCTACTTTCGTCCAGAACACATGAACGCAAATATTTTTGAATATCACCTAAACCCTGCCATGTTGGTATTCATTGGATAGCTCTCGCTGAGTACCCTTTTGCCAGGATTACAGTCATTTTTAAGGTTTTTTGCATGATTTTGTATTGGTTGAATTAGCCACCAGCAGTATTAGGGTTATGAGTTCGACTTCATAATGCGCCGAGAAATTTCAGTACGTAATTATAATTATGCTTCGCAAATGCACCACCTATGTCCGCTTGTATGGCAAATGCATGGAAACTTTCACATTTAAGCCAACGAATCATTCGGTTGAGTAAGGGTTACTTTTCCTAAATAGCATCCATGTCTCGATGAGTAGAAGATGGCATCACGACGTACTATATAAACATGTTAAACGGTTTTTATTTAATTTCCAATTCCTGAAGTAATTTACTTAGCTATATAATCGCCATCTTTGAAAATGATTAAAGAAAGTATACAATGACAATTAGGAATACGGCTTACCTGTGTCGAGTAGATGAAAGAAATCAAAATAACCAGAAGAAAGTTGTAGTTTGTTATCTCCGCCATCATCATCGTTATTATCAGCTGTACACGTACCACATATAGGGCCAGAGCAATTGAATTGCTTTGTGATATATTGATTATGAGAACAGCTTTTCAGATATCCCCTACGGAAATAGGTTAGGGTATCCTACGTATGCACTTTATACACCAAATGTAATACTTGGCATCAAATGTAATAGCAACCGTAAATGTAATTTAAAAAATAAAACCAAATGTAATGACAACCACAAATGTAATGAACAATTTATACCAAAGGTAATATCAACCGTAAATGTAACAAGCTACTATACTTGATGTACTCTATTGCATTTGGTGTTATATAAACATACGTACGGTATGTACGTGTGGGGGTGAGGGAGGCGGCAAATTGTTTAATTTGTCTTGCCATCATCCCGTAGTGGGGGGGGGGGGGGGGGGGTACTACTTATTTTTACCCTCCCGTGGGGTGCACTCATACTGATAATAAACAAGTACTTACGATTGTTTTTTTTTAATAATAGCAGTGGAGAGGACTTTAACCAAGTACGGAAGCAAATTACACTTTTATCATAACAGAGACTCTGGTATTATTCAGGGTATAACGTACCAACTCAATTCAGTAGTATTTATTTGGAAGGTCGCTATCGATAGCTATCGTTTGCCACGTTGACAGGTGCAAATGTAATGTAACGTTTGCCACGTTGAAAGGTGCATATGTAATGTAACGTTTGCCACGGTGAGAGGTGCAAATGTAATGTAACGTTTGCCACGTTGACAGGTGCAAATGTAATGTAACGTTTGCCACGGTGAGAGGTGCAAATGTAATGTAACGTTTGCCACGTTGACAGGTGCAAATGTAATGTAACGTTTGCCACGGTGAGAGGTGCAAATGTAATGTAACGTTTGCCACGTTGACAGGTGCAAATGTAATGTAACGTTTGCCACGTTGACAGGTGCAAATGTAATGTAACGTTTGCCACGTTGAAAGGTGCATATGTAATGTAACGTTTGCCACGTTGACAGGTGCAAATGTAATGTAACGTTTGCCACGTTGAAAGGTGCATATGTAATGTAACGTTTGCCACGTTGAAAGGTGCAAATGTAATGTAACGTTGTGAAACCACCACAGGAACTTGTCACCCGATTGAAATCTGGAAAAAGTAAGGAAATATCAATTGATTCCAAATCTTACTACGCCTTAAACTCGTCACAAACACTAAATGTACGGGCGTACAACTTATATGCCTTTATGATTGCGCAGTTGGGGGGGGGGTGGATTTAACGGACATTTCATTACATTTTCCAGATTTCGGTCGAAAATTCCTCTGGCATATACGATGGTGCAGGTGTTAACGGCAGAAAAGATTTTTTTTCTGCCATTCACACCTGCACCATCGTAGGTTAGGTATATGTAAATCACAAAATATGAAAAGTTTTCCCTAAAACAGGAGGGGGATGTAAATGACGTCATCATGGTGCGGAGTACGTGGCGACGTCGAATGTTCTAGTTGTTGGTACCTTATGAAATCGATATTGTGCACAATCACTCGCGACATCTGTGTTTGACTACTGAGCTTGAATCATTCATATGGAAACGTATACTGTGGTCTCAAGCATTCCATGTGTGTTTTCCATCGTCATCTATTCTGTTATCTTGTTATGCTAAATCATGGCTAACCACGTGTTTGTTGACTGCAAGGAAAGCGGAGTAACAGCGTAAATAACAGCGACTTGGTCTCGGGCATTCATATATGGAAACGAATACAGGCAACTCTGCTTAATCCGGATTGGTGTGGACCCTAAATTTCTGTCCGGATTAGGCAAAATCCGGATTATGCGTCTAGGAATTATATGTATATGAAGGGACTGGGACCTTCCAATCTGTCCGGTTTAGACGAAAATCCGGATTAAGCGGAGTTGCCTGTACTTTGGTCTTGATATTTCTCCTTTCATTTGGTCCTGAGTCATTCATATGGAAACGAATACTTTGGTCTTAATCATTCTCTGTTTGTTTGTTCTGTGTTTGATTATTGAGCTTGAGTCATTCATATGGAAACCGATACTTTGGTCTTAATCATGTCTATACTCATATATATATATATATATATATATATAATATATATATATATATATATATATATATATATATATATATATATATATATATATATATATATATATATATATATATATATATATATATATATATATATATATATATATATATATATATATATATATATATATATGTGTGTGTGTGTGTGATTTTGAACTAAACGCGATCTGTGCACGGGGCCAGCTAGTCGACACTATAGTTTAGTCGACGGAACATTTTGTGAGGAAGTATTTTATTTTTGATATTGACAGGATGGATGCTCTACTAGGACTGGAATAGCGCCCGTACAAAAAGTTCCATGCATGAACATTTCATTTTCATGGGTACAAATTTCTTATTTTCATGCATGAAAATGAAACTTTCATGCATGACAATAAAAATTTCGCCCTTGACATGATTTTTTCGCCCCAGAAATGTTCATGGGTAGTTGAGCTATACACAACTTCATGCATGAAATTGAAATGCATTAAGTCTTTCGTACGGGCGTAGGCCTTTAAGTTCTTTAACTCTGGTATAGGACCAAAATAAAGGTTATTTAGTTTCAAAATGGGAAAACAAGCCGTATGACGTGGCAACAGGGGCAAGTTGTCATCTCTTATGTAAATTCGCAATTGTTGATAGAAACATTTTCAATTTTCTACCGGCAGTTATAGCAACTTATATTTCAAAACGCAACAAAAATATATTCATGTACACCCTAACAACCATTACGAGTTTGGCTCACCAGGTAGTCGGTTGTTTAGAAAATTCAATATCTCGATAACCTTGAACATAACTCTCAAGTACATGTATACGGAGATATGTGGAAATATATGTTACATATTTGAGCAGGGGCTGTTCAAATAACAGGGAACTCACTAGGAACAACTTTCAAACAAGCTTAGTTCACAAATGTCAGTACAACTGAGTAGCTTTGTGACCGAAATAGTCTTGGTGCCAGCTTCTTTTCTTAATCCAAGGTGCCAGACAATGGGTACGCTTCCAATGTGAATTACTCAACCCTGAATAGTTATACCACTTAATAGTTCAGACATAAACCCTACCTATTTTCGCGTTTATGTTTTCCTACTGAACGGTAACTTACATGCATCAAATAGATGTCTGCAGTAAAAACATCAGATGCATATGTAAGGTTCAATATTGTTGAAATAACCACTTAGATACAACAAAAACAGGTTTCTTGTAAAAACGTTTATTCTCAACAAGGAACGACATATAAAATCACTTTATGGCTGTGTAAGCAAATAGATAGATAACAAGGCCAACATACATAATCAATGACAATATTGATATTCCAACACACGGATTAACAGTGCAATTCCAGGTTTGATGGTTACTTATTTCTGAAGTAACTAGAGGACCTGCATAAAGAGGGCGGGTTCTTACAACGGATCTGCTAAGGTAAAGCTTAGATGAGCAACCATATCTTAATTCAATGGTAAATTTAGGGAATCTAGAAACTACATAGCGCTTCCCTGTACATACCTAGATAAGTTCCCTGTACCTATACTAGTACTGGAGAGGCGATCCTCTGAAACTGGTATATATACGGTTAGAGCAATGATGATACACTAGTCATCAAACTACTACACACACACACATATATATACATACATATATATATATATATATATATATATATATATATATATATATATACATATATATCAGGAAATTAGAAGTAATTTCTTTTTTATAATAAATACTTACCTGCGATCATTGGAAGCTATCTCCAGGGCTTGCTCTGGTCACCCAAAAGGTAGGCTCTCATTTGGCAGTCTCTCCCTATGGAAGATCCTTGCGATGATCATAGCGGAGGGTCTACTAAATGTAGCCTCCAAAATTAAAAATAGACCGTGGTTTGTGTGATCCCCGCTAGGGGCCGCACTGATACCGGTCGTGACGTCACGGTTGGCGCATGCGCCTTCATCCTCTTCTCATTTTTGGCGTTAAATACCATCATGGAAGAACGGATTCTAGGGGAGGATACAGAAGGGTGGGCAATGATCGCAGGTAAGTATTTATTATAAAAAAGAAATTACTTCTAATTTCCTGTTTTATATCTAAATTCTTACCTGCTCACATTGGAAGCAGAGTACCACCGCCAAGAAAAGCTGTGGAAGGATCAGTTCTATTTCCTAGAAGCTGTGCCAGCCGTGACCAGCACTGCTCTACTAAACCTGCCTTTTGTTGCAGGAAGATCTTTAAGATAGAACTGCGCAAAAGTTTGCGGCCGGCTCCAGGCTGCGGCATCCATAATAGCTTCAAATGGCACTCCGGCCATTGTAGCCCAAGTAGTTGCGACCCCTCTGGTGTCGTGGGCTCTAATGCCCATGCGTTGCCTCCGTTCCTTAGGAAGGTGCGAGAACGCCCCCGCTATGGCCTCTTTGACCCAACCAGCGACTGTACTCTTGGTAGCCTTAGTATAAGGCTCCCTTGACCGAATGAAAAGGGCTTTTTCATCCCCTCGCAAGGGCTTGGTTAATTCCAAGTACCATTTCAGGGCCCGGACAGGGCAATGTACTTTGTCGTCTGGCGAGAACTCCTTCAGGCTGAGGAGAAACACCTCACTAGGAGTAAACGAGACCGACTGGTTTTTGTCCAATAGGAGGGATGGGAGAAGACGGACTCCTCCATTTTCCCACCGCAGATGACATGCGTCTATCCTGCAGGAATGGACCCAGCTTCCTCGCCTGGCCGAAGCCAGTTGCAGTAGGAAAGCTGTCTTGACCGCCACCGACCTCAATGGTGCCGTGTGAATCGGCTCAAAGGGAGGGCCCGCTAGGTATTTGAGTACCGTCGGGAGATCCCAAGTCTCATTGAGCGTCCTTGGTCTGGCGGAAACCACAAACAGACCCTTAATAAGGGTCGACAAATCCGTGTTGGACGACACAGTTGTCCCATCCGGAAAACCTCTATGAATGGCTGCGATGGCAGATTTGTAACCTGCAATGGTTGACGGAGCTAAGGGCTTCCCCTTATGCTTCACCGTCCGCAGGCCATTCAGGAATTCCGCGACTTCCGCTACAGGGGCCTCAGCGGGACCCACACCTCGCTCCACACACCATCGTCGGTAGTGGAGAAGACGGGAATCATAAAGCCGGCAAGTTGATTCTCGCCTGGCCCTGGCTGCCGTCTCTGCAACTCCCTGCGAAAAGCCTCGGTCAACGAAGGATTTGCGGACAGCGGCCATACAGCCAGTCTCATTCTGTCCGGTTTGGGGTAAAACATCCCCGTGACCGAGTTCTTCAGGAGGTTGTCCTTGGGTGTGATCACTCGCGGAAGGTCTGTCAGCATGCTGGTCAGCTGACGGAACCACGGCTGGCTGGGCCAGAACGGGGCTACTAGGAGGATCCGGGCTGACCACTGCAGCCTCAGTTTCCTCAATACCCTCGGGATGAGGTTGGTCGGCGGGTACGCGTACCCGTACAGACTCTCCCAATTCTGCGTCAGAGCGTTTATTCCGCTCGACGTCTGAGAGGGGCGCACTGAGAAGAACACTGGAAGTTTGTGGTTCTTCTCTGACGCGAAGAGATCCACATGGGGAGTCGGCCAATGCTCGAATATGAGCCGAACCACTGTCTTGTGGAGGGACCACTCCGTAGGGTGGTTGTGTTTCCCCCTGGACAGGGCGTCCGCCAGGACGTTCCTGACTCCCGATATGTGGTTGGCAACCAGGTAGATCCCGTGTTGCCTGCACCAGGCCCACAGGTCCAGTGCCAGGTAGCACAAGGTGGGGGATTGAGTTCCACCCTCCTTGTTGATGTAGGCCACTGTAGTGGTATTGTCCGTAAGGACATCCACAGCAGTGTCCCGTACCTGAGGCAGAAAATGCTGCAGAGTCAGCCATACTGCCTGCAGTTCGAGCCAGTTGATGTGGTGCTTGGCCCAAGCCCGCGGCCACTGACCTGAGATCACCCAGTCTCCTAGGTGACCTCCCCAGCCCTCCATTGAGGCATCCGTGACTATCGTCATAGTCGGATCTGGCCTGAGAAACGGCCGGCCCACCGTCAGGTTGGCCCGCGATGCCCACCACTCCAGCTCTCTGAGCGATTCGTGGTCGGGGTATATCCGGAGATATGGGCTGTCCGAGACTTGCGTCCACTGACTGTGGAGCATAAGTTGGATCAGCCGAGTATGTGTCACCGCCATGGGGACTAACTCGCGCAGACTGGACAGATGTCCTAAGAGCTTCTGCCAAGTTTTCGCTGGCTGAGGGCTCCGTGCTAGGAGCGAGGATGCCAGTCGCGACGCTCTGATGACCCTCTTCTCGCTCGGGAAAACGAGCATATTGATGAGGTCGAGGGTCGATCCCAGGAATGCTGGGAACTGTGTGGGTATCAACTGGGACTTTCCTTCGTTTACGAGGAAGCCCAGTTTTGTCACCCAGAACAGTGTGAGGTCGCGTTGACGTTCCACAAGCGACCTTGACTGGTTCTTTAGAAGCCAGTCGTCTAGATACTGGTGCATGTCTACACCCTGTATCTTGAGGAACGCCTCGATGGTTCGCACAATCCTCGTGAACACCCGAGGTGCTGTTGAGAGCCCGAACAGGAGCACCAGGAATTCGTACGCCCTGCCATCGTAGGCAAAGCGGAGGAACCGTGTGTGTTCGGGAGCTACGGGGACGTGAAAGTAGGCGTCTCTTAAGTCTATAGAGACTGCCCACGTCTCTGACATTGAGGAGTCCCTCAAATGCTCGGAGGTCTTTAGCCTCTGCTGGTGGGCCTCTCCCAGGCAGTCCATCACTGTTCGTAGCGTCTCCATCCGAAAGGATAGGGGCTTTACGAATTTGTTGAACGCCTTTAAATTGAGAATCGGGCGCCAACCGCCCGACTCTTTGGCCACCAGAAAGATAGGGGAGTAAAACCCCGGTATGTCCGCGTGGAAGGGAATCTCCCTGATTGCCCGTTTCTCGAGCATGGACTCCAGGCCTCGTTCGAGGTCCTGACGTCGCGCCTGATTCCGAGGAATCGGGGTGCAGCGGGGCTCCTTTGTTCTTGGGGGGTTCCCCGTGAACTCTATCCTGTAGCCCTTGGTTACAGTCTGCAGTACAAACTGGTCCGACGTAATCAGGGGCCACAGGTGGGCGAACGCTCTTAATCGCCCCCCCACCGGACAAAGCTGATCATTCTGCATCAGCTTTGGGGGCTGGTTTTGGGGTGTTATAGGTGGAGTAAGCGTCTTTTTTGGCGCCTCCACCTCGACCCCTACCACGGCCTCTACCGGTACCTCTACCTCCACCGCCTTCGGACGAGGAGGAGTTCGAGCCTCCACCACCTTTTTTACCCTTCTTGTTGTACTTGCCGCCCGAGCCTCTGCCTTTTTTGAAGGGGATCCGAAAACGATCCCCCGATTGCTTCGAGGTCGAGGGCTGGTCACGGGCTAACTGAGCCTGTGACGCACTCAAGAGTTGGGTCTTGGTGGTCGACTCTACTGTTTGGGTCCATTGGCCCACAAACATGAGACCCTTTGTCAGGGGAAGCTCTCTGAGACGCAGTCTGGCCATCGTGGGCACGACTTTCTTGTTCTCCGCCAGAGCTGCCGATAAGAATCGGATGCGACGGTCAAATCCCGCCTCCAACTTCTGGCGTGTGGAGATGCGTCCTATAGCTGCGGTTAAATAGTTGGCCAGAGACACGGCCCCGGCCAGTGTCTCGTCCACCATACATTCTGGCATAGGTGGTGGCGTCAACCCCGCGAGGAGAGCAGCGCGCTCTTTCTCTCTACTTACTATAGTCGCAGAAATGAACCCTTGAGTTCGCTGCAAATATATCGAGAGGCGCGCGAGGAGAGATGAAGTCGATTCGACTTGCTTTGCGAATCTCTCCGCCTCTTTGGTCACCGGATGTGGTCCTTTCGGTCCAAAGGGCTTCGCCGGATCCCAATCCAACTTGTAGGTGGATCGCATGTATTCTGTCACCTCGGCGTCCACTTCGAGGACCTTAAGCAAGGTTTCGTCCTCTTCGACAAGAGGGAAGAAACGCGCGAGGGTAGAATCCCCGAAGGACCCGGTGGTGACGTCGCGCCTGATTCCGAGGAATCGGGGTGCAGCGGGGCTCCTTTGTTCTTGGGGGGTTCCCCGTGAACTCTATCCTGTAGCCCTTGGTTACAGTCTGCAGTACAAACTGGTCCGACGTAATCAGGGGCCACAGGTGGGCGAACGCTCTTAATCGCCCCCCCACCGGACAAAGCTGATCATTCTGCATCAGCTTTGGGGGCTGGTTTTGGGGTGTTATAGGTGGAGTAAGCGTCTTTTTTGGCGCCTCCACCTCGACCCCTACCACGGCCTCTACCGGTACCTCTACCTCCACCGCCTTCGGACGAGGAGGAGTTCGAGCCTCCACCACCTTTTTTACCCTTCTTGTTGTACTTGCCGCCCGAGCCTCTGCCTTTTTTGAAGGGGATCCGAAAACGATCCCCCGATTGCTTCGAGGTCGAGGGCTGGTCACGGGCTAACTGAGCCTGTGACGCACTCAAGAGTTGGGTCTTGGTGGTCGACTCTACTGTTTGGGTCCATTGGCCCACAAACATGAGACCCTTTGTCAGGGGAAGCTCTCTGAGACGCAGTCTGGCCATCGTGGGCACGACTTTCTTGTTCTCCGCCAGAGCTGCCGATAAGAATCGGATGCGACGGTCAAATCCCGCCTCCAACTTCTGGCGTGTGGAGATGCGTCCTATAGCTGCGGTTAAATAGTTGGCCAGAGACACGGCCCCGGCCAGTGTCTCGTCCACCATACATTCTGGCATAGGTGGTGGCGTCAACCCCGCGAGGAGAGCAGCGCGCTCTTTCTCTCTACTTACTATAGTCGCAGAAATGAACCCTTGAGTTCGCTGCAAATATATCGAGAGGCGCGCGAGGAGAGATGAAGTCGATTCGACTTGCTTTGCGAATCTCTCCGCCTCTTTGGTCACCGGATGTGGTCCTTTCGGTCCAAAGGGCTTCGCCGGATCCCAATCCAACTTGTAGGTGGATCGCATGTATTCTGTCACCTCGGCGTCCACTTCGAGGACCTTAAGCAAGGTTTCGTCCTCTTCGACAAGAGGGAAGAAACGCGCGAGGGTAGAATCCCCGAAGGACCCGGCCTCCTTCACCACCCGTCTGTCGTCGACAGTACACGCTATCTTAGAGACCCCGTCACGGGCCCATAGCGCTGGTGCCTCCACCGCACGTGAGGTCGGTGTGGCAAAGACACTGAACTCCATAATAGCTTCAAATGGCACTCCGGCCATTGTAGCCCAAGTAGTTGCGACCCCTCTGGTGTCGTGGGCTCTAATGCCCATGCGTTGCCTCCGTTCCTTAGGAAGGTGCGAGAACGCCCCCGCTATGGCCTCTTTGACCCAACCAGCGACTGTACTCTTGGTAGCCTTAGTATAAGGCTCCCTTGACCGAATGAAAAGGGCTTTTTCATCCCCTCGCAAGGGCTTGGTTAATTCCAAGTACCATTTCAGGGCCCGGACAGGGCAATGTACTTTGTCGTCTGGCGAGAACTCCTTCAGGCTGAGGAGAAACACCTCACTAGGAGTAAACGAGACCGACTGGTTTTTGTCCAATAGGAGGGATGGGAGAAGACGGACTCCTCCATTTTCCCACCGCAGATGACATGCGTCTATCCTGCAGGAATGGACCCAGCTTCCTCGCCTGGCCGAAGCCAGTTGCAGTAGGAAAGCTGTCTTGACCGCCACCGACCTCAATGGTGCCGTGTGAATCGGCTCAAAGGGAGGGCCCGCTAGGTATTTGAGTACCGTCGGGAGATCCCAAGTCTCATTGAGCGTCCTTGGTCTGGCGGAAACCACAAACAGACCCTTAATAAGGGTCGACAAATCCGTGTTGGACGACACAGTTGTCCCATCCGGAAAACCTCTATGAATGGCTGCGATGGCAGATTTGTAACCTGCAATGGTTGACGGAGCTAAGGGCTTCCCCTTATGCTTCACCGTCCGCAGGCCATTCAGGAATTCCGCGACTTCCGCTACAGGGGCCTCAGCGGGACCCACACCTCGCTCCACACACCATCGTCGGTAGTGGAGAAGACGGGAATCATAAAGCCGGCAAGTTGATTCTCGCCTGGCCCTGGCTGCCGTCTCTGCAACTCCCTGCGAAAAGCCTCGGTCAACGAAGGATTTGCGGACAGCGGCCATACAGCCAGTCTCATTCTGTCCGGTTTGGGGTAAAACATCCCCGTGACCGAGTTCTTCAGGAGGTTGTCCTTGGGTGTGATCACTCGCGGAAGGTCTGTCAGCATGCTGGTCAGCTGACGGAACCACGGCTGGCTGGGCCAGAACGGGGCTACTAGGAGGATCCGGGCTGACCACTGCAGCCTCAGTTTCCTCAATACCCTCGGGATGAGGTTGGTCGGCGGGTACGCGTACCCGTACAGACTCTCCCAATTCTGCGTCAGAGCGTTTATTCCGCTCGACGTCTGAGAGGGGCGCACTGAGAAGAACACTGGAAGTTTGTGGTTCTTCTCTGACGCGAAGAGATCCACATGGGGAGTCGGCCAATGCTCGAATATGAGCCGAACCACTGTCTTGTGGAGGGACCACTCCGTAGGGTGGTTGTGTTTCCCCCTGGACAGGGCGTCCGCCAGGACGTTCCTGACTCCCGATATGTGGTTGGCAACCAGGTAGATCCCGTGTTGCCTGCACCAGGCCCACAGGTCCAGTGCCAGGTAGCACAAGGTGGGGGATTGAGTTCCACCCTCCTTGTTGATGTAGGCCACTGTAGTGGTATTGTCCGTAAGGACATCCACAGCAGTGTCCCGTACCTGAGGCAGAAAATGCTGCAGAGTCAGCCATACTGCCTGCAGTTCGAGCCAGTTGATGTGGTGCTTGGCCCAAGCCCGCGGCCACTGACCTGAGATCACCCAGTCTCCTAGGTGACCTCCCCAGCCCTCCATTGAGGCATCCGTGACTATCGTCATAGTCGGATCTGGCCTGAGAAACGGCCGGCCCACCGTCAGGTTGGCCCGCGATGCCCACCACTCCAGCTCTCTGAGCGATTCGTGGTCGGGGTATATCCGGAGATATGGGCTGTCCGAGACTTGCGTCCACTGACTGTGGAGCATAAGTTGGATCAGCCGAGTATGTGTCACCGCCATGGGGACTAACTCGCGCAGACTGGACAGATGTCCTAAGAGCTTCTGCCAAGTTTTCGCTGGCTGAGGGCTCCGTGCTAGGAGCGAGGATGCCAGTCGCGACGCTCTGATGACCCTCTTCTCGCTCGGGAAAACGAGCATATTGATGAGGTCGAGGGTCGATCCCAGGAATGCTGGGAACTGTGTGGGTATCAACTGGGACTTTCCTTCGTTTACGAGTGGTGACGTCGTTTCCTTCACCACCCGTCTGTCGTCGACAGTACACGCTATCTTAGAGACCCCGTCACGGGCCCATAGCGCTGGTGCCTCCACCGCACGTGAGGTCGGTGTGGCAAAGACACTGAACTCCGACTCCTCCGGGGGAGGAGAAGCGGATGGTGGTGAGGAGAACTTTAGCACCTTCGCAAGTGCATGGAGAACGGGCACGAACTCCAGAGGGCGAGAAAATTTAAAATCCTGCGCCTCCCAGGATTCGCGCCACGACCTAGTGAGGTCAGGGTGTGGTGGGATCGTGTGATCCCCACTCCCATCTCTAGGCGGACCCAGCCTTGCGTAGACCGACGTCACCGGAGCGGTGGACGTGGAGGCCGTCGCGGCTGTCTGAAGTGACGGAGGCACCTCAGGGGGAGCCACAGGTTCCGCAGGCTTGTCGGAAGCTGCGCCCAAGAGCTCTCGATCGAGCTCAGACCACGCCTCTACAGGCGGAAGACCACAGGGGTCGAAGACCTCCTCGACTTGATCATCGAAGTGATCGTCGTCTTCATCATCCGATTGGTCGGAGAACTGACCGGGAGACAAAGATGCCGGTGACGACCGGCCGGACCTCGTCCTGGTAGGCAAGGGAGAAGCCTCACGGCGGTGAGGTCTCTTGGACGGAGGAGGTGAGCACCTCGATGGAGACAAAGAGGGAGATCGCGGTCTTTTCTCAGGGGCAGCTGGTTTATCCAGCTTCTGAGAGATCGCCACAAGCGACTGAGTGATCGCCAAGATTGACTGTGTCATATCTGGCTGCTGAGGCGGAGGAGGAGGATTTGCCGCCTTCAGGGCCGCCACCAACGTCGCTATGTCGAACACCGGAGGTACATTCGGTGCCGGCTGTGGTTGTGGCTGATTAGCCAGAGTCAGGACTGGGGGGGGAAACAAGTCCTCTTCCACCAGGCCATGACCCTGAGAACCTACACGCCCTGCCAGCTCAAACAACTTCTCCATGTTTTCTTGCTGGCCACAGGGAATGTGCTCCCCGTCAGAGTCCTCTCCGAACAGGTCCACATAGGGGTCACCCCCCAGTGGATCCGCTTCGAGTTCGGGGAACAAGGGGTCTCTCATCGGCGAGGCGACTCCCACCTGGGCTGCGTCATATGACTTCAAGGCAGCCTTTGTTGGAGTACGCCCAACCGATGGAGATACTGCTACTGCGGGAGATACCGCAGGTGCGGTGATCACCGCAGATGTAGCAGCAGCTGCCGAAGCAGTCCTCCGGGTGCTGCTCCTAGTAGTGGGGCCAGAAGACCCCTCTGAGGCACCACTCTTTGTGCCCCCCCCCCTTTTTTCTGCTAGGAGCAGCAGTCCCGCGGGATTTCTTCGTTGGGGGTGACTCATCACGAAGACGAGTTGAAGGCATGGCCTTCCTTGGAGATCTCCTCCTGTGTTCAGGAGTGGGAGATTTTCCCGCAGATCTCTTCCCCGTAGATGCGGTAGAAGAGGCTGACACCGCGGTTGCGGAGGTCACCGCAGTTGCGGAGGTTACCGCAGTTACCGCGATTGCGGGATTTCCCGCATCTCCCGCATTTGCGGGATTTACCGCATTTGCGGTATTTACCGCATCTCCCGCGATTGCGGTATTTACCGCACTTCCCGCAGCTGCGGGAGTTACCGCAGGTGCGGTACGTCGAGTCCTAGCTCGACCACGCTCTAATGGCAAACCTGAAGGTTTGTCAGAGCGCGGAGAACGAGAACGTTCTCTGCGTGCTTTAGTTTTGCGGGCCCGATAGGCCGCATCCCTCTCAGACCGTTGGATTCTCTTGGTCATCCAAGAATCGAATCCCACCCAGGTCTCCTCCGTCCAGGATTCGCACACAGTGCAGGTATGGTTCCTGTCACAACGGGTGTGCCGAGAGCAGCACCCGTGTGCGATCCAGGGTACGTCAGGAGCAGGGCGAGTGGTGAAATTCGGGCAGGGCGAAGCCCCACACCGAATCTGAGAAGAAGGTCGTCCCGCCGCGGGACCGACGCTATACACGCTGGCCGACGACATCGTCGAAGGTCAGATGGAAACAAGACAAAATATACAGGGAAACACAGAGATACCGACAAGTTACCTGTCCCAGCGATGTATAATGGTCTCACTGTTATACTCGCTTGTACGTCTGTACTGTATGCTCGAGTTTATAGCATAAACGAGCGTAAACTTCCGAGAGCTTTCAAAAACCGATTGGCAGAGCAATGGCGCCCAAAAGAGAAGAGGATGAAGGCGCATGCGCCAACCGTGACGTCACGACCGGTATCAGTGCGGCCCCTAGCGGGGATCACACAAACCACGGTCTATTTTTAATTTTGGAGGCTACATTTAGTAGACCCTCCGCTATGATCATCGCAAGGATCTTCCATAGGGAGAGACTGCCAAATGAGAGCCTACCTTTTGGGTGACCAGAGCAAGCCCTGGAGATAGCTTCCAATGTGAGCAGGTAAGAATTTAGATATAAAAATATATATATATATATATATATATATATATATATATATATATATATATATATATATATATATATATATATATATATATATATATATATATATATATATATATACATATATATATATATTGTTGTTATGTCAATCTTGAGCAGTGAGGTTGATCATTACATGTGATGCCATTGGACTCTGGGCAGACTGGGACCACTATGGAAATAAGTTTCTAACTTTTAGTGTATATATCCTGTGTCTGGTTAGAATTCTATTGCATAGCAGTTAATGACACTCCAACTAGTCACCTTTATATATGATTTTTTGTATGCCAAATGCTATGTAATACACATCGTATTAGACCGAATAAAATCAATCAAAATATATATATATATGTGTGTGTGTTTATTTATATATCGCTCTATCCTGCCCTATGTGAACGTTCTCATTAAATTAAATGCACATTTATAAATAATCAATAAATAAGGATTCATACAAACACATGATCATTGTTATAATACAAAAAACTGGGACACAGACAGGTATATCATATGAGAGATATAATGGACATTGCGTATATCACACCTGAATTTGCACTGCCAATAACCCTTTAACTACACAATTAAAACAAGAATCACAAAAAGTATTAACTTCAAAAAGTGCACGACATGACAGTATCATAGGACGGTGTGTAAGGCATTACTATTACTCAGACAAGAAATCTGAACATATTATAGAATATAGGATGGATATTTTGAACGAATAATTCTTCCTCAAAAAAAAGGAAAGAATATTTAATGGCGAGCAACTTGGCAGGATGCTGATTTTGATTGGCAGGAAAAGTGCACATAGGGGAAGGGGCCGTGGGGTAGGAAACGCCAAACCTATATACAAGAGTGCAATACTGTAAATTCGGGAAATATTGCGTTAGTTTCATTTTTTGCGTTTTTTGCGTTTAGCCTCGGACGCAAAATTAAAATTCGCAATGATTAGTGCTGCCACTTTAAGTGTATAACTGGCACTCCATGTTCGCAAAGTTAAAAAAAGTAAAAATCGATTTTCTGTAAATTCGCAAAATTTACTCAACACAATCTTTTGCAAATCTACAGTATACTTAAGGTTACAACATTCAAGTTCGATTCTTGGCATATAATGGTTTTGTTTTTAAATGAAAATTCTAAGACGTGATTTGTCCTCGGATTCTGTACGAGACCATCTTAACCCTTCCAATGCTGAGGCTACTCTCGTCAAAAACACAAGGACGCAAAGATTTTTAAAAACCATCTAAACCTTGTCATGTTGGTATTCATTGGGTAACTCTCGCTGAGTGCTCTCAGATGAGTACTTATCTGCCAAGGTTTAAGTAATTTTTCAGGTGGTTTGTTTTATTGCATCATTATCTATTGGCAAAATTAGCCAGCAGCAGCATAAGGGTTAAAGAACCTGATTACTAGGGATTGTAAACCAAGTCCATCTATTAAGGAATCACCAAATTGACACGGATATAAAATGTTAAAATATGAGCCTTTTTATGAGGAAACCTTAAAAATCTTCTGCCATCTCACTTAGATGGCGGGAGGTAAAAAGATATGATACTGATTCACATCGATGATAGCCATTTCTTTAAGTACCTTCAGTTACAAAAAACAGCAAGTCAGATTAAGAGTACCCTTTAAAAGCAATTAACAGTTACCTTATCGGACGACATTATAAAATCGTTTCCTAAGAAAAGACATGATCATTTCATGTTTATTTAACTGGTTTGGTGCTAAATTCATTCAGGGTGACTTAGGTGATCAGATCAGGCAAGTATTCTCAACATTATGCAAATTAAGACACTAAACATAAAATAAACACCTGAAATGTTCACTAACAGAACACATCATCACTGAATGAACGATAAGAGAATCAAGCTCTCCCTATCATTCAATAAGCCAATCTATGGCATTTCTTTACCCTCAATAAAACATCACAATTCCCAGTTGAGGCTGTGTGTAACCCAGCCATGATTAAAAAATCATCTAAAAATGTTGCTTTCGAATACATGTGAACTTGGATATGACAGACTCAATAGGACCAGAAAAATTGGTCCGTCATATAATCAAAATCCGTCGTATACATATGATGAATACTTAATATGCATCGGACTAGGACCAAGCACATTGACCTTCATATGCAAAAATCCGTCGTACAGTGGTCCGTCATATCCAAGTTTGCCTGCATACCTAGAGAATGAAGCATAAAGTCATAACACACTTCAGTCACAGATTCTTTCCCTGTTGTGGATGCAGGGGGAGAGAGTCTATGTTAAGAACGGTCACTTATGTTAAGTATTGCTTAAAACCAATAGATCTACCCCTCTTAAAACGAACCCCCCCCCCCCCCCCCCCTTACCTCTATACAGAGAGAAGCCAATAGACAGAAAACCTGGCTCCGGTTATGGGGTCCTGATTAATATTTCATATTCAACATACTTCAAAAGACTCTTTTTGTATGAAATATTTCACCAAAATCGGATTTTTTCAGCTTTAAATACTATCTTGTAATAGGGACACTGAGATAATCAGATTTCTTGACTATGATTATTAGCATATCTGAATAAAGTTATGTTTCAAATTCATTCATCTAAATAAGGAAATACTTCATCAACATACTGAATATGTTGTTCAATAAAAACAAATAAAGAGCGGCTTCAAGAATATCTATCAATAGGGGACCATCAGTAAAAAAAATACCATTTTCACCACACTTTCAGGCAAGAAAATACTCAAAGTTCCTTTCTTAAACATTGCGTTAAACAGAAGAAATACTGAATCACAATGGAAGGGATACATCATATCACAATCACTCAACTTCCTATATGCAACAATCATTATAAATTAAAATCACATGAAAAAGAGTATAACCTTAGATGAATAAGAGAATGGATATATAGCGAGAGACCATTAACTATATGCGCTAAAGTGAAGACCTGGCTATCCCAGGGGTCTCGAATCTGGCCTCGGTGTGAAGTCACTTGGAGACAAAAACCAATGACGGCTCTTGTATCGTTTAAATTACAGAGAAAGCTGCACGCCAACCTGCGCAGAACTTTTGGGCTATTCACCGCAGCCTGGTTGTTTAGGTTGACCGGCTGGTTTCATATCCACCAGTATTTATTCATCTAAGGTAATAGTATAAGTCCTTCAATACAATACCAATTGGAATACTGGATTATTGATATATGAACTTCCATTTTGAATACTGGAGTAAGGCTAAGTTTTGAGCATACTGCACCTGGTGATAAAAGCGTGTACTAGAATTGAACCTTAATGTCAGCTCTTCCCACCAGGTGGAGCTGGAATACTGTAGTTAAAGTGTAGTACAAATCTTTGACAATAGGTGGCGTATAAAGAGGTAAGCTGAATCAGCTGAAACCACCATCATGGTGTTTTGAATATTAGTTATGATTCTTAATATAATATCAATCGGTAAGCTAGATTAATAATTGTCGATATATGAACTTGCATTTTGAATACTGGATTAAGGATCAGTTTTAAGCGAACTCCACCTGGTGGTAAGAGCATGTACTAGAATTGAACCTAAATGTCAGCTCTTCCCACCAGGTGGAGCTGGAATACTGTAGTTAAAGTGTAGTACAAAGCTTTGACACCAGGTGGCATCTAAACAGGTAAGCTGCATCAGCTGAAACCACCATGGTGTTTTGAGATTAGTTATGATTCTTAATTAACCCATTCACAACCGAAGGGAACACATTATTAGTATGACACTTACTGCAATATCATGATAACAATGCAATATATTTAGAAAAAATCACTCAAATTCATTGTTCCTGTTTAGTTCCATAATCGCTCCTCAAATATTTTTGGAAATTACCCTGACTGAGAAGTTATGTTTGAAGTTGCTAGACATTGTGTGTTACTCCAGATGTTCAGGTTTTGATCAAAAAGTAATACAATTCAAAGAAAGGAAGACAATAATTTAGTTCACCAATAGTAGATCTGGTACCAACCAGAGAAGGTAAATGGGTTAGTTTGCTAAACCACCACCAGATGGCGTTGGCATTAAAATTTCTTACCAATCTAAGTAAGCATTAAAATTCATAGATAGGAAGACATTCATATAGTTCACTCAAGTACATAGTACCCTTTTCAGTAAAAGCTCTCAACCTTTTCATTACTTATTTTAATATACCAATAAAATTGCTTAATCATAAGTTGGCTTAAATCAAGACTGCAATCATCTTAAAATTACTGAAACAGGCTGCTCTTGGAGAGTATACACAAATTATACTGAACTTTCATCCCTGGACAAGATATCTAAGATGTAGTGGCAGTTTGCACATCACAAGTTTTACCCTTTTTCATGCTTAGGCCTAAAAAAGTGTTTGTTTCCTGTAACAGTTAAAAAATAGTTAGGACGGTATGTTAAATTTTTTTGAATTTTTTTTAAAGATAGGTCTTTCATGCATGTTTTATGTTGATTGGGAGTTGGAAGGGTGGAAAAAATATAAGGGTAGGGATTTTTTGGAGTAAGAACTTGTTAGGGTAGGGTTACAGGAAACAAACAACTTCTTTAGGGCTAAGCAGAAAAGGGGTCGTCTGGACGTTATGAAATTATCTAAAATAACTTAGAAATAAAGATAATCAGATAGCTATTTGAAGAAGAATTGTGTGAAATGTTCTGATAATCATTTCTTCTTCAAATATTTTCCACTTATATAATTGGTCAAAAAGTTAATAACAATAAAGATAACATAATTTTTTGTATTGTTGTAAGCATGAATATGTTATGAAGAGTTTCAAAAGAGAGAGAGAGAGCTAAAAAGGCCTTGCTATTTGAGTGATAATTTTCCAATAAAAGCATGTTTTGAGAAATATATGTAAGAAGTATGTAAAACAGATACCAAAAAAATAAAATAATAATAAATAAATATATTAAAAAACTCGCCTTTTAATATATGATAAATTATTGCTCTATTCCTAAATTCTAGAAGTAGCATAAATCCAGACCACACTTGCCAAGGAGGGCAACAGGCATACAGTGCTGACATTTAATTCCTGCACTAAATGCATGGGCAGCCCAGACATAATACACAACCGCACGCCCGATTACCAGCCAGTTTCCAGTGCATGGATGCATGGATGACCTCACAACTGAACGTAGCTTTGAATCACAAGCTACATGGGTCTTTGATGTGCTTGGCTTATTTTGTTGATATGTTATCCATGGATGTTTGGACAACCAGGCACTGGCAGACGTCCGGTCAATTGGTGCACGAGTTGAATATCTGTACTGTAGATAGCATGAGAGTTGACTTGAAGATGCATGAGAAGTCAGTCCTCTTGGCACGCCTTCAATCACAGTTCTTCTGAAATCAAGATATTGAAAAGAATAAAATTAAAATACAAAAAAATGTTCAAAGCTGTTCCAAAAGCCCTCACAGTGGGTAAAATCCAAGACACCAATCATGATATTTTTAGGTGATTCTTTGATTTGATTGCTTTGGTTGATTCTTTATTTTGTTTGGATTTTTGTCACTTTTAATAGCTTAGTTCATTAAGAAAGAAAATCCAAAAAGATGTTCTCTCAGTTGCAAAGGTACCATAGGAAACCCCTCACAATGCCAACTATTTGTAAAGCGACCATGCTACTAAGGATCCAGAGGGACTCTAATCTGAGATCGCAACCTTTGAGGCAGGAGCCTTGAACTAAACCACAAGGACCTGGTATATTCTGCAGTCATGGTAAAACATGCAGCATGTGGAGTGCAAACAGTCCTTGACTTGATTGCCAGCATCTCATTGTTTAACCCCTTAAGATGGCAACCTTTAGAGCAGGGGACATGAATGGTCTCTTTGGTAAAATCCCTCCTACCCTAAATGGCTTAACATAATCACAGCTGGTATTTTATTTTTGGTAGTATAAAATTATAGTCTTAAACCATTTTATGCAGTATACCCATCGAAGCTTCATTGAAAAGAATACAAGTAGTGTAAGCTTTTTCTCTTCTTCAAAGAGAGGGGCCTGCCCTGATGCCAGAGCATGCAGTCTAAGGCAATGTCGCTTGCCACTTGCTATCTTGCACCAGTGGATATGCTTAAGTGTTCACTTTGCCCATATTGGTACATAGGTACTTGATGATATGGAGAAACAGATTAAATATAAACTACCACGTGCCATGACCAGAATTGACAAACGTGAAATGCAGGTAAAATAATACAGACTTTCTCTGTTATCAGTTTGTTTACAGTTTAATATCAGAGAGGGAGAATGTAACTGCCACTTCGCAGAGCGGGTGATTGTCAGAAAATAGATTCCACCCAGAGAGGGTGGCTGCTTCGCAACTAGAAAAGGAAAATAATAAATCTAAAAGCATTTTAATTGATTGACAACAACTGTTTGTTTACATATTCCTTGACATTGTAGCTATGTAAACATGTCAATCACAGCCTTTCTTTAGCTTTATATACTTCGTGAAGGCCCGTTGTTCACCGCCTCAGAACTTATCATAACCATGCTATATATAGCAGCTGTGATAGAATGTGAAACCTGGGAACGCAGGTACCATAACCTGCAATGTGCAACCTGAAGGCATTAATAGATAGTCATATTCACTAATTATGCTTGGGGGAGGCCCCAATAGCCAAGTGGTATGATGCATCATGTATCTCAACAAAGCCAGGTAACTACTTTTGAGACTGAGCTCAAGGCATGCTAGAAATTTTAAACTGACCAAGATCTCATAAGGGACTTTAATTTGGGATACAATTTTCAGTAGAAGTGAGGATAAATTATCCCTTCCGATGCTGAGACTACTTTCCTTCTTAGTAAAAGGACGCAAAGATTTTTAGAAAACCAACAAAAACCTGTCATGTTGGCTTTCATTGGATAGCTCTCGCTGAGTACCCATGTGCCAGGATTTCAGTCATTTTTTCAGTTCTTTTTGCATCATTTGGTATTTGCCAAATTAGCCACCAGCAGCATAAAGGTTAAACATTTTAAAATGTATAGCTAAGCACTTTACCCGGTCAAGAAGAGAACACAGACAATGAAATATTTTGAGAGTAGTCATCTTTTTTACGATTTTATTCAAATATAAAATATAGATTTTTATGCAGTGTATGCTACAGATCTTATCAATCGATCTTATCGCAAAACACAGAATGACAGTTGATCAATCGTGATAAGTCAAAAATCATCATATGATACCTTAAAAATTTAAGAACCACATCTATGTAAACAGTGTAAAAAGTATTAAAATCAGATAGAATAAAATGTTGCCATTATTTAAAAGATTTGATGGCAATACTTGTGAAACCTTCTTTCAAACATAAAACCCTGCAATAATTGATATTATATAATTCAGGAATATTTAGTCACTCAGGCTTTGTGATTTATACCAAAATATACCGAATTTGTAGTGTAACTGATATGCAATATTTGCTTTACATCAACAATAAGTTTCATAATGACATTTACTTAAAATACATAAGTATATGATAAAATATTTCAAATTGTTATCGGTGTTGTAAATATAATGAAGGATGGAATGTAAGTTTATATATCATACAATACACAACTATTGTTAGTAAGACAATAACTGTACAACAATATGTAACATTCAACTCCAAGGCAAGCACAACAAACAACAAAGAAAATAACCACATTCATATGATGGGAAAATGCCCAATCAATATGTGGATAGGGAGGGGAGAGGTTTCTGAGGAAAGCTTTAATTAAATACTGTATTGCATACTTTAAGTATGCTTGAGAGATATGCTTGAGAAGTCATGCGAAAGCTAAATTGGTCAATATTGAGCATTTGATAAAATAAAGCAACAATTTAGTTTCATGGTCAATTGATATCCTTGAAATTTATTGATATCGCTATTACTTTCAATTTCAAATTGAATTTTTCACTTCAATGAATTACGATGCCAAGTTGAATTTCATATCTAAAACTTATATATTCACATATTTCAGAAAGAAATGAATTAAGTTGATTCCCAGATAATCTTACTTTAGTCTTTTACTGATGTGTTTATTGTATAGCAAGATTCCCCCTATCCATACTCCTTTTTGTGTGCTATTTTCATGTTTGCCGGTGCTTGCCTTTTGGTCGGAATTTCTGTCATAACATCATCTCAGTCATGCCATGCAGGAAATAATGGCTGTAACCATATTCTCTACAATGAACCCTCATTTCTAAAAAGCACAGAATGGAAGCTGAAAGGATGGTTTTATGTATTTTACGAAACCTGTGTTATCATGTGGATGCTTTTACATCTGAGTATGATACTCATGGTCTCAATGACTTGATTTTTGTAGAATGTGGTTGATTCCTTTGTGCAAAATAAAACCTGCATAAGTTAATCACCTACTATTCAACTTACACCTACAATTCAGGAAAGAGTTTTAACCCTTGTAATGCTGAGTATACATTTTTTGTCCTAGGCACAATATCGGAAAATATTTGAAAATTATCTAAACCCTGTCATGTCGGTATTCATTGAAAATCCCTCGCTGAGTACTATTAGATGAGTACCCATGTGCCAGGGTTCTAGTTGTTTTTCAACTTTTTTTTTCAGATTATTTTGTTTTGTCCAAATCATCCACCAGCGGCCCATTAGGGCTAAATATGCCAAGGTGTTCAAGTTATGGAATTTCTGATTAGTACTGGAAATAGAGAAAATGCAGTTTTCAGGGACAACAAAAATTGTTCAAACTTATGGGATCCCGATATTGTTATTAAATATACTATATGAATTATATTTTTCTGGGCCAGAAAAAAAAAACTAATGGAGGTTTTCAGAGAATATGGTACAACTAAAATGAACGCAATAGGAATATTCAGATATGGTATGAACACTGTGTGCATCAGTAATTACATGCTTTGCGTAAGGTCCTCATCTTAACATATAATATTTTAAGTACTTGTCCGTTTTATCATACATCTGTTTTATATACATCTGCTTCTCATGCTACCAAGCCTTTTGATTATGGTCAGATTATATTGGTCTTTGATGTAGCACCAATTAAAATGGACTTTACCTTGACCAAAATGTATATATATATATATATATATATATATATATATATATATATATATATATATATATATATATATATATATATATATATATATATATATATATATATACTCACACACATACATATAGCGTTAGTCCCTGCTTGATGAAATGGGAAAGTAACAATTATGAACTGACAACGTTGCATGCAAATCTCAACAATCTTTACAGAACACAGACAAGCAGGTACAGGGGGGGGGGGGGGGGTGTCACAAGCTCTGAAAACTCACCCCCCCCCCCCCCCCCCCCCCCCCTGCCCATGCAGATTATAACACTTTTATTGTAAACAAAAGTACCACTTTTTTTTTTATAAATGAGGAATCTTTTTGGAAAAGTCCACTCCTCTTAGACTTTGTGTATGCCCCTGATATTGGACAAAGCTCTTGCTTTATAATATCAAGTCCATGGATAGATTAAATTTCACATAGAATGTACAAAAATAGTTACTGCCACCTAGCTTAATCTGCTCATTGCCTGGGTAGCTTATTCTTTACTTGTGAAAATTTTGAAAATAAAACTCGAGGAAAATGCTTCAAAGAAACCTTTTTAATCTTCTTTTTGTTATAGTTTGTCTCCATTTAATCTCAACAGACATCAACCTTGATCATCTTTTGAAAAATGTTCCTTAAACAATTATCCAACTAAACACCTTTTTTAAGACCATAATCTCAGAGCGAGCAGTCTTGACCCTTCCAATGCTGAGGATACTTTCGTCCAAGTTCTTTGAAAACCATCTAAACCCTGTCATGTTGGTATTCATTGGAAAACTCTCGCCGAGTACTCTCAGATGAGTACCCATATGCCAGGGTTTCAGTCTTTTTGCATCATTTTGTACTGGATAAATTAGCCACCAGCAGCATAAGGGATAAGTGTCTAGGCTATGAACATCACTTGAGGCGTATAAAAAGTTGAAGTGGGTTTAGTTGGTGGTCTTTCACCGGGTACTCCATGTACTCCAACAACTCTGCTTAAGTCAATTTTTCGGCAAGACTGGCTCTTAAAGTGATGATAAACAAAAATACCTAATTGCAAGACCATCACCAGACCTACTGAGCACTCTGGGTACAAAAAGGTCAATATTGTCACAGTAACAATGCATATTTCTATTATCACAGTCAAACTTGCTTAACCCAGTCATGCTTACTAAGAGTTCCTCAAGACACCGTCCTCTGGAACTAGGATGCTTTACCTAGGACAATAACTTGACAATATCTATGACAAACATTTTGAATTTATAAAGAGAACTGACAATTATTTTTCTTAAGCACAAGAAAGAAATAGAATCAAATTGGTGAGCCATTGGCAGATGCTGTTAGTAGAAATGCTAGACCCAGCAATAAGTGTTGCTAACGATGGCATCCATATTGCCAATAGATGGCAGCACTTGACTGCGGGACTTTTCTCGTCCACTTCTACATTAATAGATGGCAGCACATGACAATAATCAACGAGCCACAACTGGATGTTAGTTTAGATGAATAAAAACAAGTGGATATGAGAGCAGCCGGTCAACCTGAACATACTGGTTGCGGCGAATAGGTCAAAAGTTGTGTTCTGCACATGTTGCAGCACAGCTTTCTCTGTAATGTAAACGATACAAGAGCCGTCATTGGTCTTTGTCTCCTAATGACGTTACATTGAGGCCATATTCTATAGATAGGTCAAAAGTTGTGTTCTGCACATGTTGCAGCGCAGCTTGCTCTGTAATGTAAATGATACGAGAGCCGTCATTGGTCTTTGTCTCCTAGTGACGTCACACTGATGCCAGATTCGAAACCCCTGGCATAGCCCTTCACTATAGCACATACTGTAATTGATCTCTCGCTACATATCCATTCTTTTTATTCATCTAAGATGTTAGTAACAATATGTGCCACCAGGTGGCTACACTATAATCATATCACGTGACATGCCAAGAAACTGATTATGTACAAACATCAAATAGTCACTTTCCTACCTGAGTAACTGACTGAATGTTAAGGCCTAGTTCTGATGAAAAACAAATAGAAAATGAGAGCGATCATAAATAAATCGGTAGAAAACTGTTTGAAATAAAGTGTGATTGGAAAGGAACACAATTTAAATGTTCAGGCAATTTAAGTCACAAGTCTTCAAAATTGTGAACCAGAAAGGAATGGTAGATAAAAGTGTAAAATATAATAAGTTTGCAAGGGAGAGCAAGAAAAGGAATTTATAATGTCCTGGAAAACGAACAAGAAATCATGTCAACATAAGAAGAACAGTGGATGAAATATGATAAGAATGACATAAAATAAAGTTACTAACTCAACCCTTCCAATGCTAAGGCTACTATCATCCAAAGCACAATGAAGCAAATATTTTTGAAAACGACCTTAGCCCTGTTGTGTTAGTATTCGAAGGAGAGCTCGCATTGAGTACTCTCAGATGAGAACCTATTTGTCAGGGTTTCAGTTTTTTTTGCATTATTTTGTATTGGACAAATTAGCCACCAGCAGCATTAGGGTTATGACAACATAATAAAAGGGACAATAACATTTCATGAACACCCAAACATAAAGCCATGGATTCCAGAACCCAACATTTTCACAAAACACAATAGCTAGGATAGCAGATATCCTCCCTCTCTCTGTGTCCTTTATCAAATCAACATGATTGAGTTTAAATAAGTGCTGCTAGCTTGCCTTCTCCTTTATATGTATGTATGGCACTAAGATGTATGAACGCCTTAGGAATGTCTTTCTTGGATGATGAACCTGCATCGTATACAATATCACTCATCAATACAAAAAAATAGTAGTGGGCGGACAAGCACTCGATTCTTTGCACAGAAAACAAATATTTTGAGTTAATTTGCTTCATTTTCTAATGCCAAGTTTGAATGAGCTGAAAGAAAATTGATGAGCACTGGAAAAACGGATATCGAAAATCAAGCTGATTTTTTTGCCCATTCTTATCACTACAGTACCGACATTTAATTCCTGCACTAAATGCATGGACAGCCCATGCATAATAGATGACCGTATGCCCAATTGCCACCCAGTTTCCTGGGCATGTATGCATGGGTGACCTCAACTGAACATAGCTTTGATTCGCAAGCTACGTGGGTCATTGATGTGGTTGGCTTATCTTTTAAAAACATGAGCTCCATGGGTTTTTGTACAACCAGGCTCCGGCAGACGACCAGTCAACTGGTGCAGGAATTAATTGTCTGTACTGAGTATAGTTCTATTGCTCTTTCAGTCACTGGGTATCTTTACTAGGGTATCACTGTGCAGGGTTTGAGCTGTGATTGGTCGTTGTCTCTATGGGGGGGAGTCGCCCCCCTCGCTCAGTAACCGGCGGCATGGGGGGTAGTGGACGTTGAGTGTCTTGATCCCCAGGATGCTCAGCACTACAATATGCAGGAAAACATGAAGGATTACATATAATTAAACATCTATATATATATATATATATATATATATATATATATATATATATATATATATATATATATATATATATATATATATATATATATATATACATATACATTAATTTCATGTAAAGGTTCTGAAAAATGTAGAATATGAGGACAATTTAATTCTTTTTCTTTGGAAGTATAAAAGTCCTTTTAAGGTAAAATTATTAGAGAAATAATGAGCAAAAACAAGTGAATTTTATTTAAAATTGACTACAATGGGTAACCACTGATGGCTAAGGGAAATAAAGAGTATGATTGGGGAGCTGAATTACCATAATTATCCAAGAGATGGAATATATTGCCTGTGACACTTGTTAAACATCCATTGAATAAAAAGTTAAGAAAAATTTTCATTTATGATTAAGTTTAAATGCAAAAAATAGAAAGGAATTCAAACAATTCTTTAAAAGACAGAAATGATGAAACTTATCTCTTATTCTAGTCTAGCAGATAAGATTGTAGGCTGGTGAATAGCAGAAGAGCAAGATATTAAATAGAAAATGTAATATGCTAAGCAGTGAAGTGTAAACTTAACCTTTCTTATGCTAAGGTTACTTTAGTCCAAAGAACAAGGGTTCAAATATTTTTGGAAATCACCTAAACCCTGTCATGTTGGTATTCATTGGATAGCCCTCGCTGAGTTCTCTCAGATTAGTACCCATGTTCCAGGGGTTTCAGTCATTTTTAAGGTTTTTTGCATCATTTTGTATTGACCAAATCAGCCACCACTAGCAAAGGGTTAATTAGAGTTCTCTATGAAATTGTTATCAACAAATTATGGGACTTAATGAAATACAGCATTCATTGGATTAAAAATTTATACAACTTAGTGCATGAATTCATAAAATATCTAAAGCGTAGTTATTTTACTTCTGATAGTTATTTTTTTTCAAAATATCAGTCAGGCTTTTTTGGTTCACTAATCACTATAGGCATGAATATCAATAACAAAATAATATTTTAACTACCAACTTTACCTAATTGTTTCAAAAATCGGGGAAAACTGATGTAATCCTTCCAGCTACTTCAACTCAGCGTGGTAATTTGTTTCAAAACTACCTAGCGATTCTTTTACAAAAGTAACTCATTTTTTTGTATTCATGTAGTCAAATTAGAAATGATTTCCATTGAATTATTTTGAATTTCAAAATGTCGATGAATGTATTTATAATGAAGTACAGAAGTAAAATTGAATAAATGTATGTTATATTTATAAATGAATTGGTATTATTTATGTTTATTCAGGTATGTAAATACAGGTTATTAATCATTCTAGCAAAATTTAGAACAGATTATATCACCTCTCCCCAACAACAAAACTACATATTTATTGAAATAACTTATGATCTGGAATATTCATCACTTTGCCAGAGACCCCGAGGCAACGATTCACAATTCTGTCCAAAAACTAGGGCATGTCATAAGGTACAGCTCCTAATTCCATGGTAAATTTATAATAATATATATATATATATATATATATATATATATATATATATATATATATATATATATATATATATATATATATATATTTATATATATATATATATATACATACACATTCGCATACATATATACATATGTAGATACATATATGAAAATATAAGCGAATTTGGTGCCAAGGAGCTGCCTTAGCTGGAACAGCTTTGTGAAACTTGTCAGAAGGTTTTTATAGCACAACAGCCTTTGGACAGGACATTAACCTATATGAATTCTTATCCTCTAAGTAATTTTGTTGTTTCTTTTTCTTCCTTTTCTTCTTCTTCTTTTTGGGACTGTCCCCTCTTTCCAGCTCAGTGTCCCCTTCATGGGGAGATGGTGGCTTAACTAGTATGGGTGTGTGGTGCAGGGATTGGCCACTAGAGGGCCGGTCTTGTATTTCATTTACACTGCTGAAGAACATAGGAAAAACTAACATAATGAGAGCATGCACTATGTAACAAAATGGAAATCAACATAAGAAAATCCATCTGAAAGGAACTATAAGTGAAAGACATAAACCCTTCTGATGCTAAGGCTACTTTCGTCCAAAGCACAAGGATGCAAAGATTTTTGTAAACCATCTGAACCCTGTCATGTTGGTATTCATTAGATAGCTCTCACTGAGTACTCTCAGATGAGGACCCATGTGCCAGGGTTTCAGGGTGCAAATTTTTTGCATTTTTTGTATGGGCCAAATTAGCCACTAGCAGCATAAGGGTTAACCAATTCATAACCAAAATGCCCTTATAGTCAGATAAACATTCATTAAGTATTCTCACAATGATAAGAGGAAAGAGATGATTGTAGCATTATCAATATAACTTCAAATGCAAGTCTGGAAAATTTTCTTCCAAAAATGGTCATTTATGTATAAGTAGTACTAGTACCGGATCATAGGGCTAATCAGGGCATGGATTGGTTAAGAATTTTACTAATATCTAATATCTGTGGAAGAAAAAGGAAAGAAAATATGATAAGTCGATAAGCATATGTAATGAAATGTAAAAGTGTTCTACAAGGGAAAAGAGATAAGATTTATTCATCGCTGGATGCTTTTCTACTATCTGTATAAGTGGGTTAAAGCAGAGTAAAGACAATTGGTTAACCCATTCATGCCTGCAGTGTTCAAAAACAGCCAGAATATTTAGATGATATCTTTCTAAGCAAAACACATTTGTCAAAACAATATTGAAATGAAACTTTGATCAGAACCCTACCTACCAACTCTAGTTCAAAAACTAATTAAATTTTCATGGGTTACTTTCAAAACTATTGTAAATCAACACTGCAAATGGAACTTTTGCCCAAAGCATAAGAACGCAAATACTTTTGACAATCATTCAAACCCTGACATGTTGGTATTAATTGGATAGCTCTCTGAGCACTCTCAGATGAATACCCATGTGCCAGGGTTTCAGTCATTTTCAGTTTTTTTACAGCTTTTTGTATTGGTCAACCTTAAGTATTTTTGTATCGCTCAAGCTGCATAAGGGTCAGGCATGAATGGGTTAAAGCTGTAGAAAAGATAGAAAGAATTCTACTGTAGATTCCTAAAATGAATGCTGAAATGAAAATAAGCTGTGGAATTATTAGAGTGTAATAAAATGCTCCTTAAACTACAGTATCTACCTGTGGAGAGAGGAATTTGGTATATCACTGCTCCCCACTACTAAATTCGGAGAAATAGCGGTGCCCCCTATTGGGCTTTGTGCAGGAGTGCCGTCTCCTACCATATTTGGTGTGACAGTGCTGCCCCCTATTGGATCTGTTGTGCTGCCATCTAGTGGCAGCGAATCACACTGATTGTCATGAGGAGACTGGTCTGACATCTCTAGTTCTACATTCTCTCGTGTGGTGGCGCTGCCATTACTTGCACTAGTAGATGGTCTGCAAGGCCAGAAATCGTGAAAAATTCTTAGGTATATGTATTTATTCTACATGAACTAAAATTACTGAAATTAAATCAAATCAAATTCGGATTCATATTCTATCTTCATTTACCCTATATCATGCATTCACTTAAAGTGTTTGAAGGAGCATTTGCAAGAGATTAGGTCCGACATAATATCAAACAGTTTCTTTTATCATCAAAGAAGTTATGCTTAAAACAACTTTACAGTATTGAATATTTGCAATGTTTCTATCAAAATGAAGATGAACATTTCCACATTGGCACCGCATGTGAAGTAGGGATGTCATCGATAGTTGACAAATCGATCGATCAACATTTTCACTTTGTCAATTAAATCGAATCGAACGGTTGGGTATCGAATCGAAATAATCGATATTCTGTACCCCAATAATGGCGTATGATTATTAATAAAAAATACACTTTTCCCAGACATATTCCTGTTAAACTAATGCAAAGTGAAACTATGACTAAATATTGAAGTATTTTCTATGGCTTTTGTAAGAGAAATTGGAAGTAATGTTGTGCTTTACTCAGGCATATGGCCAAGACCCAGGATATCCAACCAAAATAAAGGGATATCAATGACATCCCTATAAATACTTGTGCCCTACGAGCACGTTACGGCTTATCGAATCGAATCGAATCGAATCGAAAAATATATCAATTAATCGAATCGATAAAATATCATATCAATGACATCACTAATGTGAAGTGCAGTTAAATACTATTTTTGCCAGCACTCCTTCTGACGTTTTTTACCGTTAGTGTGCGGTTTTTAAGGAAGTATATGGTAGAACAAAAAGTAAAGGGTTAGCAGATATCTTTAAGTTGGTTTGAACTTCAAGTTAGTATAAACAAAGAAGGAAATGAATCGCTCTGAGTAGGGCTGGCATTAACCCTTCCAATGCTGAATAGAAGCTATACTTTTGTACAAAGCAAAAGGATGCAAAGATTTTTCTAAAAGCATCTAAACCCTGTCATGTTGGTATTCATTGGATAGCTCTTCCTGAGTACTCTCAGATGAGTACCCATTTGCCAGGGTTTCAATCATTCTTTGGTTGTTGTTTTTTTGCATCATTCTGTATTGGCCAAAGTCGACACCAGCAGCATAAGGGTAAAGACAAGTAAGATACAGGAGGTTCCAAGTATCTGAAATTTAAGAACATGTAGGATTAAGTGGAAGAAAGTATAGGAGGATGTGCTGTCACTGGCTTTTCCATCACAGGACTGGTCAATGCACAGCTACAAGATGTCCATTAACCCTTCAGATGCTGAGGCTACTTTTGTCCAAAGGACAAGGACACAATGTGTTTTGAAAACCATTTAAACCCTATCATGTTGGTACTCATTGGATAGCTCTTGCTGAGTACTCTCAGATGAATACCCTTTTGCAGGGTTTCAATCCTTTTTTGTTGCTTTTTTGCATCATTCTGTTTTGGCAAAGTTTGCAACCAGCAGCATAAGGGTTAAGGACAAGAGATTCTGATAATAACAGACGTACAAGAGAGGCATGACCGCTCTCTGTACCCCATGCAGATATATTTCAGATAAATATATGACCGTCAGTTCAAGAGGAATAATAATGGAACAGGTGCCTGAAATAGAAGATTTAGATATAAGATCTGAAATGTGAACCAGATTAGAAGGTCATATAAGTGCATGGGTGCATGGATGGATAATAGGTACCGAGAACGGGAGGAACAGCTTTGGTAACATGAAGGTGTTTTAAATATACCTGATAAATGATGAGATGATGTGTGTGGGGATGATATTATATATAACTATGGTGAACCAATAGCACTCATAGTAGATGGGGTTATATGATGTTTGTGAAAGATCAATGGTGTTGATGGCATACAGTGTTGGTTGATGACAGTCAGTAACAGCAAGGCAGCTTCAAGCACAATGGCTGGCGAGGGTTAACCCTTTCAATGCTGAGGCTACTTTCGTCCAAAACGCAAGAATGCAAAATATTCGAAAATCATATAAACCCTGTCTTGTTGGTATTCATTGGATAGCTCCCATTGAGTACTCAGATGAGTATCCATGTGCCAGGGTTTCAGTCATTTTTCAATTTCTTTTTTGCATCATTAGCAAAGATTTTTGAAAATCATCTAAACCCTGTCATGTTGGTATTCATTGGATAGCTCTCACTGAATACTCTTAGATGAGTACCCATGTGCAAAGGTTTCAGTCATTTTTTACGTTTTTTGCAGCATTTTGTATTGGCCAAATTAGCCAGCAGCAGCATAAGGGTCTTAAATATATGGTAGGTGGCAGCAAGGAGGTCATACTCTTCACCATATACTGTAGGCAGCTTTGCAGGAACTTTTGCAGGTATACTTTTACACTCACTGCTGATTTTACAGCTATTGGTGCAGCTTACTATCAGCACATTCTTCCAATCAGAAGATCGCTAACTTTCTGCGATTTGGAGGAGGACAAAGTACCATGATGTAGAACCACTAACTGTCAACTTCTTCATATGACTCAACCAGGACTCCAACTCTAACATTTTACAGCAGTTTTAGTTGTAGGAGAACGAAGTACCCAGGAAAAAACAACAACTGTCAACTTCCTCGCATAACTCAAGCAGGACTCCAACTCCAACATTATGCATCAGTTTTAGTTGGAGGAGAACCGAGTACCCAGAAAAAAAACAACTGTCAACTTCTTCACATTCATGACTCAAGCAGAACTGCAACTCCAACATCTAATGCAGCCTGGAGAACCAGGAAAATATTGGTTGCATTTATGGTGAAATGAGGGGCATTATTTGTTGCATGGCATGATTGAGGCTTAGATTACCAAGATATCAGCCTCGGCGTGCACCAAAAAATATGTCAAGGAATATATATTTTCAAAGATTTTGATTAACAATGAAATGTAGACTAACTACTGTGTACAAAAGTTAAATTTTTTACAAAAAAGACTGTCACATTAGCTTCGATAGTGGGTATTCCAGAGGGGTGAGGAACCCCTGAATAATGTATAAACATCAGGTCAGTTCTGCCTGCACCCTGAACTACGGAACTGCCATTTTTTCTGCATAGGATAGCTACATTAAAAACTACATTGAGTGTATATAGCTTCATGGTACAACTAACAAAAACAGTGGCTGGTAATGCATCATCAGTGTGGACTACTGAAATTGATTGGAAAGATAACTTTCTAGAAAGACTGCAGTATGAATAAAATACTTAAATCACGCTTGGGATTTTATCTAAAAAAAAATCTTCTTCAAAATCCACTACTAGATTAACCTATCATTAAATATGGAGTCTTCATCATAATCCTCTGGGTATTGGAATTTCAGCGGGTGGTCAATTACACCATCACCAGCCTGGCTATCACCACCATGTGGTGATGTATCAATGAGAGTATCTACTGGTGGAGAATCTCCTAACATATTTGATGGTGGAGAATCCCTTAACATATCGGTTGTTGGGGAATCCCTTATCATATCAGGTGGTGGAGAATCCCTTAACATATCCGGAGGAGGAGGAGGTATGTCCTCATCAGGTATGCCTTCATCTGACTGAGATTCAGGTTCCTCTAGACGGCCGCCTTCACTGCCAACAGGTAGCAAAGGATCTAGGCCCTGCATGTCGTCAAAGAATGAAACCCTACCACCAAGTAGTG
The DNA here is from genome assembly GCA_963942565.1 of Maea johnstoni. Classification (NCBI taxonomy): domain Eukaryota; kingdom Metazoa; phylum Annelida; class Polychaeta; order Spionida; family Magelonidae; genus Maea; species Maea johnstoni. The sequence continues at coordinate 20,290,434 of OZ012689.1, read as the reverse complement.
TATCTGTCTTGTCAGGGGGAGGGAAATCAGCTGGTGAAGAATCAACGAGGTCCAAGAGATCCTCCTCTGCTACTGCACCAGAACTTACTGGTATCATGTAGTCAGCTGATTCACCACCAGTTGGTGAAGGAGGATCTGAACTTGCTGATGCATCAAGAGCTGCATCTTCTGGTGATTCAGTTGGCTCACTGCCTCCATCCATGGCAACTTCTTGTGAATCAGGAGAAAAGGGATCATACGATGATGGGAAATTTGCATCCTGGTAGTTGATGATGTCATTATTGTTTTCAAGAGATGCGTCGTCAAGAGCTTGTGCGTCCCCTGCATCCTCATGCGGTCCCCTTATACCCTCACTGAGGAGTTCAAAAGGCAGTCCAGATGGTGGAGCATCCCTAATGAGACCACTGGGTGCAAGGACATCAGAATCAACAACAGATTCTCCATCGAATTCTTCGCCAAGATCATCCAGTTTGCTCAGCTCTGCAACCAGGTCTTCATCGGGTACAATGACATTCTGCGAGCCTTCTGATGGATTCCCTTGCTGGGGAACTTCATTATTAAGTATATCATCAAGGGTCTGGTCATTCATCCTCTCTGAGACATCAAGAACACTGTCCGCTTGGTCTTCGTCACTTGACTGGTCCTCGTCATCATCTGATGAACCAATTCCACTAAGATCACCATCTGCAGCAGTATGAGGTCCTGCATCCAGGACCCTTTCAAGATCATCTGGATCAGTTGGATTACCATATAAAATAGGATCACCATCCGAGAGCGAACCAGGATCTGGATTATCATCTGAATTTGGATCACCATCTGAAACTGTGAGATCATCTATTGGATCATGTTCTGGTTTTGGATCACCGCCTGAAAGTAGATCTATTCCTTCATCAGGAATCGCATCTAGTGCACCATCTGAAAGCATCTCACCACCTCTGGCACCATCCCGCGCACCGTCTAGAAGTGGTTTTACTTCATCGTCACCTTGTGCCATATCAGACCCATGGTCATCGACGTCCTCATCTACACATCCAGATTCTGGTACGCCGCGGACGTTCACACTATCGTCCCACTCTAACTCTGGGCTTATCCCTGATTCTCCACCATCTGAAACGCTACCATCCAGAGAACCACTATCCAGGGCACCATCTTGACCGGGAATGATATCTGGATGGTCAGAAGCCTGAACGTCATCATTATCATCACTATGTGGTTCGCTTGAAGAAGCGTCATCGTCATCGTCACCATGGATGTCGTAACTACCGTTATTCTCTCCTTCACTTGAGGTGTCATCATCCATATCATCTGTAGCCAAGAGACCACCTGAGGCACCATCGAATGACGCCCCTAAGGTGACACCCTGAAGGTTTAATACCTCATCACCTGGCACCGCCGCACCATCACTCAATGGTGTTTCATTATCCTCATCACCATACACCATGGTGCCATCTTCTGGCGCAAGAGTGCCTTCGTCCCATATGGTTGCACTTTCGACGAACGTAACTTTACGATTATTTGTTGCTTTCGGAAAAGCATCAGAAGACGAAAATGGGTCATCTTCCGCAAGACCAGATTCATCAAAGCCATTATTAGTCACACCGTCCTCATTGTTTTCCGGACACTCGTCGATTGGAATTAGAGGTTCATTATCGGATGTTACACCGTCTGGTGTGACACCACCCTGTGGTGTTAGGACACCGGAAGTTAGGGTATCGTCCCTGGTGACGTCCAGAGACATGTAGGTGCTGCCATCTGGCGGTGAGAGAACCCCCTTGCCACCCTTCCATACCACATTGTTACCCTGACCGAAAGCCAGGGTGCTGCCTATGGCTGCAAGCTGGGTACTGCTACTGATTAGATGATACAATGCTGGTTTCTCCAGTTCGTCTCCTTTGTTGAGCTCCTCCATACTGCAGGGCAGGCAAGGCAAGGGGAAAAACCAATGAAAATCAAGAAACTTAACATCGGCAAAATATGAAGTTTCAAATAATTGTAAATTAGAAAAGAAATTGTTAGGATGTTAAATGAAAATCAAGATACTTAACATCAGCGAAAAAATATATGTGTACATATGATTGTAACTTAAAACAGAAATAACTAGGATATTCAATTAAATGAAAATCAAGAAACTTGACATCGGCGAAAAAAATATATATTTACATATAATTGTAACTTAGAAAAGAAATAACTAGGATATTCCATTATACGAAAATCAAGAAACTTAACACTGGAGAAAAAAAATATATATATTTACATATAATTGTAACTTAGAAAAAGATTACTAGGATATTCCATTAAATCAACCAGGATTTCCATTAAATTAATGACTAAAGTTAGATGGAAAACACAAAATGCATCGGAAACAATGGACATAGATCTAAAAAAAATGTAATCTGGGCCTTATAAAGTTATCTAAAGATATTGAGTTATTGAATAATATCTGACATCCGTTTCAAAACAATTTCATTCTGGGTATCTTTAATCAGTATAAAATGCTAATTATACCATGTATACAAATAATTTAATCAATAAAAACTAATGCAATAAATATGAAAATTGAATAATGATATTATGATCTATGTACATTTAGGTACTATCAAACAAATTTTCTTCAGTTTGAATTGAATTGCAAACATAGAATAAAAATTGTAAATACCATAAATTCTCTATAATTTGGGACACTTTTTAATAATTACAATTATTATGGATTGAGGGTGGCGAATGTTTAATGAAATTTCTGACAAAGCAGAGTAATAGTTGTCCATACTTTGTGTAACAGCTACCAGTGGTAGATCAACAGTGGTCCATATTTCCCAATAAATATTTTGCAAAATAATTATACTGGCCCAAATTTCTAGTGGTCTAAAATTACGAGAATTTACGGTAATCTCATTAATTCTTGGCAGAGTGAGCTGTTGATGAAGGGTGATGCCAGATAGTGTATAATGGTGGAAGGTACAAGGAAAGGTTTCAGGGACATTTGAGGATATTCATTGAAGTTGATATTCTAGAAGAGAACTGTCGGTAGGTGGTAGTCAAAGGGTTAAACATGTAGGTGTGCTTGTTCTAGGTTACATGCACTTGATGAAGTCATGGAAATGGCAATGATAGGGTAATTATAGGGTTAAATCATACAAGTGCATTTGCTCTGAGTGCATTGCACTTGATGAATAGGGACTTGTGAGTTATAATGTAAAGGGTGGTAAGCACCTTGTTTTGTTTTAAAGTATGTGTTTTCCATGCAGAGTTCTTTAAGGACAGCATCTAGGAATTGCTGTATTTAAGGGTGGTGGTAGTAGTAGTGAAGGGCTTTGTTGACCAAGGAAACATGCCCCCAAGTTTAAATGGTGAATTGGTCATCACACAGGGTGCTTTTAAATAAGGATCTATAAATTGGCATCAGGGTCTCAGCCAGGATTTAGAGACTACGTACCCAAAATTGGCATTTTTTTCTTATGGTGTCCAAATCTTTAAGGGGGGCACAATATACTCAGATTTCAACTATAATCGTGTATATATTTATCAAAATAAGGCATTATATCTTTATACAATGTCATGGGAATGATATGGAGATGAAAAAGATTAATTCTATTCTTGATTTTACATTCTATAAAATTCATCACAAAAAAATTTGGGTGTCCTGAGTGGTGCTTTTTAAGGGTTTGGGTGTACAATAAGACGCCCTGCTGGCTAAGACTTTGATTGGCATAGTTAGGGTGGTGATAGTGGTGAAGCGGGTATGATGTACAGTACAGGAAGATAGCACCCTAGGTCAGGGTTGCAATGGGTGTTTTAGGGATCTTACAGGATGCTTTTAGGACAGTACATAATGCATTAGGGTATTTTTGTTTGTTGTGGGTACCATTTCAGGGCTCGAAATAAGGGGCTGCGTGGAGAGGGCTCCCTTGAAATGAATTCTCCAGCGACTCCCTCGAATTTCTGCAGGGAGGCCAAAAATGTACTGGTTTCTATACACAACACCTGTAAGTGGCTTTTGAAGATGCAATTGGGCTCCCTGGAAAAATCTTTATTTCGAGCCCTGCATTTACAAGGGCAACATGCAGGGTGCAGTAAAGGGTTGTGGGGTATACCTAAGTGAACCTGGGGGTTCAGGGGGTTGAACCATGGGTCTAACCACCCCGGTGACTATGGGTGCCTGTTTCGGGACAACCTCTCCCTCTATGGCAATGACAGTATGATCTTTGCTTCCACTTAAATAAAAGAAACGTACATTCATGTTGCATTACTCAAAGACCATAAAGATCTGCCTGCCTGGACCCTGCACAGGGATAATCGCGATGAAATGTGCTGAAAATTAATTAGATATTACTTTCCTTACAAGAAGTTAGAAACTAAAAAAAAATGTTGCAGCATCTGAAAGAAATTGTAAAGTTTCTTTTAACATAAATGCCGATAAGAAAGATAATATTATGGTCTTAAAACCATTCCATGGAAAGGGTACCATATCTCAAAAGAGGTGTAATCATTACCAAGATGTATGATAAAAAGCCTATAAGTAGCTCAAAAATATTGATAAACCTCACAAAATTGTTGGACAATAACAATAATTATACCATTTAGCACAAAAAAAACTAGAGCCACAGAGAATGAAAAGCAATCATAGTTTTCCAATTGTTCGACAGCAGTTCTAGCTAGTTCTCTAAAAAATACAATACAGGGCTGAAAAGGAAACTTTGAATGGAAGAAACATAAAACGGTTAGAATCTGATCATTGTATAAAGCAAAAATACCAAATACTGTTAGTAATCAATGATAATAATCTATAAAAGACATCACACAGTTGGCAACAGCTGGGCACTGGGGAAAATAGGACAATTTCCTGAGCAGGTGATGAATATAGGACTTTTAACCCATCCAATGCTGAGGCCACTTTCATCCAAAGCACAATGACGCAAAGATTTTTGAAAACCATCTAAACCCTACCATGTTGGTACTCATTGGAAAGCTCTCACTAAGCTAGTACTCTCAGATGAGTACCCATTTGCCAGGAATTCAGTCATGTTTTAGCTTTTTTGCATCATTTTGCATTGGCCAAATTAGCCACCAGCAGCATTAGGGTTAAAGATTTCAGACAACCCATTTCCACTCGGTTCAGTCAAAAGAGGGCTAACAATTTTTGAAATATTTTCCTTACAAAAGCATTTCTTGAAAACATTACAAGGAGAAATGTTGATCAGAAGTCAAACAACAACTCTACTTCAAATATCTTGTGAACTTTTGCTTAATTTTAGATGACACCCTCTAGAGTAACTATGAGTGTTAATGGGTTAAAATAACTGCATAGTACTTCACACAAATCTCCGACTGGCTTCATTCATGTTACAGACACTCTATGATACAAAAATAGAAACAATGAGTTCTATATTGTAATAACTGGATCTAGGTTACTTAAAATAATAACATATAAAGCCACTGTCTCACTTAAGTACTCATAGAATAACATGAAAACAGTTCAAATCAATCTTTGTGAAAAATCTTTTCAAAGAAAATTATAAATACCATTCAGAGAGTAACTATACCCTGTACATGTGTATAACAAAGTCACATTTCTTATGTTCAAGAAAATTCTTAAAACTTTAAAAAACAATTTTCTATTTTCTTTTCCCTTCCTTGCAAATGCCTCGTGCAAGCAATTTAGATATTTAATTAAGTAAGGCTATTCAAGCAGTAAATTAGATTGAAGGACCATACCGAAATATTAATCTATAACATTTAACCCTTCCAATGCTGAGGCTACTTTCGCCCAAAGCACATTAAGATGCAAGAATTTTTAATAACCATCTAAACCCTGTCATGTAGGTATTCATTGGAAAGCTCTCACTGAGTACTCTCAGATGAGTACCCATGTGCCAGGGTTTCAGTAATCTTTTGAAGGTTTTTTGCATAATTTTGAAATGGTCAAATTAGTCACAAGCAGCATATTTTTTAAGGGTATATGCGACTCACCTCATATTCGCTTCTCCGCCATTTTGTGGTGTTTTCTCCTGGTCAGGAGTGGCGCCATCTACGGCAGGATGAATACTACTGCTCGGTACGCTACCGCCACCTGGTGAGCCAAAGAAGCATAATACAACATAGAAACGGGGTAAGGAATAATCAGAGGTAGATATTATAATCTATAATCAACAGGGAGTAGGCATAGGAAAACAGCATTATCTCTCACTACACTTAGTCATGATTTACAAGTAGAAAATTACTCTTGTTCTCAGCCATAAACAATAAGAGGGATTAGGTGTTTGATGAGTGTCCGTTTGCTCGTTCCTGAAGTAAGATACTTGCAAGATTCGTAATGCGTATATTAATCCTTCTATTGAGCAGCATTGAAGTACACCAATATCCCATACACACATATACATATATAAATATATATAAATACATAAATATATAAATATATATATATATATATATATATATATATATATATATATATATATATATATATATATATATATATATATATATATATATATATATATATATATATATATATGTGTGTGTGTGTGTGTGTTGTATTCAACAGATTATTGACCCTATTTTGATTGGGGGAGGGGATAGTTAAAGAAAACATCCTTTGACCTGATGAAGTCTATCAAAAATTTAGCCACATAAAATAAACCATAAAAGGATATTGACGTGATTCTATCACTCATTCACACTGATTACCCTGTATTACTGGGATTGTGGAATCTTATATAAACATAATTTTGTGTTCATGTTACGGTGTTACCTGATTGTTAGCAGCATGCATAGTAGGTCATAACTGGTCATCAAAGAATAAATCACATGCACATGTGAATTAATAAGCAAAACAACACTAAAAATCTGGCTCGAATGGCCATCATATTTTAACACATAGGACTATGAGTCATTTTATTTTTGTTAGAAATTGTTTTTTTATGTAGGAATGTATGTATGCATGTATGTATGTATGTATCATATATGTATGTATGTATGTAAGTTAAAGTATGTATGTAAGTGCTCTGCTTTGCACCTATAGTGATTACATAATTTCACATTCTGAATCTCATAAAGTGAAACATATATCAGAGGAATGAAACTGGTAGTTCAAGCAATATGTAGATAAAATTGAGCATTTCTTCACAATGCTATATATATGGCATACAAGATAAACCTGACAGGAACTAATACTATAAGTATTGTGTTAAAAAGTGAGGAATTTAAAAGATGCACAGTGCAGCAAGCTTATGCCTTGGTTTAGTATAGGTATGGTGCAGAAATGAATTGGGGAATCAGTATTTCTATAAATTGTCCTATGTGGCATTGTATTTGTGTTTGGGATCACCATCATCATACTTGATATTCTATCTCATACCCAGAATACCAATGAGGAGAAATCACATGTAGATAATAACAATGCATTTGTCAAAATGATTGACAGCTGCATTCTTCACAAAAGACCTATGAGTATATATATATATATATATATATATATATATATATATATATATATATATATACATATATATATATATATATATATATATATATATATATATATATATATATATATATATATATATATGTATATATACATGTATATGTATATATGTATACGTATGTATATATATATATATATATATATATATATATATATATATATATATATATATTTATATATAATCCTCTCATATATAATTCATGGCCATACACATCATCGATTGTTTATAATTATCCTTAACAATTGAACCATTCCATAAAAACGACATTTGATAAATATAGCTTTTATCATAGATAATTAAGCCAGTAAGAAAGATGTAGGGGAACAAGCCATACTAATTAGCCAGAGGGCTCTGCACTGTAACTTTCAGGTGCAACCAAGAACATAATCAGATACTCCTGGATGTTTGTTCAAGTAGCGAAATTTTTCTCAATAAGTGTGAATCATAAGTTACTATCTTGATTGTCTTATGTCCATACTCAATGTGAAGATAATATAAATACTTTGCCTACTTTTTCTTGGCCTAAATATTGGCCTATAGCTTCATATGCAAAAATGGCATAACTTCCATTGTTTAACTTGTATTGTTGCATATTCCGTTTTGAGAACACTTAGCCCAGTGTATAGGTTCACTACTAGTGCTCGGACAATAAATCAAAATATCGCCTTATTGATCGTTGCGCCACGATAGTAGCGCTATCGATAACTTGAGAAATTATCGATAATGAAAAACCAAAAATAAATAATAAAATAGAAATAAAAATTAAAAAATATTAACAATGCAGTGTTCATTTC
>OZ012689.1:20269659-20279659 GCA_963942565.1 Maea johnstoni | reverse complement strand
TATATATATATATATATATATATATATATATATATATATATAAATGTCATATTGAAGTATTAAATAACAAAAATATTCTCCTTTGATACTTTCGTCCAAAGCGCACGAATGCAAAGATTTTTGAAAACCATCTAAACCCTGTCATGTTGGTATTCATTGAAAAGCTCTCCCTGAGTACTCTCAGTTGAGTACCCATTTGCCAGGGGTTCAGTCATTTTTCAGGTTTTTGCATCATTTCGTAGTGGCAAAATTAGCCACCAACAGCATAAAAGTTAAACAATAATTAAAGTACTATACAAAGTGCCATTATGCCATGATGATGCAATATTTCTCATATCACTGTATTGGGCCTGATTCACTTATCAAATGATATAAATATAGACCTCAAACATTTTTTGAGATTAAAAGAATAAAATCATTAAAAACCAACTGATGATGGCTATATTCATATATATTTTAAAATCTTTAAAACTTCCGCAACATTCATTTATAAAATCCATTTAAGTAGTTGAGGTTAGCAGTATACGGAACAAATAACAGGGCCTAACACTTTTGCTTGCTTACAGCAGGTTCAATCATTTCAGAGCCGGTACAATAAGCAGGCATTATATACTGGGTTAAAACCGCTGGACTGAACTTGCTGAGATTTTACAGTGTGTTCCAAGAGATTCCAAAGAAATTCTCAGCATCAATTAACCAATTAAAGGGGCTGATTTTTCTGTTACAGTTACCAGTATCAGTGAGTATGAGTATCAGTTATCAGTTATCATATTGAGAATCACAATTAGTTATAGAGTTCCATTCTCTGCCAGTAGATTATGTTTATATATATATATATATATATATATATATATATATATATATATATATATATATATATATATATATATATATATATATATATATATATATATATATATATATATATATATATATATATATATATATATATATATATATATATATATATATATATATATATATATATATATATATATATATATATATATATCTATATATATATCACCCGTCGATTAGGCTTGAACAAAAATGTTCACTATCATATCATGGATCCCACATTCTCATACGGACGGTCGTTCTGATCCTGCGACCGCAAGTTTTGGTACAAAGGATTTCTTGCCACCGACATGCCAGTCGGATTTCCACCTCCAGTGGTGCCACCTTGTGGAGTATTATTATTCATGAATTGTTCCTGTCCGTTTACACTAGCCCGCAAAGCTGGGCCCTTTTGATCTTGAATGGGGTTCCCCGCAGATCCTGTGGTGACATCCTCACCTCCCGTCATAGGAGGCCGGGAGCCGGTTCCATTCTCAGGATCGAAGGCATAGTTCGTCGCTGGCGCCATCTCGGTCACGCCTCCTCCTCCGGGTTCTACAGGAGATACTTCATCGTAAACAAACTACCAGGATTTAAAAACTCACTACAAAATCGTTAGTAATCATTTGAATATTCTAAGAGCATTTAATGACTGTTGTGTTAAACTACCTATGCTACTTATGTTTAACTATGGATTCATAATTGTAATGTGCCTGGCACAGTTTAGTTTGATGCTGAGTGTCTTTAAAAAATAATATATTGAATGATTTGTTTATATTCAATTAACATCGTACACTACTCTCTGTGGGTCTCTCAAAGCCAATGTAAAGTATAAACTATATTTTCCTCCTACACACATATATATATATATATATATAATATATATATATATATATATATATATATATATATATATATATATATATATATATATATTTATATATATTTATATATATATATATATATATATATGTATATATATGTATATATATATATGTATATATATATATATATATATATATATATATATATATATATATATATAAATATATATATATATATTATATATATATATATATATATATATATATATATATATATATATATATATATATATATATATATATATATATATATATATATATATATATATATATACTGATATATATTTGATATATATTGATATATTTTGATATATATTCGAAATATAGGGATGTATATTGATATATATAGGAAAACATCTATTTCAGCTTTGGTCTGTAACCATCAAAAATGAAATACATGAGATATATGGGTCCTAATGCATTAAATAACTATCTTTTGTGATGACGTATGATGAAAATTATCATTTTTATAAGAAAAATAATTTCGACCAACACCACAGAGAACTTAAAGCCAGCACTTGCCACCACCTTAGGGGAATACCACTAAACTACCTGGATTATAACCAAAGAGCAAATCATGGAAAGTCCTTGAAAACCTGATCTCTTTATAGTGAAAAGCTTAAAGGCAACCTACAATTGTTTGCTGGTTTAGTTTAGGTTTAGGAATATTCTAAGAGGTTATGAGCAAAATCAATTTAAGAATGTGTTACTATACCAACCACAAAATTAAGCAACAGTTCCCCCCACAGGAAGAAAATTAGGTTGCTTGAAAATGTTTGTTAATGTATATATATGTGTATGTATGTATATATGTATGTATGTATGTATGTATGTATGTATGTATTAGTGATGTCATTGATATGAAATTTTATCGATTCAATTAATTGATATAGTTTTCAATTTGTTTGATTCGATTCGATTTGATGCGCCGTAACGTGCTCGTAGGGCAAAATTATTTATAGGAATGTCATTGACAGCACTTTTATTTGATTTGCTTAATTGCTATACTCTTTCTGATATATCGATTCGGTTCGATACCCTGTGTCTTGGCCATAATGCCTGAGTAAAGTACACCATTCCTTCTAATTTTTCATACAAAAGCCATAGAAAATACTTCAATATTTAGTCAGAGTTTCACTTTGCGTTAGTTTAACAGGAAAATGTCTGGGAAAAGTGCATTTTTTATTAATAATCATGCGCCATTATTGGGGTTCAGAATATCGATTATTTCGATTCGATACCATGCAACCATTCATATATATGTATGTATGTGTGTGTGTGAATGTATGAATTAGGTTTGCCCATTACCAAAACTTTGATAAACAAAAAATGGTATACCTACTTTTGCATTAGGCATGGCTGAAGCAAGCAGAAAAAACTAACTATATACATCTAGCTGTTATAAAAATGAAAAATAAATGTCAATAACCAAAAACTTTTCTTATGGACCACCAAGTCATGGCTAAATTGTGAGTTGACACAATAGGGTAGTAAATGTAATTGGTATAAGGATTTGAAGTTGCTGAGTTGCTATATCTGGAAGGGCAGACCTTTTGGGATTGCTGAATCTTAAAATCCTGATCACAACCCAAGGGTCATTTCAGAGGCCCGTCCACCCGTCATTTTGGCGGGCAGAGTGGTTGAATTACGATGTAATGGTTGGCGGGTACTCCTCCTAAAAGCCCATAAAAGGCGGGCTAACCCTAGCCAAAACGTAACTCTCAAAGACGGGGAGGAAATGAGAGGTTATTACCAAATGGCGGCTGCTCCCAAACCACCCACGCTGCTAGCTGCCGTAAAAGCATGAGAAGGCCTGAACATTGTTTACATGTGGAGTGGTTCGATCCCCAAGAGAGCACATTAAAGATAAGATCGCCACACTGCTTTGCCGGCAATTTCCGTTTAAAACCCTCTTGGGAGAGATAAGGGATCATACTCCTGTCTCTTAGCATAGGCATACTTTGAGCGATAATTGAGTATATTGACATAGTCAGATAGTGCTCCGGCGGCGGGCCCGGTCTGAAGCCACAGTAAGTTGAGTAACAGGGGTCATGAGTATCAGCCATAAATAAGCCCAAACAACGGAGTCAACATTTTAGTCACTTAATTTGCCTTTTGAGTATGTAATGTATACACCCTAGTGTGTTTGTCTGGCATGAGCAAATAGTGGCATTAGCGAATGCGATTCATGGTGTTCACATTTTCAAAACAAGAGACTCAATCTGACAATGTTCTTCAAGCCTTACCCAGTCATCTGGAACAGGACAAAAGGTAAGCTTATTTAATATATCACTAACCTGGGATGCCACCTGGGGGGGTCTATAGATTTTCTGTACCTAACATGGGTTTAAGTTACAATTAATGCATGTTTATTATCCCTGTCCTACAATAGAGGTGGCGGGAATTGGGGGGATGAACTTAACACGTGATGGGATCTCATTCTTATGAACGAGATTACTGTCACACACACCGGAGTTCTGCCCAATTTTTTTTTCATGTTAAAAAACTTAGTTATTTTTGACCCAGACATTTACCCCTGTTAACATGATTACTATTACTGCTTTGAGTGCTTTCTGAACATAAGTCAAAATCAACTACTTTTTTTTATTGATGATAGCTAGGCCTACATGTATATTTTACAATTGTCTGGGATTTCTCCTACTGCTATAATATTGGACTCGCAGCTAGCTAGGTGTTTTCCTGCATTGCAAATGAAGTGGGGGCGTAATTCCTTAGACTCTGTTTTTCCTATATCCTGCAATTATTATATACATGTATTGCCTGAAAGCTCTTTAAATGAGGAAGACTTTGAAAATTACCCTCTCAACATGATGTCAGATTTTGACAATTTTTCTAGTTTTGGCCTATACAATGTATGGCTAATTTCTTTGACTATAGTCTAATAATATCTATATATCCTATCTAAGTTACTATGCTTTTATTATGCCTATGACTCACCATATCACAGAGCTTTACTGTTTATGGCACTTTACTTCACCAAACCAGTCCTATTCTTAAGGGCCCTCTGAGGACACAGACGCTGTTGAGTGTACCTCAGTATGATTTATTTCCATTGCACTTACCGTGTATGCTGCTGGTCCAACTGTCACTCACCTTTTAGGGAGTACAGTATCCTAACAATTTCGGGACTGACAACTTTTTATATCATTTGAATGTGATTTTCGCACCTGACTCACTATCCTACTATAGGGACTTATTGAACAACAAATGAAGTAAACACACATGTAACACAGAACACAAAATTATTAAATTATTGTGCACCTATATCATGTCACTCATTCAACAGAAACTAGACGTACATAAGACAGACACAGGCATCACTTTATGTAATGTCACATATATACAAACATTCACACTAAAATGCTACACAGGGTGCAGTAGTAGTAGGGTGCAGTACTATTGGGTGGATCTACGGAGAGTGGGAGCTACACAGTACCTGCAAAATACAAAGACAGCAAAGGGTTATTTGAGGTGAAATATGTGCAAGTGACAAATGAGATATGTTCAAATAAAGGAGCATACACTAAACTATAAAATGAACAATTATGCCTTTGTATTACATTCATATTAGCAAAAGGTTGAACATTTGCCTTATTTCTGGTCATCATGGTTTGTAGATCACCAACAGGATTTGACATACCTGGGAAAATATCTATGAAATGTATAATTCACACTGAAAAAACATACATTTCAATATGTAAAATAATGAAAATAAGTGCCAGGAAAAGCCAGAGAATGCATTTCAGAGCACCTAGACCCTCTGGCTTCTGGGGCCCTTGAGCGGGCCCCAGACCCCCGGCCGCAAAGGGCGGTCGCTCTCTGAGCGACCGCAGCGAACGCGCTGCGTTCGATTGCCAGGACACCCTGTCTCCTCCAAAGCACATTTTGGACACCCTACTATCCAAATCCTGGCTAAGTCCCTGTCACAACCCTTGTGGAAATATCGGTTCTCTGATTTTTTTTATCAAAGATGTTGAAGAGGACATTGCTATCAGACTTTTCATAATGCATCTTTGGAGCAATTACAGACAATCAGCTGCTACTCCAATACCAGTAAAAACCCAAAAATGGCAATTAATGTATATATATATATATATATATATATATATATATATATATATATATATATATATATATATATATATATATATATATATGTATATATATATATATGTATATATATATACATAAATATATATATATACATATATATATATATATATATATATATATATATATATATATATATATATATATATATATATATATATATATATATATATATATATATATATACATCCAACTTGCATCTCTGTAATCCTTGTGCCTGCATTTAAAAATGGTGACTTTTTAACCCATTCAAACATGAGAGAGATGAGAGATGATAAGCAATATTTGAGAAATTTTTAAGTGAAATTCAGTGTTCCTGAATACCAGTCCCTCTTCAAAAAGATTTCAAACATTTCTCTATTTGTTTGAATTACTTTGTAAGTCAAAGACAATGTTTGCAAGGTGCAAGAAGGGTCCAACTTATGCTCGCTGCTATATAGATATATCCTTAACCCATTCATGCCTGTGGTAGCCAAAACTGCCTGATTTATTTCAGTGATATCTTTCACCAAAAAAGCAATTTTAGAGAGTATTTGAAGGAGAGTTGTACATCAGAACTCTACCTACAGCTCTCCTTCAAATACTTTTCAAATTTAGGCCTCATTCCAAATTTAAAAAAAATATATGACAGGTCCAAACGTCTGCAGCAATTGTCAGGTAGATCTCCAGGCTTTAATGGGTTAATTGCATTTTGCAATTTTGCACCTTAACCTATTCACAACAGTTATGATTTCAATTAATTCCAATCATCAGTAGAATAGGCAGCTTGGCCATGTTTGTCTTAAATAACCCATTTGCACTCAGAGTTCCCCAGGAAAGTAATGTCTGCTATTTTCATACTTTTGAAAATAACTTGGAAATAAAGCAAATTTTCACAAAATATTTGAAGGAGAGTTGTTGATAATATTCTGATAAACATTTCTCCTTCAAATATTTTTGATAAAAACGCTTTTGTGAGTAAAATATCAACAAAATAGTCAGGCCTGTTTTGGCCGCTCTGAGGGCCAATGGGTTAAACATAACTGCAAGAATCCCAACTATATCAACAATTTAAAGACATACTCACTTATTTGAGGTACCCCTCAAATAAGAGAGGAATAACTAAAAAATGCAACTACACTTTGTACTCATCATTTAGTCTATGTTTCCTACACCTGTTTTAGTGATAAAAAAAATCATTTTCTAATTCATCTTATACCATTTTGGTCAATTTTTAGTTTTGTCTACAGTGTAGTCATACATAACTAAGGGCCAAAAACAGAGCACACAGTTCATATGATACATACATCTGTGTGTGTGAGTATACATACATATACTTATACATATATATATATATATATATATATATATATATATATATATATATATATATATATATATATATATATATATATATATATATATATATATATATATATATAAATATATATATTTATATATATATATATATATATATATATATATATATATATATATATATATATATATATATATATATATTTATATATATATATATATATATATATATATATATATATAAATGGGGGTTATTTGGATTATTTGTGATCATCTGGAATAGTTCTGGCAGTGACATACATTATAAGTACCATCACCAGGTAGAACTTATGCCTCTGAGCAGCTTTCATTGTATGCACAAACAACACAACCAAGGATACATGTTTTCATACTTAGGAATAGATATTGTTATAGGTATTGTTGGGAAGAGGGTATTTACAATAAATGTACACCATGGGTATTTGATATCAGTAATGCTTTATTATGTACATATAAGGTATATGATATCTAAATTGCACCAATAATATAAGTGATGACCCGTGTATATGAAAGTATAGGCCCATATCTTTTCCCTTCGTGTGAACATTCTGTTTGAATAAAGAAGCTCTCTGTCATATCCAATGGGAAACTCATATTAATTAAAATCCATGGGGCTAAAGCAACTTGTGATATTACTTTCAAATTCTTATAAGTCATTGTTGGTTTTGTTATCCATATTTCTTTGAAGCAATAGATTTCATCTCATTTTTAACCCTTCCACTGCTGAGGTTACTTTTGTCAAAAGCACAAGGACGCAAAGATTTTTGAAAACCATCTAATCCCTGTAATGTTGGTATTCCTTGGATAGTTCTTGCTGAGTACTCTCAGATGAGTACTCATGTGCCATGGTTCCCATCATTTTTCAGGTTTTTTACACAATTTTGTAGTGGCCAAATTAGCCACCAGCAGCATAAGGGTTAAAATCAATAATCATAATTGATTTTTTTTTAATATTTGGATATTTTCTAGATTTAGCTAAACAAAATCATCCTACTTGCTCTTGCTACTGACAATTACAAAACATTAATTGTTTTCAAAATGTATTGTTGTGTGTTGTCTATTAGGTGTGAAACTAATGAGGAAAGTTTACCAAACTATTGTATCATAATAAAGTATGAAATTAAAACAACAAGTTCAGATTTTGGCAATAAAAAACACAACACTAAGTTACAACACTCAGATCAGTCTATGAGCTAAAACACACCAAAAAACCAGCAAGAGGGAAAGTAAGAGGAAGCAGAGGCATAAAGAAAATAGGCAAAGTATATAGTGTTGTATGATTGCAGATGTGGTGAAAACATGTATGATGCACCCTCAGAGACACTTATAATCCATATATATATATATATATATACATATATATATATATATATATATATATACATATATATATATATATATATATATATATATATATATATATATATATATTATTATCACTTAGGTAAAGTGATAATTTTAAATTAAGTTGAAAACAATGAAAGTAATATATTTAACTTATTTCAAGTATGCAATATCCTATCAAATATCAAGTAAATAAATATATGCCAATATATATCAATATGCAATACCATTAGTGTCATAAACTCATTTATCAATTCCCATTGAATGTGGTGGTGAGCCTCATATATATAAATATATATATATATATATATATATATATATATATATATATATATATATATATATATATATATATATATATATATATAATATATATATATATATATATATATATATATATATATATATATATATACATACATATACATATATATATATATATATATATATATATATATATATATATATAATATTATATATATATATATATATATATATATATATATATATATATATATATATATAAATATAAATATATATATATATATATATATATATATTTATATATATATATAAATATACATATTAATCATTTATTTGTTTCTTTATCAACCAGTGACAGTTGGGAGGACACTTGAGAAACCCACAGAGACAGTTAACAGACATGAACATCATAAAATGTGAAATCGCAGAGACAGTGTGGGTCGGTTATGAACAGATGATATACGAGTGCACAGAGACCAGTCCAGAGCACCAGTCGCAGGAGGTAATCAGAAGTAGTTTGTGAATTGGGGAAAGGAACCAGCATTTGTAATTTGAAAGTGATTGCGAGAATGCAGAATTATTGTATTAAGGAAATGATAAGTGTTTCCCAACCTACCTTCCTTTGGAGGGGTGCTGGTAGAATGCTGTCCTATATAATCAGTTACCAAGGACTAGTTAGTTACTTAATACATATGGGACATAAACCTTTAACCTATTGTGATAGCATAGTGCATCTATTAGGCCAAAACTGAAATATGATTCATGCAAACGTTAACCATATGTATGTATATATATATATATATATATATATATATATATATATATATATATATATATATATATATATATATATATATATATATATATATATATATATATATATATACATATACATATACATATATACATATATATATATATATATATATATATATATATATATATATATATATATATATATATATATATATAAATCTATACATATATATGTATATATATAAATCTATATATATATATATATATATATATATATATATATATATATATATATATATATATATATATAAATATATATATATATATATATATATAAGTATATATATATATACATATATATATATATATATAAATATATATGTGTGTGTGTATATATACGTTGGGTCATGTTGCTTGAAATACTGTTTCAATTTTGGCCTTTACTATAC
>OZ012689.1:20265944-20269459 GCA_963942565.1 Maea johnstoni | reverse complement strand
TATATATGCATATGTACATATATATATATAAATATGTACATATATGTATATATATACATATATATATGCATATGTACATATATATATAAATATGTACTCAAATCAGACGAACGGTATTTCCACAAGGTTTGTGGTCAGGATATTAAGATTCAGCAATCCCAGAAGGTCTGCCCTTCCAGATATAGCAACTCAGCAACTTCAAATCCTTATACCAATTACATTTACTACCCTATTGTGTCAATTCACAATTTAGCCATGACTTGGTGGTCCATAAGAAAAGTATTTGGTTATTGACATTTATTTTTCATTTTTATAACAGCTAGATGTATATAGTTAGTTTTTTCTGCTTGCTTCAGCCATGCCTAATGCAAAAGTAGGTATACCATTTTTTGTTTATCAAAGTTTTGGTAATGGGCAAACCTAATTCATACATTCTCACACACATACATACATATATATGAATGGTTGCATGGTATCGAATCGAAATAATCGATAATCTGAACCCAATAATGGCGTATGATTATTAATAAAAAATGCACTTTTCCCAGACATTTTCCTGTTAAACTAACGCAAAGCGAAACTCTGACTAAATATTGAAGTATTTTCTATGGCTTTTGTATGAAAAATTAGAAGGAATGGTGTACTTTACTCAGGCATTATGGCCAAGACACAGGGTATCGAACCGAATCGATATATCAGAAAGAGTATAGCAATTAAGCAAATCAAATAAAAGTGCTGTCAATGACATTCCTATAAATAATTTTGCCCTACGAGCACGTTACGGCGCATCAAATCGAATCGAATCACACAAATTGAAAACTATATCAATTAATCGAATCGATAAAATTTCATATCAATGACATCACTAATACATACATACATACATACATACATACATACATACATACATATATACATACATACACATATATATATACATTAACAAACATTTTCAAGCAACCTAATTTTCTTCCTGTAGGGGGAACTGTTGCTTAATTTTGTGGTTGGTATAGTAACACATTCTTAAATTGATTTTGCTCATAACCTCTTAGAATATTCCTAAACCTAAACTAAACCAGCAAACAATTGTAGGTTGCCTTTAAGCTTTTCACTATAAAGAGATCAGGTTTTCAAGGACTTTTCATGATTTGCTCTTTGGTTATAATCCAGGTAGTTTAGTGGTATTCCCCTAAGGTGGTGGCAAGTGCTGGCTTTAAGTTCTCTGTGGTGTTGGTCGAAATTATTTTTCTTATAAAAATGATATTTTCATCATAAGTCATCACAAAAGATAGTTATTTAATGCATTAGGACCCATATATCTCATGTATTTCATTTTTGATGGTTACAGACCAAAGCTGAAATAGATGTTTTTCCTATATATATCAATATACATCCCTATATTTCGAATATATATCAAAATATATCAATATATATCAAATATATATCAGTATATATATATATATATATATATATATATATATATATATATATATATATATATATATATATATATATATATATATATATATATATATATATATATATTTATATATATATAATATATATATATATTATATATATATATATATATATATATATATATATATATATTATATATATATATATGTGTGTAGGAGGAAAATATAGTTTATACTTTACATTGGCTTTGAGAGACCCACAGAGAGTAGTGTACAATGTTAATTGAATATAAACAAATCATTCAATATATTATTTTTTAAAGACACTCAGCATCAAACTTAACTGTGCCAGGCACATTACAATTAGGAATCCATAGTTAAACATAAGTAGCATAGGTAGTTTAACACAACAGTCATTAAATGCTCTTAGAATATTCAAATGATTACTAACTATTTTGTAGTGAGTTTTTAAATCCTGGTAGTTTGTTTACGATGAAGTATCTCCTGTAGAACCCGGAGGAGGAGGCGTGACCGAGATGGCGCCAGCGACGAACCATGCCTTCGATCCTGAGAATGGAACCGGCTCCGGGCCTCCTATGACGGGAGGTGAGGATGTCACTACAGGATCTGCGGGGACTCCCATTCAAGATCAAAAGAGCCCAGCTTTGCGGGCTAGTGTAAACGGACAGGAACAATTCATAAATAATAATACGCCACAAGGTGGCACCACTGGAGGTGGAAGTCCGACTGGCATGTCGGTGGCCAGAAATCCTCTGTACCAAAACTTACGGTCGCAGGATCAGAACGACCACCCGTATGAGAATGTGGGATCCATGATATGATAGTGAACATTTTTGTTCAAGCCTAATCGACGGGTGCTTAATTTCTTTGGAATGGTTTAGAGACATTCTTCAATATATATGTATTTGTATACATATATACATATATATATATAAATAAATATTTATATATATATATATATATAATATATATATATATATATATATATATATATATATATATATATATATATATATATATACATATACATATATATACATATATATATATATATATATATATATATATATATATATATATATATATATATATGTATATATATGTATATATATATATATATATGAACATAAGCTACTGGCAGAGAATGGAACTCTATAACAATTGTGATTCTCAATATGATAACTGATACTCATACTCACTGATACTGGTAACTGTAACAGAAAAATCAGCCCCTTTAATTGGTTGATTGATGCTGAGAATTTCTTTGGAATCTCTTGGAACACACTGGAAAATCTTAACAAGTGCAGTCCAACGGTTTTATCCCAGTATAAATTGCCTGCTTATTTTATTGGTTCTGAAATGATTGAACCTGTTGTAAGCAAGCAAAAGTGTTGGGCCCTGTTATTTGTTCCGTATACTGCTAACCTCAACTACTTAAATGGATTTTATAAATGAATGTTGCGGAAGTTTAAAAGATTTTAAAATATATATGAATATAGCCATCATCAGTTGGTTTTTAATGATTTTATTCTTTTAATCTCAAAAAATGTTTGAGGTCTATATTTATATCATTTGATAAGTGAATCAGGCCCAATACAGTGATATGAGAAATATTGCATCATCATGGCATAATGGCACTTTGTATAGTACTTTAATTATTGTTTATCCCTTATGCTGTTGGTGGCTAATTTTGCCACTACGAAATGATGCAAAAACCTGGAAAAAGGCTGAACCCCTGGCAAATAGGTACTCAACTGAGAGTACTAAGGGAGAGCTTTCCAATGAATACCAACATGACAGGGTTCAGATGGTTTTTAAAAATCTTTGCATCCGTGTGCTTTGGACGAAAGTATACTCTGCATTAGAAGGGTTAAGGTATATGTGCTGTATTGAAGTACAGGTTATGTCTTACAAGTCACCTACTCAAATCTCTTGATAAGATAAGTAGACATGGGTAATTGTGTGACATGATGATATTGTATTATTAACACTTATAGATATACTACATATCACACTCAAATATACTGTATAGGTATCCTCTGTAAATATCAACTTGCCATGTTGGGTTGGGTTGTC
>OZ012689.1:20245944-20260944 GCA_963942565.1 Maea johnstoni | reverse complement strand
TATGGTGCTTTAATCACATACTTAAGTTGGCTACAGGCTCACACCGCTGTATGATGTTAAACCAGAGCAGAGAGTTCAAGACCCTGTCAGTGGTATATAATATTACTCAACACAGGTCGGCATGAATTGGTTGATACAAGTCACCCCCTTACCAATGAATCACTGAGATTACAAAACATGTTGACATCTATTCCCCCCTCAATACCAGCAGAGTCAGAGGGGAATCCTGGTGAAACAACTAGATATTTAGATGGTGGTTTAAGGGGTTAACCTGGGAATGGAGAGGCATTTTGAGATTTTTGAATATCTAAAGCCCACCCTTATCCTTATCATTAGACCAA
This sequence comes from Maea johnstoni, assembly GCA_963942565.1. Lineage (NCBI taxonomy): Eukaryota > Metazoa > Annelida > Polychaeta > Spionida > Magelonidae > Maea > Maea johnstoni. The sequence goes on along the minus strand of OZ012689.1, from coordinate 20,260,603 downwards.
CTGTGACTGTCTAGGTCATCACTGAGCAGAATAAGACACAAACTTTCTCAGAAGCTCACAAAGGCCTGCACACAGAATGGAAATATTTGTTCTTTTTTTTCCATACTAAATTGAACCAAAAATATGGGTGCTTTAAACACGCATTTGGGTATCACATGTTATTAGATTTGCTTGTGTGGTATATATAGACCTGAGAGTATCTTGAAGGGAAATGTTTCTTCAATTTTCTTAAAGTTAAGCAATCTAGACGTTTAAAAACCCTTATCCTAATGGATATTTTTCCACATACTTATGAAGTTTGATGGTCCATCCTATTATTATGGATAGGAGCTCCGTTTGATAACACCATGCATGATTCCTCAATATTTCCCCCTGAAAGTTTTTCACCTTGCTGGGATGGTATACATTTGTGAAGTTTAATGTGTTCCTCATCAGAAAACCTTTTAAGGACCTCATACTTTGTATAGGCTAACTAATCAAATTAAAGCAGGGTAGAGGAAGAAATTGGGACTGAAAGATTTATCTCACAAGCTACCTTATCCTATTCATGCATTTCTAATCGGAGAGAATTGTCTGCGTCTCGATACTCTTGAAAATAACTAAGCTATACAAACTATAACAAAGCTGGATTATGCTGCAATTAAAAATTGTCCTTCAAATATGCTTTTATTAGGGAAATAACCCCAAAATAGCCATTTTGAGGTGATGCAGGCCTTGATAACTTTAACACCTCACCAGCATTTGTTTGAACACTTCTAACAGAACTGTATTGTACTAGTGTCAGTTCTTTCAATCCATTTAAATTAGATTTTTTAGACCTCAAAACCAATGTCCACTGACAATTGATTTTGCTCATATATATATATATATATATATATATATATATATATATATATATATATATATTTATATATATATATATATATATATATGTATAATATATAATATATATACAGTCAAACTTGCCTCAACGACCACTTCTCTTAAACGACCACTTGCCTTGAACGACCGTTTATATATATATATTATATATATATATATCGGAAATACAAATGACACCTTAGATAAATCATTAAACTAGGCACATTTCAATTAAGTCCTCTGTATTATCCATTTAGTTAATAGCATACCTCAGGATAGTGTTGTAGACACATCTGGCATTATGATCCTACCTTTTGTAACTGACAACACTAAGGAAATCAAGGTCTTTACCTGGATTATTCACACATATCCTGAAGCCATAGGTCGATGAGGCCAAATGCACTGGCCAACTTTTGGTAATTCTTTTTATCCAACAAAAGCACCAGTCATTTTAGACTATCACAGGATTAGATAACCCTAATACATAACAATAAATGAATAAAACAATCAGGTTAGGTTTGTAAAAAGCTGATTATGACTAGTTCTGAAGCTATTATGTGGAGCCATATTTACACTAAGGAATATGATATGGTGAATAATACATAAAATGGAAGCAGGTCTACTTTCTAGATTGCATCCATTGTGGTCACTCAATGTAAACACAACTTTAAATGTTTTCCCTGAGCAAGGATATAATAAATGGTCAAGGGTAATTTGAGAATTAATTCTAAGAAGCCACAAAAGTAGAGTGAGATTGTCATAAGGTGCGTATTTACCAAGTTGTTGTTTAACCTCACTACATCTACTTTCTATGATGCCGTATTTTCAATGCAAAAACAAGTAAGAGTATTAATTATAATCAAATGGACGGTCATAGTTTCTTCTTTCTGAAGATATATATTGTTTGCCTGCACAATCTCATATATGCCTTTTATCAAAACAAAATAATACAAAAATATTGTTTTTTCCTGTTTCTGCGTACTTACTCTAAATGTGGGGTCACTCAGTACAAACACATCTCTAACATTTCTCTTCACCAATTTCACTAGACAAGGACCTTATTAACTGTTCAATGTAATTTGAGTGAAGAATAATGCTGAGAAGCCATAAAACAAGAAAATGATGGCCATTAGGTGAGTTTCCACCAAGTTGCTGTATATAGCCCTCACTACAGCTACTATGTATGAAGTCATATTTTTAACACAAAAATGTGCAAGGGGGGTCTTATGATATATCAAATGAAAGCCTTTAGTGTCTTTTTTCTAAAGATATCTAGATTGCCTGCCTGAAGAACTTCTTATATGCCTTTTATTAAAACTAAAATGTCCAAAAATACTCAATTTACCCATTTCTGCATATTTACCCTAAATGTGAGGTCAATCAGTGCAAACACAACTTTACACTTCATTTTACTTCTTTTTCACTAGAAAAGGACCTTACTAATAATCAAGAGTAACTTTTTATGAGGAGTATTGGAAAGAAGAATTTTATAAAAATTTACTTCTATTTTTCAGCATTTTTGAGGATTTTTCAAAATAGGGGTAGGGGAAATGAATTCCCCATAAGAGATCCTGTAGCCAACAAAATTATATGAATAAAGCCTCATTTGAAAGGGGAATGTCTAGCAATAATTTTGGTGTATCATTTTGATAAGTTTGTGTAAGGAAAATTCTCCAAAAAATAAACATCAATAAAGATTTTTTTTTTAAATGCAAAAAAAAAGGCTGTTTCTGACCTTAAAAGTGCATTATTTCACAATAAGAATTGTTCAGCCAGGATAATTCATTTTATGCATATCAAGCTTCATAATATCAAACTCCATACCAAGTCTGAATCAATTTGATAAATATTTTTGGTTGTCCTGCACCGTTTAAAAAAAAAGTCATTTTTTTGTGAAATTTGCAATATCGATGCACGTTTTTCTCCGTAAAACATAGCTGCCACCAAATTTTTTCACCACAACGTGGATTTTCTTTCATCAGACACATATATCTTTCCAAAAAAACATGTTGTGTTTTGTTATAAGACGGGTTGGGGTACCCGACCACTTCTGGGGTTTGGCCGATAGCCTAATAGGATATCAAGTATGATGATGGTAATCCCAAACACAAATACAACGCACCATAGGACAATTTACTTCTCTTATAGAAATACTGATGTTCCAATTCATTTTTGCACCATACCTATACTATATGACCTAGCCATAAGCTTGCTGCACTGTGCATCTTTTAATTTCCTCACTTTTTAACACAACACTAGCATCAGTTCCTGTCAGATTTATCTTGTATGCCATGTATATGGCATTGTGAAGAAACGCTCAATTGTATCTACATATTGCTTGAACTACCAGTTTCATTCTTCTGATATATGTTTCACTTTATGAGATTCAGAATGTGAAATTATGTAATCACTATAGGTGCAAAGCATGCGTTATTTATATATATATATATATATATATATATATATATATATATATATATATATATATATATATATATATATATATAAATGTATATATATATATATATATATATATATATATATATATATATATATATATATGTATATATATATATATATATATATATATATATATATATATATATATATATATATATATATACATGTATATATATATAATATATATATATATATATATATATATATATATATATATATATATAAATTATATATATATATATATATATATATATATATTTACATACATACATACATATATAATACATACATACATACATACATACATAAACAAACAAACAATTTTTAACGAAAATAAAATGACTCATAGTCCTATGTATTTGGCAGAGGATTTTGTTAAAACATGATGGCCATTCGAGCCAGATCTTTAGTGTTGTTTTGCTTATTAATTCACTAAGTTCTGCATGTGATTTATTCTTTGATAACCAGTTATGACCTACTATATGCATGCTGCTAACAATCAGGTAACACCGTAACATGAACACAAAATTATGTTTATATAAGATTCCACAATCCCAGTAATACAGGGTAATCAGTGTGAATGAGTGATAGAATCACGTCAATATCCTTTTATGGTTTATTTTTGTGGCTAAATTGTTAATAGACTTCATCAGTTCAAAGGATGTTTTCTTAACCTATCCCCTCCCCCAATCAAAATAGGGTCAATAATATGTTGAATACAACATATATATATATATATATATATATATATATATATATATATATATATATATATATATATATATATATATATATATATATATATATATATATATATATATATATGCACATATAAATATATATATATACATACATATATATATATATATATATATATATATATATATATATATATATACAGTCAAACTTCCATTAAGCGACCGCTCAAGGGAAATGTCAAAAGTGGTCTTTTAAAGAGGTGGTCTCTTAAGAAGGGGTTGAGGGTCTGAGCGAGGTTATAAAAAAACAAAGAATTTCCAACAATGACCTGGAATTATTGAGGTTGTTATATTTAGCTGCGTTTGTTGAAATTTTCTTCATTAATATTTCAAGAATAAACAATCTGAAAAATAAAAGTTGAACTATATGATTTATTGACGACCCTCAGAAATGATATACTTTCAAATTTGTATCGATTATTTCATTAATTTATTGTGCCCTTTCCAATATACAAGGCGTCTAGGCATTCAAGTGGCCGTTGAATGAAGGACCATTTACTCTTAGGGATAAGATTTTATGGTCGTTGGTCGCGTCAAGCAAGTGGTCGCTTAAGCAAGGTAAAATATACAGGGAATAGCCTTGGGGGGATTTGAAACGGTCGTTCAAGGCAAGTGGTCGTTTAAGAGAAGTGGTCGCTGAGGCAAGTTTGACTGTATATATATATATATATAAAATTATATATATTTATAAATGTATATAATATGTATATATGTGTATGTGATATTGGTGTACTTCAATGCTGCTCAATAGAAGGATTAATATACGCATTACGAATCTTGCAAGTATCTTACTTCAGGAACGAGCAATAAAGCTCCTAATCCCTCTTATTGTTTTTGGCTGAGAACAAGAGTAATTTTCTACTTGTAAATCATGACTAAGTGTAGTGAGAGATAATGCTGTTTTCCTATGCCTCCTCCCTGTTGATTATAGATTATAATATCTACCTCTGATTATTCCTTACCCCGTTTCTATGTTGTATTATGCTTCTTTGGCTCACCAGGTGGCGGTAGCGTACCGAGCAGTAGTATTCATCCTGCCGTAGATGGCGCCACCCCTGACCAGGAGAAAACACCACAAAATGGCGGAGAAGCAAATATGAGGTGAGTCGCATATACCCTTAAAAAATATGCTGCTTGTGACTAATTTGACCATTTCAAAATTATGCAAAAAACCTTCAAAAGATTACTGAAACCCTTGCACATGGGTACTCATCTGAGAGTACTCAGTGAGAGCTTTCCAATGAATACCTACATGACAGGGTTTAGATGGTTTTCAAAAATTCTTGCATCTTAATATGCTTTGGGCGAAAGTAGCCTCAGCATTGGAAGGGTTAAATGGTATAGATTAATATTTCGGTATGTACGCGTCCTTCAATCTAGTTTACTGCTTGAATAGCCTTACTTAATTAAATATCTAAATTGCTTGCACGAGGCATTTGCAAGGAAGGGAAAAGAAATTGAAAATAATTTTTTAAAGATTTAAGAATTTTCTTGAACATAAGAAATGTGACTTTGTTATGTGCATTTACAAGGTGTAGTAGTTACTTTCTGGGTGGTATTTATAATTTTCTTTGAAACAATTTTTCACAAAGATTGATTTGAACTATTTTCATGTTATTCTACAAGTACTTAAGTGACACAGTGGCTTTATTTGTTATTATTTTAAGTAACTTAGATCAAGTTATTACAATATAGAACTCATTGTTCCTATTTTTGTATCATAGAGACGTGTCTGTAACATGAATGAAGCCGGTCAGAGATTTGTGTGAACTACTATGCAGTTATTTCAACCCATTAACACTCAGAGTTTCTCTAGAGGGTGTCGTCTAAAATTAAGCAAAAGTTCACAAGATATTTGATGGAGAGTTGTTGTTTGACTTCTGATCAACATTTCTCCTTGTAATGTTTTCAAGAAAAAGCTTTTGTAAGGAAAATATTTCAAAAATTGTTAGCCCTCTTTTGGCTGCTCTGAGTGTAAATGAGTTGTTTCAAATCTTTAACCCTTATGCTGCTGGTGGCTAATTCGGCCAAGGCAAAATGATGCAAAAAACCTAAAATATGACTGAAAACCTGGCAAATGGGTACTCATCTGAGAGTACTTAGTGAGAGCTTTCCAATGAGTACCAACATGGTAGGGTTAAGATGGTTTTCAAAAATCTTTGCGTCATTGTGCTTTGGATGAAAGTAGCCTCAGCATTGGAAGGGTTTAAATCCCATATTCATCTCCTACTCTGGAAATTTTATCCTATTTTTCCCAGTACCCAGCTGTTGCCAACTGTGTGATGTCTTTTATAGATTATTATCATTGATTACTAACAGTATTTGGTATTTTTGCTTTATACAATGATCAGATTCTAATTGTTTTATGTTTCTTCCATTCAAAGTTTCCTTTTCAGCCCTGTATTATATTTTTTAGAGAACTAGAACTGCTGTCAAACAATTTGAAAACTATGATTGCTTCCTATTCACTATGGTCCTATTTTTTGTGCTGAATGATATAATTATTGTTATTGTCTGAGAATTTTAGGAGGTTAATCTATGTTTTTGGAAAATTTAAATGCCTTTTGTCATACATTTTGGCAATGATTACACCTCTTTTGAGATATGGTACCCTTTCCATGGAATGGTTTTAAGACCATAATATTATCTTTCTAATCAGCATTTAATGTTAAAAGAGACTTTACAATTTATTTCAGATGCTGCAACATTTTTTAAGTATCTAATTTCTTGTTATGAAAGTAATATCTAATTTTCAGCACATTTCATCTGCGATTTCTCTGTGGACGACTTTGGCGGGTAGATCTTTATGGTCTTTGAGTAATGGAACATGAATGTACGTTTCTTTTATTTAAGTGGAAGCAAAGATCATAGTATCATTGCCATGGAGGGTGAGGTTGTCCAGAAACAGGCACCCATAGTCACCGGGGTGGTTAGACCCATGGTTCAACCCCCTGAACCCCCAGGTTCACTTAGGTATACCCCACAACCCTTTACTGCACCTCACATGTTGCCCTTGCAAATGCAGGGCTCGAAATTAAGATTTTTCCAGGGAGCCCAAGTGCATCTTCAAAAGCCACTTACAGGTTTTGTGTATATTAGAAACCAGTACATTTTTGGGCTCCCTGCAGAAATTTGAGGGAGCTTCTCCAGGCACCCCCTAATTTCTCGCCCTAAAATGGTACCCACAACAAACAAAAATACCCTAATGCATTATGTACTGTCCTTAAAGCATCCTGTAATATCCCTAAAACACCCCTTGCAACCCTGAATTAGGGTGCAATCTCCCTGTACTGTGCATCATACCATTTTCACCACTATCACCACCCCAACTTAATGCTAATCAAAGTCTTAGCCAGCAGGGCGTCTTTTGGACACCCATTGTGCATTGCACTATAAGCATGTATCATTTAACCCTATCTCAACCACCAGCAGACAGTTCCTGAGTTCATCAAGTGCATTGCACTCTGAGCAAATACACCTGTATGATTTAACCCTATAATTACCCTATCATTACCATTTCCTTGAGTTCATCAAGTGCATGTAACCTTGAACAAACATACCTATATGTTAACCCATTTAAACTCAGAGCAGCCGAAAGAGGCCTGACGATTTTGGGAATATTTTACTCAAAAAAGCATTTTCTTGAAAACATTTGAAGGAGAAATGTTGAGCAGAAGCCAAACAACAACTCTCCTTCAAATATTTTGTGAACTTTTGCTTTATTCACAAGTTATTTTTAAAAGTATGAAAGTAGCAGACGATACCTTCTAGAGAAACTCTGAGTGTTAATGGGTTAACCCTTTGACTACCACCTACCGACATATCCCTTCTAGAATATCAACTTCAATGAATATCCTCAAATGTCCCTGAAACCTTTCCTTGTACCTTCCACCATTATACACTATCTGGCATCACCCTTCATCAACAGCTCACTCTGCCAAGAATTAATGAGATTACCGTAAATTCTCGGAATTTTAGACCACTAGAAATTTGGGCCAGTATAATTATTTTGCAAAATATTTATTGGGAAATATGGACCACTGTTGATCTACCACTGGTAGCTGTTACACAAAATATGGACAACTATTACTCTGCTTGGTCAGTAATTTCATTAAACATTCGCCACCCTCAACCCATAAAAATTGTAATTATTAAAAAGTGTCCCAAATTAGAGAGAATTTATGGTATTTACAATTTTTATTTTATGTTTGCAATTCAATTCAAACTGAAAAAAAAATTGTTTGATAGTACCTAAATGTACATAGATCATAATATTATTCTTCAATGTTCATATTCATTGCATTAGATTTTAATGATTGAATTATTTGTGTACATGGAATAATTAGCATTTTACAGTGATTAAAGATAATCAGAATGAAATTGTTTTGAAACGGATGTCAGATATTATTCAATAACTCAATATCTTTAGATAACTTTATAAGGCCCAGATTACATTTTTTTTTATATTTATGTCCATTGTTGCCGATGCATTTTGTGTTTTCCATCTAACTTTAGTCAATGATTTAATGGAAATCCTGGTTAATTTATTGGAATATCCTAGTAATTTCTTTTCTAAGTTACAATTATATGTAAATACTAGTATATACATTTTTTGCCAATATTAAGTTTCTTGATTTTCATTTAATGGAATATCCTAGTAATTTCTTTTCTAAGTTACAATTATATGTAAATATATATTTTTTTCGCCGATGTCAAGTTTCTTGATTTACATTTAATTGAATATCCTAGTTATTTCTGTTCTAAGTTACAATCATATGTACACATATATTTTTTCGCTGATGTTAAGTATCTTGATTTTCATTTAACATCCTAACAATTTCTTTTCTAATTTACAATTATTTGAAACTTCATATTTTGCCGATGTTAAGTTTCTTGATTTTCATTGTTTTTTCCCTTTGCCTTGCCTGCCCTGCAGTATGGAGGATCTCAACAAAGGAGAAGAACTGGAGAAACCAGCACTGCATCATCTGATCAGTAGCAGTACCCAGCTTGCAGCCATAGGCAGCACCCTGGCTTTCGGTCAGGGTAACAATGTGGTATGGAAGGGTGGCAAGGGGGTTCTCTCACCGCCAGATGGCAGCACCTACATGTCTCTGGACGTCACCAGGGACGATACCCTAACTTCCGGTGTCCTAACACCACAGGGTGGTGTCACACCAGATGGTGTAACATCCGATAATGAACCTCTAATTCCAATCGACGAGTGTCCGGAAAACAATGAGGACGGGGTGACCAATAATGGCTTTGATGAATCCGTTCTTGCGGAAGATGGCCCATTTTCGTCTTCTGATGCTTTTCCGAAAGCAACAAATAATCGTAAAGTTACGTTCGTCGAAAGTGCAACCATATGGGACGAAGGCACTCTCGCGCCAGAAGATGGCACCATGGTGTATGAGGATAATGATGGTGCTGACACCAAAACACCACTGAGTGATGGTGCAGCAGTGCCAGGTGATGAGGTATTAAACCTTCAGGGTGTCACCTTAGGGGCGTCATTCGATGGTGCCTCAGGTGGTCTCTTGGCTACAGATGATATGGATGATGACACCTCAAGTGAAGGAGAGAATAACGGTAGTTACGACATCCATGGTGACGATGACGATGACGCTCCTTCAAGTGAACCACTTAGTGATGATGAGGATGACGTCCAGGCTTCTGACCATCCGGATATAATTCCCAAGCAAGATGGTGGCCTGGATGGTGGTTTTCTGGATGGTAGTGCTTCAGATGGTGGAGAATCAGGGATAAGCCAAGAGCTTGAGTGGGACGATAGTGTGAACGTCCGCGGCGTACCAGAATCAGGACGTGAAGATGAAGACGTTGATGACCGTGAGTCTGATATGGCACAAGGTAATGATGAAGTAAAACCACTTTTAGATGGTGAGCCGGATGGTGCCGGAGGTGGTGATTTGATTTCAGATGGTGCACCACATGGTGTTCCAGATGTGATTCCTGATGAAGGAATGGATCTACTTTCAGGTGGTGATCCAAAACCAGAATATGATCCAATAGAGGAACATACAGTTTCCGATGGTGACATAAATTCAGGTGGTGATCCATATTCAGATGGTGGTCTCAATTCAGATCCTGGTCCCCTCTTGGATGGTGATCCTATTTTAGATGGTAATCCAACTGATCGAGATGATCTTGAAAAGGTCCTGGATGCAGGACTTCATACTCCCGCAGATGGTGATCTTAGTGGTATTGGTTCATCAGATGATGACGAGGACCAGTCAAGTGACGAAGACCAAGCGGACAGTGTCCTTGATGTCTCAGAGAGGATGAATGACCAGACCTTTGATAATATCCTTGATAAAGAATTTCCCCAGCAAGGGAATCCATCAGAAGGCTCGCTGAATGACAATGTTCCTGATGAAGACCTGGTTGCAGAGCTGAGCAAACCAGATGATCTTGGTGAAAAGTCCGGTGGAGAATCTGTTGTTGATTCTGATGTCCTTGCGCCCTTTGGTCTAATTGCGGATGCTCCACCGTCTAGTGGACTGCCTTTTGAACTCCTCACTGAGGGTATAAGGGGACCGCATGGGGATGCAGGGGATGCACAAGCTCTTGACGACGCATCTCTTGAAAACAATAATGACATTATCAACTACCAGGATGCAAATTTCCCATCATCGTATGATCCCTTTTCTCCTGATTCACAAGAAGTTGCCAGGGATGGAGGCAGTGAGCCAACTGAATCACCAGAAGATGCAGCTCTTGATGCATCAGCAAGTTCAGATCCTCCTTCACCAACTGGTGGTGAATCAGCTGACTACATGATGCCAGTAAGTTCTGGTGCAGTAGCAGAGAAGAATCTCTTGGATCTCGTTGATTCTTCACCAGCTGATTTCCCTCCCCCTGACAATACAGATACACTACTTGGTGGTAGGGTTTCATCCTTTGACGACATGCAGGGCCTAGATCCTTTGCTACCTGTTGGCAGTGAAGGCGGCCGTCTAGAGGAGCCTGAATCTCAGTCAGATGAAGGCATACCTGATGAGGACATACCTCCTCCTCCTCCGGATATGTTAAGGGATTCTCCACCACCTGATATGATAAGGGATTCCCCAACACCCGATATGATAAGGGATTCCCCAACACCCGATATGTTAAGGGATTCTCCACCATCAAATATGTTAGGAGATTCTCCACCAGTAGATACTCTCATTGATACATCACCACATGGTGGTGATAGCCAGGCTAGTGATGGTGTAATTGACCACCCGCTGAAATTCCAATACCCAGAGGATTATGATGAAGACTCTATATTTAATGATAGGTTAATCTAGTAGTGGATTTTGAAGAAGAATCTTTTTTAGATAAAATCCCAAGCGTGATTTAAGTATTTTATTCATACTGCAGTCTTTCTAGAAAGTTATCTTTCCAATCAATTTCAGTAGTCCACACTGATGATGCATTACCAGCCACTGTTTTTGTTAGTTGTACCATGAAGCTATATACCCTCAATGTAGTTTTTAATGTAGCTATCCTATGCAGAAAAAATGGCAGTTCCGTAGTTCAGGGTGCAGGCAGAACTGACCTGATGTTTATACATTATTCAGGGGTTCCTCACCCCTCTGGAATACCCACTATCGAAGCTAATGTGACAGTCTTTTTTGTAGAAAATTTAACTTTTGTACACAGTAGTTAGTGTATAGTGCATTGCTAATCATAATCTTTGAAAATATATATTCATTGACATATTTTTTGGTGCACGCCGAGGCTGATATTTTGGTATTCTTAGCCTCAATCATGCCATGCAACAAATAATGCCCCTCATTTTACCATAAACATATGTAGACCAACCAACATTTTCCTGTTTCTCCATGCTGTATAATAATGGAGATGGAGTCCTGCTTGAGTTATGCAAAGAATTTGACAGTTGGTGCTTTTTCCTGGCTACTCCGTTCTCCTCCAACTAAAACTGCTTCATCATGTCAGAGTTGGAGTTCTGCTTGAGTCATGTGAAGAAGTTGAAAGTTTGTGCTTCTCCATGGTTGCTCTGTTCTCCTCCAAGTCGCAGAAAGTTAGCGCTCTTCTGATTGGAAGAATGTGCTGATAATCAGCTGCACCAATAGCTGTAAAATCAGCAGTGAGTGTGAAAGTATACCTGCAAAAGTTCCTGCAAAGCTGCCTACAGTATATGGTAAAGAGTATGACCTCCTTGCTGCCACCTACCATATATCTAAAACCCTTATGCTGCTGGTGGCTAATTTCGCCAATACAAAATGATGCAAAAAATGTGAAATATGACTGAAACCCTGCCACATGGGTACTCATCTGAGAGTATTCAGTGAGAGCTATCAAATGAATACCATCAAGACAGGGTTTAAATGATTTTCAAAAGATTTGCTTCCTTGTGCTTTGGACGAAAGTAGCCTCAGCATTAAAAGGGTTAACCCTCGCCAGCCATTGTGCTTGAAGCTGCCTTGCTGTTACTGACTACCATCGACCAACACTGTATGCCATCAACACCATTGATCTTTCACAAACATCATATAACCCAATCTACCATGAGTGCTATTGGTTCACTATAGTAATATTTAGTATCATCCCCACACACATCATCTCATCATTTATCAGGTACCTGTATGTAACACACCTTCATGTTACCAAAGTAGCTCCTCCCATTCTGTCTGGGCATCTATTATCCATCCATGCACTTATATGACCTTCTAATCTGGTTCACATTTCAGATCACATATTTAAATCTTCTATTTCAGGCACCTGTTCCATTATTATTCCTCTTGAACAGATGGTCATATATTTATCTGAAATGTATAGATCTGCATGGGGTACAGAGAGGGGTCATGCCTCTCTTGTCTGTTATTATCAGTATCTCTCGTTCTTTAACCATTATGCTGCTGGTGGCTAACTTGACCAATACAGAATGATGCAAAAAAAAGCAACCACTGTAGAATGGCTAATTTTCCTGTGTGTTTCATTTTCCCGTTTTTTCCCGAATACTATCAAACGGGAATAATTAACACAGGGAAAATCTATACAGTTCATGTCCGTACTTAATAAACACGGAAAATTATGACCCAGATTTATTACTGAAGTGTCTGACCAGCGTTCACTCGGAGTGGTAGCAGTCATCACTCATTGCAATCTACCAACCAGGGCGCGACGGTCCCCAGAAGGACCAGGTAGGCTGGCGGGGCTACTTGAACCCAAAATCAGGTAGTCCCGCCACCATTTTAGGTGGTCCCACCTCTTTTTTCGCTACCATTTTGTAGTGTTTTAGTGGGGAAATTCCCCAGGATTCGGGACTACCTGAATCCAATTTTAGGTAGCCTGACAGGGATGTTTTTGGAATTTAGATCCCCCGGGAGATGGGACTATGCTATTTGTTGAGCGCTGATGTGGCTGGGAACAATCGCTAATTGCTCTTGATGACCACTGATCATGTTGTGACTTCTGCTCAACTATGTGCCACTTCAGATTACATCGCTGTTGATCTATTTCTGGACTGGTCTCTAGACTGGTTATAGTCCCATCACCACGTGCGTTGCTGCAATTAAGGCCCTGCACGTGCAGGTACCCATTAATATTTACTCTCTGGTATACTAAACTTAAAGGTCTACACAAAACGGGAAAATTAAAAACGGGAAAAAACATATGTCCTCTTTTCGGAAATATTAGAAACGGGAACACCCAAAAATGAGAAATTAGGGAAAATTGTCACACGGAAAAATTAGCCATTCTACAGTAAATGGTTTTCAAAAAACTTTGTGTCCTTGTATTTTGGACGAAAGTAGCCTCAGCATTTAAAGGGTTAATGGACATCTTGTAGCTGTACATTGACCAGTCCTGCGATGGGAAAGCCAGTTACCGCACATCCTATTGTTTCCTCAACTTAATCCTACACATTCTTAAATTTCAGATACTTGGAACCTCCTGTATCTTACTTGTCTTTACCCTTATGCTACTGGTGTCGAACTTGGCCAATACAGAATGATGCAAAAAAAAAAAAAAAAAATGATTGAAACCCTGGCAAATGGGTACTCATCTGAGAGTACTCAGCAAGAGCTATCCAATGAATACCAACATGACAGGGTTTAGATGCTTTTAGAAAAATCTTTGCATCCTTTTGCTTTGTACAAAAGTATAGCTTCAGCATTGGAAGGGTTTAAATGCTGAGCCCTACTCAGAGCGATTCATTTCCTTCTTTGTTACTAACTTGAAGTTCAAACCAACTTATAGATATCTGCTAACCCTTTACTTTTTGTTCTACCATATTCTTCCTTAGAAAGCGCACACTGTGTAGGTGCAGGTAAAATACGTCAGAAGGAGTGCTGGCAAAAATAGTATTTAACTGCACTTCACATGCGGTGCCAATGTGGAAATGTTCATCTTCATTTTGATAGAAACATTGCAAATATTCAATACTGTAAAGTTGTTTTAAACATAACTTCCTTGATGATAAAAGAAACTGTTTGATATTATGTTGGACCTAATCTCTTGCAAATGCTCCTTCAAACACTTTAAGTGAACGCATGATAAAGGGGAAAAGGAAGATAGAATATGAATCCGAATTTGATTTGATTTAATTTTAG
>OZ012689.1:20210944-20235944 GCA_963942565.1 Maea johnstoni | reverse complement strand
GTATATAAAGCTAAAGAAAGGCTGTGATTGACATGTTTACATAGCTACAATGTCAAGGAATATGTAAACAAACAGTTGTTGTCAATCAATTAAAATGCTTTTAGATTTATTATTTTCCTTTTCTAGTTGCGAAGCAGCCACCCTCTCTGGGTGGAATCTATTTTCTGACAATCACCCGCTCTGCCAAGTGGCTGTTACATTCTCCCTCTCTGATATTAAACTGTAAACAAACTGATAACAGAGAATTAGTCTGTATTATTTTACATGCATTTCACATTTGTCAATTCTGGTCATGGCACGTGGTAGTTTATATTAAATCTGTTTCTCCATATCATCAAGTACCTATGTACAAATATGGGCAAAGTGAACACTTAAGCCTATCCACTGGTGCAAGATAGCAAGTGGTAAGCGACATTGCCTTAGACTGCATGCTCTGGCATCAGGGCAGGCCCCTCTCTTTGAAGAAGAGAAAAAGCTTACACTACTTGTATTCTTTTCAATGAAGCTTTGATGGGTATACTGCATGAAATGGTTTAAGACTATGATTTTATACTACCAAAAAAACAAAAACAGCTGTGATTATGCTAAGCCATTTAGGGTAGGAGGGATTTTACCAAAGAGACCATTCATGTCCCCTGCTCTAAAGGTTGCCATCTTGAGTGCTCAACCAATGAGACGCTGGCAATCAAGTCAAGGACTGTTTGCACTCCACATGCTGCATGTTTTACCATGTTAGCAGAATATGCCCGGTCCTTGTGGTTTAGTTTAGACTCCTGCCACAAAGGTTGCGATCTCAGATTAGAGTCCCTCTGGATCCTCAGTAGCATGGTCGCTTCACAAATATTTGGCATTGTGAGGGGTTTTCTATGGTACCTTTGCAACTGAGAGAACACCTTTTTGGATTTTCTTTCTTTGTCAATGAACTAAGCTATTAAAAGTGACAAAAATCCAAACGAAATAAAGAATCAACCAAAGAAATCAAATCAAAGAATCACCTAAAAATATCATGATTGGTGTCTTGGATTTTACCCACTGTGAGGGCTTTTGGAACAGCTTTGAACATTTTTTTTGTATTTTAATTTTATTCTTTTCAATATCTTGATTTCAGAAGAACTGTGATTGAAGGCGTGCCAAGAGGACTGACTTCTCATGCATCTTCAAGTCAACTCTCAAGCTATCTACAGTACAGATATTCAACTCCTGCACCAAATGACCGGACGTCTGCCAGTGCCTGGTTGTCCAAACATCCATGGATAACATGTCAACAAAATAAGACAAGCACATCAAAGACCCATGTAGCTTGTGATTCAAAGCTACGTTCAGTTGTGAGGTCATCCATGCATCCATGCACTGGAAACTGGCTGGTAATCGGGCGTGCGGTTGTGTATTATGTCTGGGCTGCCCATGCATTTAGTGCAGGAATTAAATGTCAGCACTGTATGCCTGTTGCCCTCCTTGGCAAGTGTGGTCTGGATTTATGCTACTTCTAGAATTTAGGAATAGAGCAATAATTTATCATATATTAAAAGGCGAGTTTTTTAATATATTTATTTATTATTATTTTATTTTTTTGGTATCTGTTTTACATACTTCTTACATATATTTCTCAAAACATGCTTTTATTGGAAAATTATCACTCAAATAGCAAGGCCTTTTTGGCTCTCTCTCTCTCTCTTTTGAAACTCTTCATAACATATTCATGCTTACAACAATACAAAAAATTATGTTATCTTTATTGTTATTAACTTTTTGACCAATTATATAAGTGGAAAATATTTGAAGAAGAAATGATTATTAGAACATTTCACACAATTCTTCTTCAAATAGCTATCTGATTATCTTTATTTCTAAGTTATTTTAGATAATATCTTAACGTCCAGACGACCCCTTTTCTGCTTAGCCCTAAAGAAGTTGTTTGTTTCCTGTAACCCTACCCTAACAAGTTCTTACTGCAAAAAATCCCTACCCTTATATTTTTTCCGCCCTTCCAACTCCCAATCAACATAAAACATGCATGAAAGACCTATCTTTGAAAAAAATTCAAAAAAATTTAACATACCGTCCTAACTATTTTTTAACTGTTACAGGAAACAAACACTTTTTTAGGCCTAAGCATGAAAAAGGGTAAAACTTGTGATGTGCAAACTGCCACTACATCTTAGATATCTTGTCCAGGGATGAAAGTTCAGTATAATTTGTGTATACTCTCCAAGAGCAGCCTGTTTCAGTAATTTTAAAATGATTGCAGTCTTGATTTAAGCCAACTTATGATTAAGCAATTTTATTGGTATATTAAAATAAGTAATGAAAAGGTTGAGAGCTTTTACTGAAAAGGGTGCTATGTACTTAAGTGAACTATATGAATGTCTTCCTATCTATGAATTTTAATGCTTACTTAGATTGGTAAGAAATTTTAATGCCAACGCCATCTGGTGGTGGTTTAGCAAACTAACCCATTTACCTTCTCTGGTTGGTACGAGATCTACTATTGGTGAACTAAATTAATGTCTTCCTTTCTTTGAATTGTATTACTTTTTGATCAAAACCTGAACATCTGGAGTAACACACAAGGTCTAGCAACTTCAAACATAACTTCTCAGTCAGGGTAATTTCCAAACATATTTGAGGAGCGATTGTGGAACTAAGCAGGAACAATGAATTTGAGTGATTTTTTCTAAATATATTGCGTTGTTATCATGATATCGTAGTAAGTGTCATACTAATAATGGGTTCCCTTCGGTTGTGAATGGGTTAATTAAGAATCATAACTAATCTCAAAACACCATGGTGGTTTCAGCTGATGCAGCTTACCTGTTTAGACGCCTCCTGGTGTCAAAGATTTGTACTACATAATTTCAGCTCCACCTGGTGGGAAGAGCTGACATTTAGGTTCAATTCTAGTACATGCTCTTACCACCAGGTGGAGTTCGCTTAAAACTGATCCTTAATCCAGTATTCAAAATGCAAGTTCATATATCGACAATTATTAATCTAGCTTACCGATTGATATTATATTAAGAATCATAACTAATATTCAAAACACCATGATGGTGGTTTCAGCTGATTCAGCTTACCTCTTTATATGCCAAAGATTTGTACTAAACTTTAACTTCAGTATTCCAGCTCCACCTGGTGGGAAGAGCTGAGATTAAGGTTCAATTCTAGTACATGCTCTTACCACCAGGTGGAGTTCGTTCAAAGGCTTACTGCAGTATTCGAAATGGACGTTCATATATCAATAATCCAGTATTCCAATTGGTATTGTATTGAAGGACGTATACTATTACCTTAGATGAATAAAAACTGGTGGATATGGAACCAGCCGGTCAACCTAAACAACCAGGCTGCAGCGAATAGCCCAAAAGTTCTGCGCAGGTTGGCGCGCAGCTTTCTCTGTAATTTAAACGATACAAGAGCCCTATTGGTTTTTGTCTCCAAGTGACTTCACACCGAGGCCAGATTCGAGACCCCTGGGATAGCCAGGTCTTCACTATAGCGCATATAGTAAATAGTCTCTCGCTACATATCCATTCTCTTATTCATCTAAGGTTATAATCTATGTCACGTGATTTTAATCTATAATGATTGTTGCATAGAGGAAGTTGAGTGAGTGTGATACGATGTATCCCTTCCATTGTGATTCAGTATTTCTTCTGTTTAACGCAATGTTTAAGAAAGGAACTTTGAGTATTTTCTTGCCTGAAAGTGTGGTGAAAATGGTATTTTTTTACTGATGGTCCCTGATTGTTAGATATCTTGGAGCCACCTTTTAAATTAATGTTGTAATTTTTATTGAAAAAATATTCAATATGGTAATGATGTGTTTCTTTATTTAAATGAATGGTCCTGAAACATAAATTTATTTTGATATGCTAATAAGCATAGTCAAGAAATCTCAGTGTCCCTATTACAAGATAGTATTTGAAGCAATTTTTTAATTGACCAATTCATGCTGATAAAATCCGTCTTTGGTGAAATATTTCATACAAAAAGAGTCTTTTGAAATAAATTGAATATGAAATATTAATCAGGACCCCATGGCCCGGAACCAGGATTTCTGTCTATTGGCTTCTCTCTGTATAGAGGTAGGGGGGGGGGTGGTCGGAGAGGTAGATCCATTGGTTTTAAGCAAAATTTAACATAATTAAATAGCAAGAAAATCAAGATTCTGACTCCCCCCACCACCCTGTATCCACAACAGGAAAAGAATCTATGACTGAAATATGGTAGGACTTTATGCTTCATCCCTCAAAAGCAACATTTTTATGTGATTTTCTAATCATGGCTGGGTTACACACAGCCTCAACTGGAAATTGTGATGGTTTATTGAGGGTAAAGAAATGCCATAGATTGGCTTATGGAATGATAGGGAAAGCCTGATTCTCTTATCGTTCATTCACTGATGATGTGTTCTGTTTTTGAACATGTCAGGTGTTTATTATATTCATTATATGTTTAGTGTCTTGATTTGCATAATGTTGAGAATACTTGCCTGATCTGATCAGCTGAGTCACTCAGAATGATTTTATCACCAAACCAGTTAAATAAACATGAAATGATCATGTCTTTTCTTAGGAAACGGTTTTATAATGTCGTCCGATAAGGTAACTGTTAATTGCTTTTAAAGGGTACTTTTAATCTGACTTGCTGTTTTTTGTAACTGAAGGTACTTAAAGAAATGGCAATCATCGATGTGAATCAGTATCATATCTTTTTAGCTCCCGCCATCTAAGTGAGATGGCAGAAGATTTTTAAGGTTTCCTCATAAAAAGGCTCATTTTTTAACATTTTATATCCGTGTCAATTTGGGGATCCCTTAATAGATGGACTTGGTTTACAATCCCTAGTAATCAGGTTCTTTAACCCTTATGCTGCTGCTGGCTAATTTTGCCAATAGATAATGATGCAATAAAACAAACCACCTGAAAAATTACTTAAACCTTGGCAGATGAGTACTCATCGGAGAGTACTCAGCGAGAGCTTCCCAATGAATACCAACATAACAAGGTTTAGATGGTTTTTAAAAATCTTTGCGTCCTCGTGTTTTTGACGAGAGTAGCCTCAGCATTGGAAGGGTTAAGATGGTCTCGTACAGAATCCGAGGACAAATCACGTCTTAGAATTTTCATTTAAAAACAAAACCATTATATGCCAAGAATCGAACTTGAATGTTGTAACCTTAAGTATACTGTAGATTTGCAAAAGATTGTGTAGAGTAAATTTTGCGAATTTACAGAAAATCGATTTTTACGTTTTTTAATTTTGCGAACATTGAGTGCCAGTTATACACTTAAAGTGGCAGCACTAATCATTGCGAATTTTAATTTTGCGTCCGAGGCTAAACGCAAAAAACGCAAAAAATTAAACTAACGCAATATTTCCCGAATTTACAGTATTGCACTCTTGTATATAGGTTTGGGGTTTCCTACCCCACGGCCCCTTCCCCTATATGCACTTTTCCTGCCAATCAAAATCAGTATCCTGCCAAGTTGCTCGCCATTAAATATTCTTTCCTTTTTTTTGAGGAAGAATTATTCGTTCAAAATATCCATCCTATATTCTATAATATGTTCAGATTTCTTGTCTGAGTAATAGTAATGCCTTAAACACCGTCCTATGATACTGTCATGTCGTGCACTTTTTGAAGTTAATACTTTTTGTGATTCTTGTTTTAATTGTGTAGTTAAAGGGTTATTGGCAGTGCAAATTCAGGTGTGATATACGCAATGTCCATTATATCTCTCATATGATATACCTGCCTGTGTCCCAGTTTTTTGTATTATAACAATGATCATGTGTTTGTATGAATCCTTATTTATTGATTATTTATAAATGTGCATTTAATTTAATGAGAACGTTCACATAGGGCAGGATAGAGCGATATATAAATAAACACACACATATATTTATATATATATATATATATATATATATATATATATATATATATATATATATATATATATATATATATATATATATATATGTATATATATATATATGTATGTATATATATATGTGTGTGTGTAGTAGTTTGATGACTAGTGTATCATCATTGCGCTAACCATATATACCAGTTTCAGAGGATCGCCTCTCCAGTACTAGTATAGGTACAGGGAACTTATCTAGGTACAGGGAAGCGCTATGTAGTCTCTAGATTCCCTAAATTTACCTTAGCAGATCCGTTGTAAGAAACCCGCCCTCCTTATGCAGGTCCTCTAGTTACTTAAGAAAGAAGTAATCATCAAACCTGGAATTGCACTGTTAATCCGTGTGTTGGAATATGAATATTGTCATTGATTATGTATGTTTGCCTTGTTATCTATCTATTTGCTTACACAGCCATAAAGTGATTTTATATGTCGTTCCTTGTTGAGAATAAACGTTTTTACATGAAGCCTGTTTTTGTTGTATCTAAGTGGTATAACTATTCAGGGTTGAGTAATTCACATAGGACGCGTACCCATTCAGTTGTCTGGTACCAAGACTATTTCTGTCACAAAGCTACATGTACTGACATTTGCGAAAGCTTGTTTAAAAGTTGTTCCTAGTGAGTTCCCTGTTATTTGAACAGCTCCTGTCAAGGTTATCAAAATATTGAATTATCTAACCAACTACCTGGTGAGCCGAGGTCGTAATGGCTGTTAGGGTGTACATGAATATATTTTAGTTGCGCTTTGAGAATATAACTTGGTTTAAATGATGGTAGGAAATTGAAAATGTTTCTAACAACAATTGCTCATTTGCCCAAGAAATGACAACTTGTCCCTGTTGCCGCGTCATACGGCCTACGGCCTTTTCCCCATTACAAAACTAAGTAACCTTTATCATGGCCCTATACAAGAGTTTAAGTCCCACGCCGTTGCAGTCCTAGTAGAGCAATTATCCTGTCAATATCAGAAATAAAATGCTTCCTCACAAAATGTTCGACTAAACTGGCCCTTGTGCACAGATCGGGTTTAGTTCAAAATCATATATATACAGGTGAACTTGGATATGACGGACCACTGTACGACGGATTTTTGCATATGACGGACGATATGCTTGGTCCTAGTCCGATGCATATCATGTATTCGTCATATGTATACGACGGATTTTGCATATGACGGACCAATTTTCCTGGTCCCATTGAGTCTGTCATATCCAAGTTCACCTGTATATATATATATATATATATATATATATATATATATATATATATATATATATATATATATATATATATATATATTCACACACACACACACACACATATATATATATATACATGTATATATATATATATATATATATATATATTTATATATATATATATATATATATATATATATATATATATATATATATATATTGTGACGGAATGACCCCAGGGCTAAGAAACAGGTCATGTTCCGTCACTTCTATTATTGTAAGCTGGGTCTCCGCCTTCGCAGAGCCTAGCATTTAGACGTGCTACAAAGTATCTAGTTATTTCGAGTGCGCTGTGACGTAGCGCTCGTGCGGCCTCAACGATTGATGTACCGCGCGTGCGATTGGAAGGAAGGGCGGGAAACTAGGTTAGATTCGAATCACGTCAGTCTTAGATTAGAGTTAGAGTAGAGTAGAAGTAGAGTTAATGACAGAGGTGTTTACAGACGGATTAAGGTGCTTGAGAGCTGGATTTAGACTACCCAGAGAGTAACGATTGCAAGGTCAAGTAGCCAGAAAGAGACTGAAGCTGTTCACGGATTATTATGTGTATATAGAGAAGATTATGATGACAGCATAGAGAGGAACTGTAGCTGAGCAGAGTGTGTATTTACATCCGGATTTACCAGACATTGAGACCAGAGATTAGAGAGATCAAAAACTTTTTGTGGACTTGTGATGTCGTGATGGTCATTTACATGGAGTGGACTTATTGTGTTGATGCTGCTGTATAGAGAACGAGTGCGGTGGTATGTATATTGTACTATGATGATTAAACTGTATTGTTGATTTATACTTGCTCGTCCCGTCTTCTCTTCAACACCACATCCATCCCCAACCTTCGCTAAGCGTTATTGTAAGAGTCAGAAAACCCAACTGAGCTTTATTTCATTTCAAGAGAGAACTAAGAAACCTTTTATTTAAGTAAGGTGATTCTGTTTGTTAGTCGGATCATCCCTTCGGCCAGGGATCCATTCCGCTACATATAGCACACTCTTCTTTGGTGACAGCGGTGGGATAGTGTTTAGCACTATCGGCGAAATTCTCGAAACTTTTTGTCGGAACGAACTCACAGTTGGTAGTAATAATCAGTGGGGATGGAAGGTGAAGCGGAACGAAAGCAAATTGTCGAGGTGGTGGAGGAACAGGCGGACGGTGCGTTGCGGCTCGAGGGGGTAGACATCACGCAGCCGTGGCTGGCGGCGCAGTCACTGGCGATGGCGGCGGCCAACAGATCGGGATCGGAGTTTGGGCGAGAACATTCACCAAAAGTGGCATTGAGTCCACCTCAAGAAACAGAATTATCGTCCAAACCACGCATAAAGCGAACCTTTCTTACGCCTGAGCGAACCGATTCCTTACGCATTGAGCGAACCTTTCTTACGCCTGAGCGAACCGTTAACACTTTCAGAGAACAGATCTCGGGTGCCCGTTTGGACGATTTTATATCAGCAGATCGTTCATTTGGTGCAACCCGAGCGACAGAGTGGCCGTCCGAGCGACCGGTAGCTGAGAGACACGCGGTTCTTCAGAGAGATAGCAAGGTAGAGGCGGGAGATTCGTCGTCAGATGCAGAGTCGGTGGCGCCAGATCGACCGTGCCGTGACGTCACAGGGGAGCGGGTGACCTCCAGAGCCGAGCAGAGGACAGAAGCTGATTGCGGTACACGAGCACCACCAGGCCATCCCTCGGCGAGTAGAAGAGGAGGGGTCAACGCCTCGTTGGACACTACGGTGCCCATGATGGAAGTGCCGTTAGCCAGTAGCAGCTCCGGAGTGATTGACTTTCCCAGGAAGGGAATTGTGGGGGCAGGGCAGACGACAGCCCCGGCCCGAGGTACAGAGTCACCGCGAGAGAGAGAGCCGATTGGTATGGAACAGGTGATAGCAGACATGGCAGCCCTGATGGGGGGAACGCTGAAGACGATAGCGGAGACGCAGCGGGCCATGGCAGCACGGGCAGAGGGAACGGGCGAGCCCCAACGGCCGAATACATCCGAGCACTGGCGAAACGCCCGAGTGGACCGCTTTGACGGGGTGAGCGAGTCATGGGTGGATTAGCGCATGCACTTCGAGGCGACAGCGAAGCTCAACAAGTGGAGCGACAGCGAGAAAAGCCTGTGCCTTATCGCGGCTATGAAGGGAGGAGCGCAGCGGGTGGTGCAGCACCTGTCCGACGCCGAGAGATCCTCGTACCGAAACATCGTCAGGGTTCTTGACCAGCGCTACGCATCGGATGACCAGGCCGAGAAACACGCCATGGAGTTAGCACAGCGTCGCCAGAAGCCAGAAGAGAGTCTGCAGGAGTTGGGTGACGTGTGTAGACGGCTGTTCACCCTGGCCTACCCCGACGCAGAAGGGAAGTTGAAGGATCGTCTCATGAAGAAGGCGTTCATCGAGATGATTGCGGACGAGAAGATACAGCGTTTGACCGCCAGAGGGGATGCCCAGACCTTGGAGGAAGCCGTGCACCTAGCCATCAAGTACGAGGGCACCGAAAGCGGGCGTGGCGCGAAAGAACTGAAGGGAAAACCCCTGCTGACCACGGTAGCACGACAGGTGGGGACAGTGACACCCACTGCGGATAACACCATCCAAGCGAAATTAGAGGCCTTGGAAGAACTCGTCCTGAAGTTGCAGCCCAGAAGATGGGAGGGTGCTGGAGGACAACAGAGGCCGTTCCTGTGCTATAGCTGCCGACAGCCAGGTCACATGGCGAGAGACTGTCCCAACAAGACCGGTTCGGGAAACGGACCGAGTGCCGCCCCCGGGGCAGGAGGGCCGGCACAGGAGGAGTAGAACAGACGCCCAAGAAAATACACTTCGACGGGGAAGATGAGGGGAGCCCCTACATGATTGGAAAGATAGGAGGAAAAGAGTACGAATGCTTGTTGGATACCGGCGCCACGAAGTCGATTATCTCGCCCGAGGTCTACCTGAACCACCCGAATAGAAACGACCTAGCCCTGAGAGAGTGCAGAGAGAGGCTAGTCTCCATCGACAAATCACCAGTGACAGTTCGGGGAGAAGTGGAACTAGAAGTGGATTTGTGTGGAACGATATTGGTAGGACACTTCATGATCGCCGAGATAGCCGATGACGTCGTGTTGGGTATAGGACTACAGAGAGCGGGCGGAATCATGGTGAACCATCATACTCAACAAGTCGAGTTCGAGGGAGGAAAAACAGTCCCCTACATCAGCCAGAGAATATCAGGGCTGTCGAAGTGTTGCAAGGTGCTGGCGGACAGAACAGTGGTGATACCCCCCCGAAAGGAAATCCTGACCACGGGGTATATCTGCGGCCGCACGAAAGAATTGGAGAAAGTAAGAGGATCAGGATTGGTGGAACCTAGTTCGAAGGGGAAGATGGGACAGAGGGGCGTCATGGTGGGGAAGGCACTGGTGGATGTGGGCAAAGATTATATACCCATCCGACTCCTCAATACCACCAGCGAACCTATCACGATCTACAAGGGCACGCCAGCAGGAGTAGTGACCCCGGTGGCCGGAGAGCCACCCGTCCCCGTGGAAACCAAGAAAGAACCAGAGCAGAAAAGATGTACAGAAAAGATGCCCGACTTCCTGCGGCC
Source organism: Maea johnstoni (assembly GCA_963942565.1). Lineage (NCBI taxonomy): Eukaryota > Metazoa > Annelida > Polychaeta > Spionida > Magelonidae > Maea > Maea johnstoni. Next base: position 20,225,165 of record OZ012689.1, on the reverse strand, counting down.
ATTGTGCAAGGATGGAAGTGAGAACCTGTCGTCGGAAGGGAAGAAGAAACTGGCGGAGCTGCTGACCAAACACCAGAGTGCTTTTGCTAGCGGGCCAGACGACCTGGGGCGGACGCATTTGGTCCAGCACGAGATCAGGACACCCCCAGACCTGCGACCACTGCGACAGCCGGCCAGAAGGTTCCCGTTTTGGAAACAGACAGAAGCCAAGGAAATAGTGGACGACCTGCTGAAGAGGGACCTGATAGAGCCGTCGGCGAGCCCGTGGGCGGCACCAGTGGTGATGGTGAAAAAGAAAGACAACACGACCCGTCTGTGCGTAGACTACCGACGTCTGAACAGCCACACCATCCAGGACGCCTACCCCTTACCCAGAATTGATGATTCACTGGATGCCCTGGGAGGAAGCAAGTGGTTTTGTACCCTTGACCTGGCCAGCGGCTACTGGCAGGTGGGAATGTCCAAGAGTGCACAAGAGAAGTCCGCGTTTATCACCAGTGGGGGGTTGTATTCCTGGAAGGTCATGCCCTTTGGCTTGAGTACAGCACCCGGTACTTTCGAGCGGCTGATGGAAACAGTGCTGTCGGGACTACAGTGGGAAACCTGCCTCATCTACCTGGATGACGTCATCATCTTCGGGAAAACAGAGCAGCAGACCCTGGACCGCCTGGATGCGATCCTGAGCAGAATAGGACAGGCGGGAATGAAGCTCAAGCCCAGCAAGTGTCGCTTATTCCAGAAGAGAGTACATTACCTGGGGCACGTGGTGACGGAGGAGGGAGTCATGACAGACCCTGAGAAGATCGAGACCGTGAGGGAGTGGCCAGTGCCCACCACGCAGACAGAGGTACGCAGCTTCCTGGGGACTGCATCGTACTACAGGAGATTTGTACAGAATTTCGGGACAATTGCCCGTCCCCTGCATAGGCTGACGGAGAAGAACAGACCCTTCTTGTGGACCACCGAATGCCAGGTTGCCTTCGAGACACTGCGGAAGAAATTGGTGGAGGCCCCCATCCTAGCTTACCCTAGCAGTGAGGAAGACTTCATCTTAGATACCGACGCTAGTGCCACAGGAATCGGGGCGGTATTGTCGCAGGTGCAAGACGGCGTAGAGAGACCCATAGCATATGCAAGTCGGGGGCTGAGCAAGTCGGAGAGGAACTACAGCGTGACCAAGAGAGAGCTGTTGGCGGTGGTTTTCTACTGCAAGTACTTCCGGCACTACCTGATAGGAAGAAAGTTCAAGCTACGCACAGATCACGCCGCCTTGAGGTGGTTGCAAACCTTCAAGGACGCCACGGGAATGTGGGCCAGGTGGCAGAATACCCTGGCAGAGTTCAACAAGGAAATTGTGCACAGAGCTGGCAGGAGTCACGGTAACGCCGACGGCTTGAGCAGACGACCAAACGAACAACCAGAGAGGGGGAGAAGCTCCGACAGTGGTGACCCCGAAATCAAGAGTACAGAGAGTGAATCGCCTGAAGAGGTGGAAGAAGACATCACCTGCCTTCATCCAGACGAAAAACACAGGGTGGCAGCTGTCACTATACAGCCGCTGTGGACGAATGCTGAGTGGAGAGAATTACAGAAAGAAGACCCCGACATCGCGCCAATCTGGACTAGGCTGGCCAGGGGAGAAGAGAGACCCAGGTGGAATGAGATATCCGAACACAGCTTGGCCACCAAGTCCTACTGGGGAGAATGGCAACGCCTGAAGATGAGAGAAGGTGTCATCTACAGAAAGTGGGAGAGTTCCGACGGAGCGAAAGTTCACACTCAAGTGCTGGTTCCAAGGAGCAAGCGGAAAGAGTTCCTACAGCAAGCCCACGGTGAGAGGTGGACAGCTCATCTGGGAGTGAAACGAACAGTGGCACGTCTACATGAGAAGTACTTCTGGTATGACATGCGAGCTGACGTCAGGAGTTGGCTGGCCCAGTGCGGGGTCTGCGTCAGAGCCAAGGGACCGGGAGGCAGGACCAGGAAGAATCCTATGACCATTGTGAGATCGGGGACGCCCTTTGAGAGAATCGCCATAGACATGTATGGACCGCTGCCTGAGACAGCCAGAGGGAACTCGAAGATCCTAGTCATCACTTGTTATTTTACCAAGTGGGTAGAAGCCTATGCCTTGCCGGACGAGACAGCCGAGACGGTAGCCGAGGCCCTGGTGAATGACTTCGTCAGCAGATATGGTACTCCTGTCTCCATCCACAGCGATCAGGGAAGAAACTTCGAGAGTACGCTGTTCCAAGAGGTGTGCAGATTACTGGGAATACGCAAGACAAGAACAACTGCCTATCACCCTGAGGGAAACGGAATGGTGGAGAGGTTCAACCGTACGATGGGAGCCATGATCAGAAGCCTGATAGGAGAAGAACACGACAACTGGGATAAAATCTTACCCCTCACCCTGATGGCTTACCGATCCAGTGTGCATGAGACCACTCAACAGACACCACACATGATGCTGTTTGGAAGAGAGATGACCGTCCCCTTGGCACTCACCATGTCCGAGTTGCCCACCAGCCTGGTGGAGCAGGACGAGCTGGAGCACACCTGGGACCTCCGAGAGAAATTGGCTAAAGTCCACCGACGGGCCAGAGAAGTCACCGGTCAAGCAATGCGACGGCAGAAACTGCAGCACGATCGGGGGGCAATGGGCCACCGGAGAGACGTGGGAGACTTAGTCTGGCTGATCACCAAGGTTAGAAGACAGGGTAGAGCTGCCAAGTTTGAACACAAGTGCAAGGGACCCTATACCGTGATCGACGTGATGGCCGACGTGACGTACCGAATAGAAGACAAGAAAGGAAAGAGAACAGTGGTCAATGGAGAGAGGCTGATAACCTTTGTCAAGCCCGGGGATTGGTCTAGCACCGATGGAGCTGAGGATGAGCCGAGAGAACACGAGATTCCGACATCGGTAGACTCCGAAAGTGGTGATGACCAACCCGACGTGAGACCAGAGAAAGAAAATTCCCAGAGAACCTCAGGGCGGAGAGAAAGAAGAGCTCCGCAGCGCTATGGGTGTGAATAGAAAGTGAAGGAAACCAGGTGGTCTAAGGCAGAGAGAGATCGTATGGAAGTGTAAAGGGTAGAGAAAGACAAGACACTGAAGTTCCAGCTACGAAATATGCATGTATATGCTGTGCCGGCTGGTAGCAGGGGAAATGGCAAGACTAGCCAGCAACAAGGATAACTCCTACAACCCTGGATCATGCTGACATCAACTCAAAAGCTAATGCACCGTGAGGACTGAAGAATATTCGTCTAGCTGGAGGAGGAGTCATTCCGAAGAGTGAGAAGGACGCCAAGTAAATTACCAAATCCGAAATTGTGCACACACCCCCTAGATGTCTTTTGGCTCAAGAATGGTGATTTCGACCACTCGGGGAAGTGACCAGCCGCCTGAGTACCAGCAGGAAGAGACGATGGAGAGAAAATGTCCGACAGAAAGTCCTTATGATGACACCTGGGGAGAAATGGTTGCCATGGAAACGAGAAAGGAAGGCATCCGGAAGAAAAATCCCAGAACAATCAGGAGATTGTAGCGTAAAAGAAGAGGGGGAGGAGGGTGACGGCATCATCCAGACCACCAAGAACAGTGAAGACAAAAGAAATTTCGGAAGTGTGAAAACTGAAGAGAAGAAGAATCGCTCTGGCGTAGGAAATCGCTGGAGAAGAGAAGAAGACTCGCTCTGGCGTTAAGAAAATCGCTGGAGTAGAGAAGAAGATTCGCTCTGGCGTAGGAAATCGCTGGAGAAGAGAAGAAGAATCGCTCTGGCGTTAGAAAATCGCTGGAGTAGAGAAGAAGAATCGCTTTGGCGTTAGGAAGTCGCTGGAGAAGAGAAGAAGATTCGCTCTGGCGTCAAGAAGTTGCTAGAGAAGAGAAGAAGATTCGCTCTGGCGTTAGAAAGTTGCTGGAGAGAAGACATAGAGACGCTCTGGCGTGAGAAACTGCTGGAGAATGGAGACTGTGGAGAGCGGCGAACTGTGCCTGTTGTTGCGTCGAGTGTTGACGGGTCGAGTGAGAAGTCCCATCTGGAGACCAAGGGGTTTCCCCGCACGTGAGAGGGAGTCCCCGCATGACGTCACGGCAGTGGCTGAGTTTGACCTAGTTGGCGAAGCGAGGAATTTGCCATGGGCGAAAGTACAGAAATAATCTCCGCGCGGCGAAATAGAAACCAACCGAGCTGATGGCAAGCAGTCAAGCAGTAACTGAATAGAATGCGGGAACGTGGAGGCTGGAGAACGAGGAGACTTGGGATATTTCGGCGGTGATGGTGGAGGATGGCGGCGGCGAAAGAGTCCGAAAAACAACAAGTGTCGCAGAGGTCACCTGAGAACCAATCAGATGTCTCCAAGGGGTGCCACACCCCCGGAACCGCATCACCAGATTGACCCAGTTAGCGGAAAGACGCCATTCTTCACCTCACGCCTGAGCGAACCAAACAGACCACAAATTAATCGCCGCTAATCCCATTGTCAACAAGTCATCCGATACAAAAGAAAGCAACATGAGCATGCAGCCGACACACTCGCTTCGAGAAGAGGGATACTGCGGCATCTGCAAGAGGAATTTTCGGGATATGGGCCGACACAACCTAGACTTGCACGATGGAAGGGGAATACACGCGTGGAGGTGCCTGAGTTACAAGGGAACGGGACATGGCGGACGGTGCACCTACGTAGACTGCAACTTTACCGAGATGAAGATGCACTACATGAAACATCATGCCGAAGAACTCGAGTGCATACAAGTCAAGTGGAAGAAGGGGTATTATGCAGTCGAAGACGGACACATCGTGCCTGGGGCTCCATTCTACCCATCGGAGCACCCGTTTAGCGCCGTCGACGACCCGGATTTCCCTGCCCGACGTCTTGAGATTGACGAGGAGAGATACCAGCAAACAGAGAGGGGAGCGACGCCGTTCGATCCGATGGTGCGGCCTACTTCGGCGAGTGCGATGTATCGCATGGAGGCGAGAAGATGGGAAGGTGAGACTCCACCACCAAGGAAGCGAACGAGGACACCTTCACCACCTCGCACCCGCAGAAACTCCCGAGAAGAAAGCAGGCGAGATACCGACAGGCGCAGCTATGGGGGAGGCGATAACTGGCACCAAGGTAGCGAGCCCGGAGCAGCGGGAGGCTACCCTCGAGACGACCATCCCCGTGGAGTGCAACCGGCTCACGTGCGGTATGAAGCTAATGCGGACAGGGCGAGGAAGGCCAAGGCAGAGCGGGACGCACTGGCCCAGCGAATCCAGAGCGTCGAAGAAGAACTTTTGCAGTCCATGCAAGATGTGGAGGACCTCTGGAGGGAAAAGTACAGTGCCCTCGAAGAAAGCCACAAGGTATCGCTGAAGACGAAAGCCGAGATGGAGCAGAAGATCGACCTGATGACGCTACACGAGACCGAGTTAGAGCGGCAGTACAGAGAGCTGAGCGACAGGTGTCGAGCCCAGAAAGACTCGCTCACCCTAGCCCACCAGTCCGAGCAGAGGGCCGTGGCGGGTCAACGGGACGATGGGCGAACCATCCAGCAGCTACGCCGGAAAGTGACCAGCATCCGACAGGAAATGGCAGAGTGGGCTGGCGCCGAGACAGCGAAGGCAACAGAGAACTACAAGAGAAAGAAAGAGATCACCGAAAAGATGCTGGCCGAAACCCTGCTCAACATGGAAGAAGCTGAAGAAGCCAAGAGACAGCTTGACGTTCGTCTGAAGGCAGCAGAACAAGACGTAGAGAACTACAGAGAGTGTTGCGAGACGGCGCTAGAAGATCTCCGGTTAGAGAAACACGCCAACAAAGAGGCCACGAAGGTAGCCATGCAGGCTGCCCACTGCCAAGACCAAGAGAGGCTGGTTCTACAGAAGCAGGTGACGGAGATCCGACTAGAGGCCAAGGAGGCGCAAGAACTGGTGCAGAGTTGCAGATTGGAAATCGACCATATGCAGCACCAGATAGAACGTCGAGAACGGCAGCTGACGGCGGCTGAGAATGAAATCCGACTTGTCCAGGAGCAGTCAGCCGGAAAGCAGGAAGAAATAGACGCCCTGACGACAAGCCTGGAAGACCTAAGACTACAGTGGGACGAACTGAGCGGAGGCCGAACTTCGAGACCGCGAACGATGGTGGGGAGTGAAACGACCATGGCCCGATTCCCACCAGTAGAAGACAGAGAAACAGACCAAGTCGAGGTGAGGCGAACCCTGGCGGTAGCCTACGACATCAGAGCAGTCCAGCGGGGACAGGTGGTCGAGCAGTCTCGTCGTCTCACCTTCGATGCCAACGTGCTGAGCCCCATCGTGAGAACCAGCCCTGATGAACTGATGACATACCTGGAGAAATTCACCAAGGCGCGCATCGATGAAATCCGAATGGACCTCGAGAGGAAGGCCTTTGATCGGGGGGTGTTGGAGGGGATGCGACGACAGCAGATGGCAGACCGGGATGCGGCTGACGGGATCATCCTTATCTCCGATTCGGACCCCTTCTCCGACTCGGAACCCATGCCCGACTCGGATGCTTAAGTGAAGAAACTTGGGGCAAGAAAGAACAGACAACCTCGATCTCACGCATTAAGCGAACCAATTTATCTTACGCCTGAGCGAACCATTATTTATTTCTTTATTTATTTATTTATTTTTATTGTGATCATCATGAGACGTCTACTTCTACTTTCTGGCGCTGGAGTACCCAGCAGCAGCGGTCGAACCTTCGACCTGCCTGCTATTCCTGATACAACCTATTTCCGTCCATCCTCTGTGGCGCTGGATTACCCAGTCACGAGGATTTGTGTCTCTTCCATGGATAATTACCCGAAGTGCCAATTTACTACGTCCATCGTCTGTGGCGACGGATTAACAAGTCACGACGATTTTTGTGCCTAATTATTGGATTATTATTGATTACTCTACGAACTACCGGACCTGTGTACCATCCATGACGTCCCAGGAAGAAATCGGTGACCGAGAAGAAGTTTTAACGAAGTGACACTTGAGAGATTTTGGACTATGCTGGTGTGTCGGAGTCGTTCACATTTTGGTGAACTTAAAATAAGCGAACAATTTTGAGACCTTAGCGACACAACAGCTGGTAGCCGTAACGTGAGTAAACCACTGTATTGCATGATTTCGATTGTTTTTATCTTGCCATGTTTTATCAATGTTTTTATTGTTCTTAGAGTTAACTCAGAGTGCTATTTTTCTAGTCAAAGATTTTATATAAGTCGAGTATTTTAAGGATTAACGTTTAACGTTTAGGTATAAGAGGTGCGTTATTTTAATTAGTAGTTATAGTAGTTCTTTTTAAGTATTCCGCTCCAGTGCAGAGTTCGTGTTTATGTAGATTTTCGAGAGTTAAGAGTATTTCGCTGAGCGATATTGAAAGTAAACAAAGTGAGCGATAATTGGGAGAGTTGGACCGGAAGTCCAGGACTTGTCCACTCTCGGGAATTGTGTACATTAGAAGTTAGTATTCCTATACTGTGTTTAGTGACCTGTGTGTAACTGGGTTAGTCTGTTCATAACAGACGAGTTTAGAACTTTTTCGAGAGAATTGTTGTTTAATGTTCGAGTTACGTTTAGAGTTCCCTTTTTGGAAATTTGTGAAATTTAAGAATCGAGGACGATTCAGAGCAAGTCGGGGGCTGTGTGACGGAATGACCCCAGGGCTAAGAAACAGGTCATGTTCCGTCACTTCTATTATTGTAAGCTGGGTCTCCGCCTTCGCAGAGCCTAGCATTTAGACGTGCTACAAAGTATCTAGTTATTTCGAGTGCGCTGTGACGTAGCGCTCGTGCGGCCTCAACGATTGATGTACCGCGCGTGCGATTGGAAGGAAGGGCGGGAAACTAGGTTAGATTCGAATCACGTCAGTCTTAGATTAGAGTTAGAGTAGAGTAGAAGTAGAGTTAACGACAGAGGTGTTTACAGACGGATTAAGGTGCTTGAGAGCTGGATTTAGACTACCCAGAGAGTAACGATTGCAAGGTCAAGTAGCCAGAAAGAGACTGAAGCTGTTCACGGATTATTATGTGTATATAGAGAAGATTATGATGACAGCATAGAGAGGAACTGTAGCTGAGCAGAGTGTGTATTTACATCCGGATTTACCAGACATTGAGACCAGAGATTAGAGAGATCAAAAACTTTTTGTGGACTTGTGATGTCGTGATGGTCATTTACATGGAGTGGACTTATTGTGTTGATGCTGCTGTATAGAGAACGAGTGCGGTGGTATGTATATTGTACTATGATGATTAAACTGTATTGTTGATTTATACTTGCTCGTCCCGTCTTCTCTTCAACACCACATCCATCCCCAACCTTCGCTAAGCGTTATTGTAAGAGTCAGAAAACCCAACTGAGCTTTATTTCATTTCAAGAGAGAACTAAGAAACCTTTTATTTAAGTAAGGTGATTCTGTTTGTTAGTCGGATCATCCCTTCGGCCAGGGATCCATTCCGCTACAATATATATATATATATATATATATATATATATATATATATATATATATATATATATATATATATATATATATATGCATGCATGTGAATGATTGGGCTACCTCTATGGCTGAGTGGCCCGATGTATTGCATCACGCCCTGTTTTCATACACCACCTCACTGATGTGCCAGGTCTTGGGATTACATTCCTCCTGGGACATGTGAGGATGTTCCCTGAGACCTAGTCGCTGTTATTACACTGTAGCCCCGCTTTCCTCAACAGTCAACACACAAATCGGTTAGCCATGATTTAGCAAAACAAGATAAGAGAATAGGTGACGATGAAGAAATAAACGGAATGATTAAAACCACAGTATACATGCCCATATGAATGACTCAAGCTATATAATCAACCCCAGAACAAACAAACAGAGAATGATTAAGACCAAAGTATTCGTCTCCATATGAATGCCTCAAGACCAAATGAACAGAAAAAGATTAAGACCAAAGTATTCGTCTCCATATGAATGACTCAAGCTATATAATCAAACACAGAACAAACAAACAGAGAATGTTAAAGACTAAAGTATTCGTCTCCATATGCATGACTCAAGCTATATAATCAAACACAGAACAAACAAACAGAGAATGTTAAAGACTAAAGTATTCGTCTCCATATGAATGACTCAAGCGCAATAATCAAACACAAAACAAACAAACAGGGAATCAATAAGACCAAAGTATTCGTCCCCATATGAATGACTCAAGCTATGTAATCAACCCGAGAACAAACAAACAGAGAATGATTAAGACCAAAGTATTCGTCCCCATATGAATGACTCAAGCTATGTAATCAACCCCAGAACAAACAAACAGAGAATGATTAAGACCAAAGTATTCGTCCCCATATGAATGACTCAAGCTATGTAATCAACCCCAGAACAAACAAACAGAGAATGATTAAGACCAAAGTATTCGTCCCCATATGAATGACTCAAGCTATGTAATCAACCCCAGAACAAACAAACAGAGAATGTTTAAGACCAAAGTATTCGTCCCCATATGAATGACTCAAGCTATGTAATCAACCCGAGAACAAACAAACAGAGAATGATTAAGACCAAAGTATTCGTCCACATATGAATGACTCAAGCTATGTAATCAACCCGAGAACAAACAAACAGAGAATGATTAAGACCAAAGTATTCGTCCACATATGAATGACTCAAGCTATGTAATCAACCCCAGAACAAACAAACAGAGAATGATTAAGACCAAAGTATACGTTTCCATATGCATGACTCAAGCTATATAATCAACCCCAGAACAAACAAACAGAGAATGATTAAGACCAAAGTATTCGTCTCCATATGAATGACTCAAGCGCAATAATCAAACACAGAACAAACAAACAGGGAATCAATAAGACCTAAGTATTCGTCTCCATATGAATGACTCAAGACCAAATGAACAGAAAAAGATTAAGACCAAAGTATTCGTTTCCATATATGAATGCATGAGACCAAATCGCTGTTACTATATAAGCCTGTTACCCCGCTTTCCTCTACTGTCAACAAACAAATTGGTTAGCCATGGTTTAGCAAAACAGGAGAACAGAATACTAGTATGTGACGATGGACAATCAAACAGGGATTGCTTGAGACCACAGTATACGTTTCCATATGAATGACTCAAGCTCAGTAGTCAAACACAGATGTCGCGAGTGATTGTGCACAATATCGATCTCATTAGGTACCAACAACTAGAACATTCGACGTCGCCACGTACTCCGCACCATGATGACGTCATTCACATTACCCTCCTGTTTTAGGGAAAACGTTTCATATTTTGTGATTTACATATACCTAACCTAGTACGATGGTGCAGGTGTGAATGGCAGAAAAAAAAATCTTTTCTGACTTTCACACCTGCACCATCGTATATACCAGAGGAATTTTCGACCGAAATCTGTAAAATGTAAAGAAATGTGCGTTAACCCCCCCCCCCCCCCCCCCCCCACTGCGCAATCATAAAGGCATATAAGTTGTACGCACGCCCGTACATGGCAGAGACAGGGTCCATAGAATGTATATATTTGGTGTTTGTGACGAGTTTAAGGCGTAGTGAGATTTGGAATCAATTGATATTTCCTTACTTTTTCCTGATTTCAATCAGGTGACAAGTTCCTGTTGTGGTTTCACAATGTTAATTGCACCTTTCAACGGGGCAAACTTTACATTACAGTTGCACCTTTCAACGTGGCAAACGATAGCTATCGATAGCGACCTTCCAAATAAATACTACTGAATTGAGTTGGTACGTTATACCCTGAAACTCCAGCTCCTGGGCTATGGGTACCAGATGCCACGTGACAAAAAGCGAATATGGGGTCTCAATATGGGGACAAAGTAGCTCAGTTGGTTATGTGTCGGACTAGTATAAATCAGCAGGTCGCAGGTTCAATTCCCGGCCAGGACACTTTGGTCTGTCCTTAAGCAAGACAGTTTATTCACATTGCCTCAGTCCAACCCGCTGAAAAATGGGTTCTTAGCATTAATAAGGTAGTGCTTAGAGCTTGTGCTGCCAGTTGATCTAGAATATCCCTCGGGGGATTGAAATGGTTTCCGTGTGTACAGTGCCTGCTAGGGAGGGAAGGTCGTGTGAACATTTCATGGATACAAGACTATAAATCGAATACCTTCATGTGAGATAATACCAGAGTCTGTGCTATGATAAAAGATATAGACTGGCGTTGTGTAATTTGCTTCCGCATTTGGTTAAAGTCCTCTACTAAATAAGCACAGAATAAGGAAGTTTTATAGTCCTGCTATGATTAAAAAATAAAACAATCGTAAGTACCTGTTGAGTAGGCGTATGAGTGCACCCCACGGGAGGGTATAAATAAGTAGTACCCCCCCCCCCGCCCCCCCCCCCCCCCCCCCACTACGGGATGATGGCAAGACAAATTAAACGATTTGCCGCCTCCCTCACCCCACACGTGCATAGCGTACGTATGTTTATATAACACCAAATGTAATAAAGTACATCAAGTATAGTAACTTGTTACATTTACGGTTGATATTTTGATATTACCTTTGGTATAAATTGTTCATTACATTTGTGCATGGTTGTCATTACATTTGGTTTTATTTTTTAAATTACATTTACGGTTGCTATTACATTTGATGCCAAGTATTACATTTGGTGTATAAAGTGCATACGTAGGATACCCTAACCTATTTCCGTAGGGGATATCTGAAAAGCTGTTCTCATAATCAATATATCACAAAGCAATTCAATTGCTCTGGCCCTATATGTGGTACGTGTACAGCTGATAATAACGATGATGATGGCGGAGATAACAAACTACAACTTTCTTCTGGTTATTTTGATTTCTTTCATCTACTCGACACAGGTAAGCCGTATTCCTAATTGTCATTGTATACTTTCTTTAATCATTTTCAAAGATGGCGATTATATAGCTAAGTAAATTACTTCAGGAATTGGAAATTAAATAAAAACCGTTTAACATGTTTATATAGTACGTCGTGATGCCATCTTCTACTCATCGAGACATGGATGCTATTTAGGAAAAGTTACCCTTACTCAACCGAATGATTCGTTGGCTTAAATGTGAAAGTTTCCATGCATTTGCCATACAAGCGGACATAGGTGGTGCATTTGCGAAGCATAATTATAATTACGTACTGAAATTTCTCGGCGCATTATGAAGTCGAACTCATAACCCTAATACTGCTGGTGGCTAATTCAACCAATACAAAATCATGCAAAAAAAACTTGAAAATGACTGTAATCCTGGCAAAAGGGTACTCAGCGAGAGCTATCCAATGAATACCAACATGGCAGGGTTTAGGTGATATTCAAAAATATTTGCGTTCATGTGTTTTGGACGAAAGTAGCCTCAGCATTGGAAGGGTTAAGCTTATTATCATTCAATATCTATAGCGTAATAGAGGTTTATCTGCTATTGACTCAGCGGTTGCCATATATAACATAATTAATCATATCATATGTAACATAATTGAAACCAAATAATTCAGTACATCTTTTTAAGGTGTCAAAGATGACTATTACTTTTATATATTTTCTTAACCGAATTATTCATGTAGAGGATGCTAATTTTGATTGCTAATTTTCAGCTTCTTTGATCCTATCTTGTACGATTTAATTTAATACGCACCTGCATTGCTTCACAATGCTAGTAGTTACCATACATACCAATAATCGTATCACAGCGGTAGTATTACCATTGTACCACGTTTCTTAATAGTATCACAAAGCTATGAAATAAGAATACATGATCACATCTCAAAACATACAGCAATTAAACGTATAACGCTACTAATAACCTATGTTACTTTCGTTTCCATTTCATTTCAAATCAAAACAAACATATTTGGAGAATATAGATCCGCAATCTTCGATTGTGTTGTATGTAGTAAGTCTTTATAAGCACGTTGGTCAATACATATTTATGGATACAACATTATCCATCAGTTCCGGCCAAATTATGGCGATATCAAAGAGAAATACAAGATACCTGGGAAGTAGGGGAATTCATAAAATATACTTTGGAGTATAATTATTATCATATAAATAAAGACAACCAGGGAGTTTCACGAAAAGCATATAGTCAGAGACAGTGTTACTCCATGACTAGAACATGGTATTGATGCCCATTTGGTTGTATTTTTCTTTTTACTTATGGTATACAAATTAGAACCTCTTCTGTAAGTAGGGTACGTGTGGACACATTTCTTTTCCCGAAGGTGATCGTCTTAAGTAGGTGTCACTAATTGGAACAAATGTATATATTTTTCAAATCTGCTAGAAATAATCCATCCCCACTTGCAAAAACGAGCCCATTGCCCTGGATTTCTCTGATGAGAGAGAGAGAGAGAGAGAGAGAGAGAGAGAGAGAGAGAGAGAGAGAGAGAGAGAGAGGGGGGGGGGGAGAGACAAACAGACAGAGAGAGAGAGAGAGAGAGAGAGAGAGAGAGAGAGAGAGAGAGAGAGAGAGAGAGAGAGAGAGAGAGAGAGAGAGTACTAGTATACAGATCCACGTATGAATCGTACATGCGAAAGGACATGGAAAATCAAAGCAATGTTTTGAATAATATTTTCTTGAAAGTTGTCGTTCCCAATCAGGGTTTAATAACCCTCTTTTGAGTAGTTTTCAAAAATAATTCTCATTTGTATTTAATATTCAAAAAGTATCAAGCTATATATGAGCAAAATGGGCTAGAAACCTGTAATACAAAATACTATCTCTGCGCCGTCATCTAGAGTGCATTGCTATCTGGTGAGTGAGTCTGTATGATGGAAGTTTAAAAGCCCATCGAGACTTTAACCCTTCCAATTTGCAATGCGGAGGATACTTTCATCCAAGGACGCGAATATTTTTGAAAAACCATCTAAACCTTGTCATGTTGGTATTCATTAGATAGCTCTCGCTGGGTACTCTCAGATGAGTACGGGTCACGTGCCATGGTTTCAGTCATTTCCGTTTTTTTGCGTTATTTTGTATAGGCCAAATCAGCCACCAGCAGCAGATGGGTTAATCCAATCTAGAATCAATAGTGGCACTGTGGTAACAGGTGCTTGGCGAGATAACAGAGCGGTATAGACTCCATTAGACACACAGCAGAACACAGCTGTAGAAAGGTGGGGGGGGGGGGGGGGGGGGGGGTGAGGAGAAATCGATAGAAATCACAATACATGTGTCATCTAGATCTTACATAA
>OZ012689.1:20045155-20205155 GCA_963942565.1 Maea johnstoni | reverse complement strand
CAAAGCTACATTCAGTTGTGAGGTCTGGGATCTGTGGTCGCATCCATGCTAAGTAAACTGGTTGCCAATAGGGTAAGCGCTTATGTATTATGCCCAGAGTGCCCACACATTTAGTGCAGGAATTAAATGCCAGAACTGCACTGCTACAAAAAAAAAAAGTTTATAACATTCTTAAAGCATCGGTCTATATTTCTGTATTTTCATACTTCAATCATTGCTTATAGGATGCCACATAACCAAACAACTAGAGGGTATAAAGTCATTCTAAAACAATACACTGGAATATCTTGATACAAGATAATTCAGTTGCAAATCATATTACGCATTAAGTTTGATCTCATCCCAAGACTTGAGAATGACAAGCCCAGATCGATTTTTGCAGGAGAAAGAAGCCAAACTTCCCTGTTGCTAATATACTAGCAATGAAATCCTCTAACCAGACACCAGACCATTTTGTGTGTACCAAAAGGCAAAACATATATGCTGATTCATTACTTCTGTTATAAAACTCTATTGATGAGGCCTCGTTACTTTATGTTATTCCAAGATTTTTTTCATACCATTTTTTGAAACAAGAATGGATAAGGGAACACAGGTCGATTAATTGATTCCTAAATAGATTAAAGTCTGATGACTTGTACAAGTGGATATATGACTCAACAGTAATCTAAACATAGTAATAACTGAAAAAATATTTCATTCAAAGTTGTTGTTTGTGTTGGTTTTAAAAATTCCTCTTTAATTCTTTTTTCATTTTTAACTAAAATTGATGCTTTATGTTGAAAGTTGTTTGACCATGTGTGCACTCCAAATGCAAATGAGGTAGTGTTATGAATATTTGTTTTTCTAATGCTAGCATTTAGATATAAATGGCCTTCATAATCCCACTTTACAAGAATGCAATAACGAACATAGAGTATCATGGCAATTTTATCACACTTAATGAATATATCACTGTAAATAGCTCCCCTGGTGGCACAAGACATAACTACACAGATGCTGACTAAATCACAATAACTGCCTAAATCACAATGCAAGAACTCAGTGAAATGCAAATAAAAGGACGCACTGAATTTCCTCAGTTCTACATTGGACTGCAATAAATAGATTACTCTGACTGAAATGGTGAGATGCAGTGGTAGTCTATGTGGGCTTATCTAATGTTCAATATTACTATTATTATTCATTATTATAAGAGTAATTATCATTATGATTATTATTATTATCTTTTATCAAATATCATTATCTTCA
Organism: Maea johnstoni; assembly: GCA_963942565.1. Taxonomy (NCBI): domain Eukaryota; kingdom Metazoa; phylum Annelida; class Polychaeta; order Spionida; family Magelonidae; genus Maea; species Maea johnstoni. The sequence continues at coordinate 20,203,904 of OZ012689.1, read as the reverse complement.
TTATTTTTACTACTACAATCATTATTATTATCATTACTATTATTATTGACACTATTACTATTATTATTATCATTATTATTATCATTATCATTATTATCATATTGCTATTATCATTATTATTATTTTCATATTAACATCATCAAGATTATTATCATTATTATTATCACTATTATTAATTTCACTATCATTATTATTATTATTATTATTATTATTATTATATTGTAATCATTATTATCATCCTCAAACATTCTAAACATTATTTAAACTTCTGGACTTCTGGACGGACACCCAATGCAAACTTTAAGTTGAATATCATTTCAATAACAGCATTTATTGGAAAATAATTGGTAGGGAAATGTTAATTGCGAAACCCTGCTGCTCCTTTTATGCTGTGATTAATCATTATACATTCTTTTCCAAAGTTCTTTCCATAAGTATTATATTTTTAATTGACACTTTGTAATTAGTAATGAACTAAGGAAACATTAGACACTGTCACACTATTCAAAACATCTATGCAGCTATTTGGCAAACAACGAACACTACAACATTAAACATATTTACAGTACCATTACAATGTTGGAAATGACTCTTCCAAGGAGCACATCTGTAGCATAGACATCATATTAAGTACAAAGTACTTCAATTGAATCATTTCTACCTATAAATCTCTTGTGCACACAAAGTAAAAAACAACACATCCCCAAAAATTCACACATTCATTGTAAGTTGAATTTCTTTTACACTAAACATCTGTGCTTTTCCCTCAAAATGCTCAAAAATCAAACTCAAATGAAAATCTTGAGTGCAAGATTTCCAACACTCCAAATATTCATAAAATTCCTGACATATATATACATATATTTTGAGACCCTCACAGTTCAAGACATTGTTTTTCAAATTCAGTAAAAAGATTGTTCATATCTTCCATCCTTTTTTTTACATAATCACCACCCCAAAAACTGGCATACCCCTGAGGGTATGAATCTGGACCCTTCTGATGCTGAGGCTACTTTCGTCCAAAACACAAAGATGTAAAGATTTTTGAAAACCATCTAAACCCTGTCATGTTGGTACTCATTAGATAACTCTCACCGAGTACTCTCAGATAAGTACCCATGTGCCAGGGTTCCAGTCACTTTACAGGTTTATTGCATCATTTTGTGTAGGCAAAATTAGCCACGAGCAGCATAAGGGTTTAGGGGATAGACTCCCGAGGAAAGGTGGTTTGCAATGGGTGCAGCCCATAGGAACAGTATTCTTTCCAAGGAATCCATTCTATCATGCTAAATATCAATGAAACGCCAAGTCTGTTTTATTATGCCAACTGGACAAACCTCAAAATTGCAGAATTAACAGAACAATGATAATGTATACAGTTACTGTCAGTAAATCAGTACCATTACAAAAATGGTACCAGCACGACAATAGGCAATCAGCTTTGTAAGTTTATAATATGCCAATCCATCACAAAATAATCACACTTTTTCAGCGCTACAGTCTTATCCTTATCAATGCATGTTCAGCCTTAGAAATTGACAAGTTTGCGAATAGTTTGTGACATTGATTTATTTGTTTGTATGATTGACATTATGGGGAGCCAAAGATTAAGGACGCTGTGGTTAAAATATACTGTTTCTAAAGGAAAAGTTGGATTCATAAGCACTTTGCTAAGTGTTGCTTAGATTGGTTGAGGCCATATATACTTATGGGGTAACAATAAGTGGTATATATTACACCCTTTGGTACGTACCTCAACGCAGCTGAAAATGTGCAGAGGAACAGATAAGTCAGGATCTATATGTATGTATATATATATGTACATACATGTATATATATAAAGAATAATATATATATATATATATATATATATATATATATATATTAATATATATATATATATATATATATATATATATATATATATGTATATGCATGAAAACATCTCTAATTGTACATTGACAAACCCATTTGCATTTAATGTGTAAAGGATTAGGGTAATAACTAATAAGTTCACCTCTGAAAATAACATTTCTCCTGCTGCATATTACCATCTCCTTTGACAGCAGTGTAGGAGTATTATATTAATTGAAATCTTACTTGGAAATCATATAAAGAAATCCTAGCAAAATAAGTTTCATCCTCAAATTCTCATTTTTAACCCAATCATGCTTATAGGGAAATCTCCTTGACTAGTTTCGTCTGGACCTGCGATACTTTTGAAAATACCTTTTGAATAAAGTATCAAATTACAAAATATCTAAAGGAGAGTTGAATATAAATTTGTGACAAGCACCTCTCCTACAAATATTTTCTAGAAATTGTTCTTGTCAGAGAGGTATCACTAAGGCGATGGTTATTTGATTTATTGGTTCCCGTATCCTTCCCAGACCAATTTTACAGGGTCGGGAGGGAGGTAATTAAAATAAAGTTGATTTTTTTTCTTTTTTTTAACACACGGAAATCTAAGTAAGCAAACAGCCGGGAGGGAGGTAAACAAATAAAGTGATTTTTGGCTAGTACTAAAATACATACTTAAACCATATTTTTGAATATCAAAAGAATGATTTTTTAATAGATGATGCATTTCAACAACACTGTATTGCATTGCTATTGTAATGTTGTATTGCTCTGGTATTAACATTCTTGTAATTTTGTAGTTTTATTACCATCCACGGTAAATTTATTGTAGGTTTGGTGTACCTACTTACGGCTCGGCGGCAGAGCACAAAATAAAGTGGGGGGATTGCATTTATTTTCCTGTCGTGTCTATTCCACTTTGATCGGCGGATCCGGGGACCAATAAATCAAGTAACCGTCGCCTAAAATAGTTAGGCAGTTATGGCTGCTGCAGGCATGAATAGGTTAAGCTGCAAATGGTAAAGACAAAAGTTGATAAATAAAAAGAGCTTAAAATATAAATAAATAGATTGATAAACCTATAAAAGATGACATAATCTTTAGCAATACAATACAATATCTCTTCAAAATATTATTTGAAGTATATTACTCAGATCCATTATTTGAAGTATATGACATAGCCCTGTACATTTAGCATATCATGTGAGTGGCATATAACTCAATATCATGACAGTTATAAAGTATAAAAAGATAAATTTTTCAAGTGCTTTTTGGACTTTCTGGTGAAATTGCTCCTCTAGATCAGGGTTTCAATTTTAACCCATTAATGCTCAAGTGCTCCTCAGTAAGTTGTCGTCTAGATCTAACATATTTTTGACAATAACTTTAGAATCGAAAATGATTTTACAAGATATTTGAAGGAGAGTTGTCAATTGTTCTTATCAACAATTCTCCATCAAATATTTTCCTGACTATTTTACCCAAATAATTTCATCAAAATTGCCAGGCTGCTTTTGGCCACTGTGAGCATTAATGGGTTAATTGCCATATATGTGTGTAAAAATGGACTGTGGTAGAATGAAATGGTCAGTAAAACTAAACCCTAGGGGGATGCTTGCAACCCCCTTTATACCTTTCTTTATGTGGGGGAATTAGGTGCAAACGCCTAGTGCTCCTTTGAATAAAACCACCTTTTTCCTCCATTGGCTATTTCCTTGTAGAGGAAACGACAGTAGTATCTGTGAGGAAAGTGTGAAAACCCTTACTCCTTTGGATAAAATCAACTTTCCTGACACTTTCTACTTAAGGTTCATTCTCATTGCCGACAGGACAGTCTTGAGAACTCGCAGAACTCCCAGAACTCCCCGATTTTTATGTACTTCTTGGGGTTCTAGGAGTTCTGGAAGTTCTTAAGTTATTCTGGCCCCTGTTTCGTGGAGTTCTTGTTTGATTCTTAAGTCTGTCCCCTGTGAGACGTCTCACAGGGGGCAGACTTAAGAAGTATAAGAACTTTGCAGTTGTTCCTCATCAATTGCAACGGCTGCTGCAGCAAGAACCAACATTTGATCATCAGCACCTCTGTTTATATCCATTTCCGTAGGATATATGTGCTTATTCAATGGAAATTTTGCCAAGAATGGTCTCCGTTCTGATCTGCGTTGAGTCTGGGTGTAGTCTGCTACAAGAAATGGCTGACCTCACCAAAAATACCCGGATGTTCACGCCAAGAACAGTCGGGGACACAACCCAGACATGTCCCCCCTAAATTAGAAAGACTTGAGATATACTTAAGACATTCTTTAAGTTCCTGAACCACAAATTGTAAAATTTTCTTCTAATCATATGATTCTTGAGAATGTCCCCGACATTCTCAGGAATTAAAGGAGACTTAATCCAGAATGTCGGGATCAGTTCCTGGTTTATACCACAAAGTTACCAGGAACTTGTATAATTCTTAAGTTTGTCCGCGACATAATCACAATCAATTTTTTTAAGTCTGGGATACGTTGAGGACAGTCTTAAGAATTAGTGTTGTCTTGCAATTCTGCCCCAAAAATGACCCAGAACAGCCAGAACCAAGACATTCGGCCAGTTCCTGTGGGTCCCAAGTATGTCCTGTCTGCAATGAGAATGCACCATTAGTCTGAGAGTCCACCCTAGAACTGCAGTAGTCTCTGTGGGGAAAATGTGGAAACCTTACTCCTTTGGACAAAATCACTTTTTCTCTCCATCAGCTTTTTCCTGACAGAGAATCTACTTAGGCTGGGAGGCCACACTACAACTACAGAAGTCTCTGTGGGGAAAATGTGAAAACCATTTCTCCTTTGGATAAAGCTACCTTTTCTCTCAATCAGCCATTTTTGTCCCTCATGTTCAAGTTCTCTAGTGGATTTTACATTTCCCCAGTCCCCCACCCCATACTCTTGTGAAGGGTCAACTTCCCTCTACTTCCATCAGCCATTTTTGTCCCTCACATTCAAGGTCTAATTTATATTTAACCCCCCACACCCCACACTCTTGTGAAGGGTCAACCCTCCTCTACTTTCATCAGCCATTTTTGTCCCTCATGTTCAAGTCTCTAATGGATTCTATATTAAAACCCATACTCTTTTTGCAGTCTATTTTAGCCCTCACACCGCGGTGGTCTCTGTGGGGGCATTATGTGCGATAATGTGTTCACTCTCTCCCGTATGTTTTTTCTTGTTATCACGACAGCGGTGGACGCAGCACAGAATGGCCACGATACCACAGCACAAAAAGGACGCGCCAATCACTATGCAAACCACTATTATCGAGATGGTTTTGTCGTCCAACTCCGCTGGTTCATTTATGCTTCCACCAGCAGTGGGGCCGACAGCACCTAGGGGGACAAAAAGGGAAAAACAGAGAGTCAGTCTCAGAGCAGAGCAAAGGATCCTGGAATGGAGTGAACAGTCATAGTGTCAGGCAACTAACTTTTCCCTTTTTAAAAAAGAAATGAACTCAAGGGTGAATTTTGGGCTATTTTTAAGGAAAATGAGGTGCATTTGAATAGGCAAATGACTTGAAATTATAATTTGTGTATAACTGGGCGGAGGGGAGATGTATGGGAGAGAGGGTGGAGGGGGGGGGGGGGGGGGGGGGGGTAAGCTCATATCTAATAAACTCATAGGTGAATTTTGGGCTATTTTCAGGCAAAATCAGGATCATTAGAATATGCAAATGACTTGAATTTACATACTTCTGTTTTTGATAAACTCATGGGTGAATTTTGGGTTATTCTTAAGCAAAATCTGGTGCATTTGAATAGGCAAATGACTTGAAATTACAATTTGAGTATTGCTGGGCTGAGAGGGGAGATGTAAGGGGGGGGGGGGAAGCTCATATCTAAATGGTCAGTACACAGGAAAGTACATTGGTGCATTGGGGGGTAAAAGGAAGTGGGAGCTCAAATTTAAATGGCCAAAACACATCAAAAATTATCTAGTATTATTTCTTTAAGAGTGTCCTCTAAATTTTGGCCTAACACACTTTATTGAAAATTCTAAATGTTTGTATGGTCATCAATAGTCATTTCAAAACTTCTAATAAACCATAAAAACTAGGATTTAGCATGTTAACATTTGACATTGGCAAATTACTCATGATAGATTTTTAATACGTGACTTTCATTACGATAATTAATTTTAAGAGTGGTGTAAAGTTGTCGGGCCACTGGGGTGGCACTTAGGGTATGAATATATGATAGCCTATCTAATCATTTTCTTTACTTAATCCATGCAGATACAAGGTTTTGAATTTGGAGTTCATTGGATCATTCTAGGCTTACTGTTGGCCAGCTATTATTGATTGATTGATTGATTGATCTTATTGACCTCATAAAAAAACTCAGTACAGAGGTATTCAATAATAGAGGAAGGACTACAGTTGATCTGGGGCTAGTCACTGCTAGCTTTTTAACAAGCCTCTAGCAGACTTGAACCCCAGACCTTGTGCAGTGGTGAGGCACGGCAAGCAGTCATTGTGCATGCATTAGACCACTCAGCCCAGAAGGCAGTCCATCAATCGCATGCTATTTATTACGATACCAGCTCATGAAAGACATGAGCTGGTATGAGCATAAGAGCACCAAACTTTAATGATACCCCCACTTGCATGTCCACCATTTTATGAGGAATTTATTCCTACAAGCCTTTACATACGTGCAATCTGCATCAAATATTTCAAGAACTTTTATGGATATTATAAGCTCATACAACAAGTACACCAGGAAAACAATCACTTAATCTTATGTATTCACTTAATTATTTGTATGCAATAATGGATAGATTTGAACCATTCAAGGAAGTGAAGAAGTTTGGTATTATTCAAGGGGAGGTGAGGGGGGAGGAGTTGGAGAGTACATGCTCCCCTTAAAAATTAGAAATTAAAAAAAAATTAGGGTAGGGATTTTTTGAGCAAAAACTTGTTAGGGTAGGGTTACAGGAAACAAACAACTTTTTTAGGCCTTAGATGCAAAAAGAAAGAAACATTCCAACTTTATTTCTCTTAGGAAAAGTCACTGCTGTTCACTCCAGTCCTACATGCAGGAAGAGGATATGGGAAAGAGAGACTGGGTACCTGATAACCATAAAGCATCATGCATCATTATACATAGAGCATGCAAAAAGGGAGACAGAGCACCAGCCTGGTAATATCTCAATTCTTAGCAGCTAGCGGTCAAGCATCAACCCGTTCACGTCTGTAGCACTGTAGCAGTCTAAACTGCCGGGCAATATTGGCGTTATCTCTCCAACAAAAGCAATATTTGAAAAATATTTAAAAGAGAATTTTTCATCCGATCTCTATCTACAACTCTTCTTCAAATATTTTTTAGTATTTATGCTTCATTCCAAAGTTATTTTCAAAAGTATTACAGGTCCAGGCAACATTGGTCAAGTAGATCTCCAGGCTTGAATGGGTTAAACCTTCCATGCCTGAAGTTCCTGACAATTGTCGTCTGGATCAATGGCACTTTTTGAAATAACTTATGAATAAAACATTAATTGAATAACTATTTGAAGAAAAGTTGTTGCTTTAAGATATGGTTGACAGTTCTCTGTGAAATATCTTTCAAAATATGCTTGTGTTAGGGAGATATTCCAAAAATAGAAAGGCCTTTTTGGAGCGCTGCAGGCATGAATGGGTTATGACTCTTTTTAGAAATCAGCAAAACAATGGCCATCTTATTGTAGTGACAAGTTTCAAAATATGAAATCTCAAACAGATAATCACAAGTTGCGGCCAAGATTGCCTAGTCAGTGAGGGAAAATATGAATATTATGCCATTAGTGCCAAGATTAATATCTTTGATAAAACATTTCAAAATTCTAAAAAAATAGATATGGTTAAATTGTTCCAAGTACAATTATTTTACTTATGTGATTTTGTTTTCAAAAAAGGTTTGCAAAACAAAAAGTGATGTCTTTGGGCTATGTGATATATTGAATTAAGGTCATATTTTACTTTTGAATTGCAATCTTCTTTCAAATATTTACTGAGATAGCTTTCTTAACTTAGAGTTATGTTGAAAAACAAAATTTAAGAGAATATTTAATTGGGAGTTGTGTTTCTTCTACTGAAAGCAAACTCCTTTGAAGTATCTTTATTGCAAATTGCTTTAATATCTTCCTGATTGTAAGAACATTTGAATACTGATTCATGATAAATAGTTAAGGTAAATGGCCTGTCACTTAATAATTCCCCACATTTTTTAAAGTTTTTTTTTACAAAGATTACTTAATAGAGTTACAGACAACATGATCCAGACCTCATAATTCTATAATTTAAATTCTGAAAATTCTAAGTTTAAAACCTAATTGAAAATAATGATTTTCCACAGGTTTTTCCATCTTTCTTATTTACAATCTACACCTCACCACTTACTAGGTGCCCGTTTTAATACTTCAGGTGAAGAAGTTGCACTGTCAAATTTTAGTTATTTTATTATCATTATTATTATACATGTACTTCATTATATAGTCATTATCATTTCAAACTAAGTGGATTTGATATTCAATAGAATGAATTGAAAAAAAAAATTGTCAAAGATCATTGCTAAGAGGGTTGATTACATGATTGCAAGTTCATTAAATAATCATTATTATACATCAGTTGAGTTGATATTTGATGGAATGAAACATAAAATAAAGTTTCTTTTTAATTAAGGATAATGATTCAATAAAGGATGAATACAATATAAATTATCATTATCAAGCAGACTAATAAAAGCATAAGCAGGTATGATTAGTGCTAACTAGCTAACACAGAGAAAAGAATGCACACAAAAACACTACGACTGAACACATACACATCATCCATGGACAGGCAGCAGCTACAGTAGAAACACGCAATCATGGATACCCTAGTACTGAAATCACTTGTAACAGTCATCTTCACACATAGTAGGCATTGTATGCAGGCAGCAGTTATCACACTCAGCTGTATGTGTTATACTTGCTTTATAGCATCATAGCCTGGAGTCCATGCTTTTATTTTATATCTATTATATATATATATATATATATATATATATATATATATATATATATATATATATATATATATATATATATATATATATATATATATATATATATATATATATATATATATATATATATTAATATATGTATGTATAAATATACGTAAATATATGTATATATAGGTGCCTGGCTGTCTCAGCCAATTCCTCAGACAAACAGAAAATGTAATACAGCCCGCCCTTAAGTTTTCTATATAGCCCCCTTTAAGAAATGTTACTCTATATATAACCCCGCCCCTATTTGGAGATGATACTGTCTATTTAGCCCCCCCCCCCCCCCCTGGAGGTGTTACTCTCTAGATATTATAGTCTATACAGTCACAACCTCTTTTGGATATGTTAAGTGATCTTTATACAGCCTTTTTGGAGGTGTTATACTCTCTGTATAGCCCTGCCCCCTTTTGGAGCTGTTACTCTCAAAATAGCCCTGTCCCTTTTTTGAGGTGCGATAGTCTATTTAGCACCACTCTTTTGGAGATGATACTCTCTATATAGCCCCGCCCCCATTTAGAGATGTTATTCTCAATAAAGCCCCGCCCCCACTTGGAGATGTTACTCTCTATATAGCCCCGCCCCCCACTTGGAGATGTTACTCTCTATAGCCCCACCCCCACTTAGAGATGTTACTCTCTATCTAGCCCCGCCCCCACTTGGAGATGTTACTCTCTGTATATATAGCCCCGCCCCCACTTGGAGATATTACTCTCTATATAGCCCCGCCCCCTTTTGGAGATGTTACTCTCCATATAGCCCCGCCCGTAATAGAGATGTTACTCTCTATATAGCCCCGCCCCTATTAGAGATGTTACTCTCTATATAGCCCCGCCCCTATTAGAGATGTTACTCTCTATAAAGCCCCGCCCCTATTGGAGATATTACTCTCTCTATAGCCCCGCCCCTTTTTAGAGATGTTACTCTCTATATAGCCCTGCCCCTATTAGAGATGTTACTCTCTATATAGCCCCGCCCCGTTCTTGAGATGTTACTCTCTCTATAGCCCCGCCCCTTTTTAGAGATGTTACTCTCTCTATAGCCCTGCCCCTATTAGAGATGTTACTCTCTATATAGCCCCGCCCCGTTCTTGAGATGTTACTCTCAATATTCAATTTCATAACACTTCTTTGCTGTTAATCTCAATATAAGTATTACTATAGTTTTCTCTCTATTTACTAAAGGTAGCCATTAGTTTCCAGGTAGACTAAGCCAATGTTTTCTGAAGTCTAATATATTCTCAATATCCAATTTTATCGCACATCTTTGCAGTCAGTCCCAATATAAGTATTACTTTTGTTTTCTCTCTATTAACTTTGTGTTCCATGCACAATTAGCATTGCCAGATAAAGTAAGCCAATAATTTCCAGGTAGAATAAGCCAATGTTTTCTGAAATGTCATACATTCTCTCCATCTGCTCTGTTTCTTTTCATGCACATTTCCAGTAAAAGTAAGCCAATGGTAATATAATTTCTGAAATGGTACAGTCCAAGTGTCTATAAAATTACAATTAGTCTATTAGGCAAAGGAAAATATTCCATTCTGTTAGCTGAACATGACATGTATGTCCAGGTATCCCAGGTGAGACCACATTCTGTATTGTTAACACATATTCATCTGAGGTATATACATATATGGTAATATCTTGTGACAATATTTAATTATAAGGAATATTTGATAATCTGTCCATCTTCTCAATTCATTAAATCCTATTCTAATAATTTTCATATATACTTCTTCACATATCACCCGTTTCGATGATTTTTTTAAAGTTATTAATTCCTAATCAAATATTTTTCAGATCTGTTTCTTCACATATCACCCTTTTTGATTCATGTTATGTTCAAAGTTGCTATGCTAATTGTGTGCAATTCAGAAACATAAGAGTTAATGTTCCTTCAATTACCACATTGCACATTACAACTAAAGTAGATTTTTTAAATATAAAGGTCAATTTTAATACCCTGTCTCACTATTTAAGTACAGTTACGACTGAGAACAATGCAATGACTTTAAAGATTTTGCAAGGATGAGAGTGACAACAGCACTGGTAGCCATGCAGTTCTTTTGACCTCACAAAAAGAGAGATAATTGAATCACCCACCTTAGATGAAGTGTATAGGGTTAGGTCTAACACCAAATAGATTAGTACTGGAAGTTAATAGATAACAGGATACCCATGAACACCTGATTAACACACCTTGTTCCATGTACACATTGACAAGCATGCGCAGAGTGTGTGTGTGTAAGTATGTAAACTATGTTATGTATTTAAGTATATATATATATATATATATATATATATATATATATATATATATATATATATATATATATATATATATATATATATATATATATATATATATATATAGGTGTATATGTATATATATAGGTGTATATATATATATATATATATATATATATATATATATATATATATATATATATATATATATATATATATATATACCATCAAAAGGTGTTGCAACGTTAAAAAATGAAGTAAACTATAAATAATAAGAGACATAGAGATGAATATATGAATACTAAATATCCTCATTCTTAAGAAACAATAATTTTTCAAGTATATATTTAATGGTAGTATTTTAGATAACCTACATACTTGTTATTTCGATAATTTCTGTTTCCATATGAATTGTTTGAAGACTTATCCTCATTGTCATAGCATGTATATTTCTTTTGTTCTTATATTCATTGTTCTTATTTGAATTTTCCTTACCACAGAGCATAATTATGCTAAGTCTTTGATATAATGGTAAAGCATACAAAAATTGGTTAAGTAAAATTAAAAGATCAAAAGTTATTTCTCTTTTCTCATACAGACATTGGTTCATGCTAGTTTATATACAAAGGGCTTAAAACTTACGATCCCCATAAAAAATATACAGAGAACTAGATTTCATTTAATCTAAGAAGCGTGTATTTTAAACAAACATCCATATCCCATGACATTCTTATACATAGTATCCAAGCCAATCCATTCATTTTCCATTTTGCAATTATGACAGAATCGTTGATATTCTACATTTATGCACTAACTCTGCCCATTTAAACCATCCATGCTTTAATAGCCAAAGGAAATGCTATCTCGGTGGTATTCATATTAAACAAGCATATTTTGGCCGAAAGATTTGAAGAAAAAGCGATGATCCGAACTTTCCTTTAATATATTTACTTCTTTACTATACTTCTACTTAATACGAATACAAATTGATAAATATTTCAGAGTTCGGACCTAGTTGATATTCTTCAAGAGCTCAATGCATGCATGGATTTAAGCATTAACCCTTATGCTGCTGGTGGCTAATTTTGCCAATACAAAATACACAAAAACCTTAAAAATGACTGAAACCCTGGCACATGGGTACTCATCTGAGAGAATTCAGTGAGAGCTATCCAATGAGTACCAACATGACAGGGTTTAGATGGTTTTTAAAACATTCTGCCTCCTTGTTCTTTGGCCAAAAGTAGCCTCAGCATCAGAAGGGTTGAAGTACACACACCAAAGGCTCATAATTCGCACATCAATTCAATCGTGTAAGTATACAGAGGACACCAAACTACATGCTCCAGCCAGCCATACATTAGTATCACCTTTAAGCAGTACATAACCGCAGTGTGTTCACTTTCAAGGGTAAGGCAAGGGGGAGATGAGATAGGAGTGAGATATAGGGGCTGGGGTAAGAGAGAGGGGATAATAAACCTAGTCAAAACACCCAGATTTATCTAAGACAATATCCAGTATTATCACCAGTACTAGAGGTATCGCATTTTAATATTCTCATGGAATGTTCAATGAATGTGATTGTGTTGAATGTTACACACAATTACAGTGTAGGTAAATTAGGTAGGTGTGGATAACAGCAATTAGATTAGGTACATGTAAGGTTAAAAGGCTTTAGAATCTATACAGTTTCTAACTGTAAGTTGCTTCTAGATACTACTTCTGGCACAATGAGTTCTGGTGGGTTAGGAGTTATGCTATCAATGAATAAGCTAAGTATTTCACAAAAGCTTAAACTAAATCCCTAATAAATGTGTATTAATTATCTAAAAAGAAGGCTTCTGTCTCCCTACTTAAATAACAAGGCCACAGACCCCAATGGTATTTCAAGGAGCAGTCTTTGACGATTTTGATGTCAAAGGATATCTGGCCCCTACTAATGATATTACCGGATCTACATTCAATTAGTATTTTGCCTCTTACTACTAAAGACCTAGTACCACTTGCTTCCTATAATCGTTTATTAACCCATTTACACTAAGAGTTACCCAGTAAAGTATCGTCTGCTATTTTCATACTTTTGAAAATAACTTGAAAATAAAGCAAATTCTCACAAAATATTTGAAGGAGAGTTGTTGGTAATATTCTGATAAACAATTCTCCATCAAATATTTTTGAGAAAAACGCTTTTTTGAGGAAAATATCAACAAAATAGTCAGGCCTGTTTTGGCCGCTCTGAGTGCCAATGGGTTAACCCATTCATGCTAGGAGTTCCTCCCCAAAATTGCCCTCATGACATGAGATGATACTTTTGAAGATAACTTGAGAATAAAGCAAGAATTGGCGAGACATTTAAAGGTGAGTTGTAGATTGAGTTGTGATCGACATTTCGCCTGCAAATATTTGTCAAAAAGTTGCTTCGGTTGAGATGATATCTACAAAATAGTAAGGTCTTGAACCCATTCAAGCTTGAATATCTCCAAGAAAAGTGTCATTAGGACCCATGGTTATACTTTCAAAAATTACTTTACAATTAGATATAAATTGACAAAAAATTTGAGGAAGGATTGTGGGTTGAGTTCTGAATAACATTTCTCTATCATATATTTTCCTTATTATGCTTCTGTTAGAAAGATCACCAAAAACATCAGGCAGTTTTGACTGCTGCAGGCATGGTTATGTTAAGGAGTACTACAAGCATGAAGAGATTGATTGAATGAGTTTCAAGATATTCAGGTGAAAGGTAGCCCACCCATATACTATATTAAAGCATATCATAAAGAGCTGCTCAACAAATCAACATTTGGAGCATACACATGGTCTGACAAATATGAAACTTGAAAAATATTTGAATGAAAATTGATATTCCTGTTTGGTTAACCATCAATGCTTAAGTTTCTTGGGATTTTTTTTTCGGTACCTATTTCATTGTTTTTAAATACATCCAAAAAAGATTTTTGGCAGGGAATGTTTTAACTTACATTTTTCCTTCAAATATTTTTACAAATATACTTCCGGTTGAAAGATTCAATCAGATTTCTCAGGCTGCTTTTGGTCAAGGTGAACATTAATGGGTTAAATTTCCTTCTTCAAATATTAACCAAATTTTGGTTAATTTAAAGAGTTCCAGATGCAGTTGCCAGATCAAGTAAGCACTCAGATGTGAGTAGATTAACCCTCATGCTGCTGGTGGCTAATTTGCCCAATACAAAATGATGCAAAAAACCTGAAAAAAGACTGAAACCCTGGCAAATGGGTACTCATCTGAGAGTACTCAGCGCGAGCTATCCAATGAATACCAACATGACAGGGTTTAGATGTTTTTCAAAAATCTTTGCATCCTTGTGCTTTGGACGAAAGTAGCCCCAGCATTGGAAGGGTCAAACAGAGCAAGTTCCTATTCGTTTCAGTGAACAAAAAAAAAATATCAAAGCATCAAACATATCAGCAAAGAAAAAGATTCCAAGCTCATCAACAACCATTTGAGACTGAATATAATACCTTGAGCTGGTCGGGTCGCTATCTCGTGATAGACGGCGCCACCACACTACTCCGGCAATCAACGCAACAAAAGCCACACAGCCTATCACTATGGCAGCAATTTCACCTCCAGAAAGTCCCTCTACAAAAAGATAAATCAACTGAAAATATTAGCGAGATTCGCGGTCATAAAGAAAGAAAACCCTTTGGCAGCATGTATAAATCAAATATCACACAACAATAGCGGTGTGCAAACAAAACAATAAAAATATATTGAATTCATATGTTGTATATTTGTTTATTTACTTCATTGACTTCTTAGATGTGTTTTGCTCAATAGCAGTGTCACATGCGCAAAAAGTGAAAAACAACAGCAGTGGTTTCAAAAAAGACTTATATGATGATGTGGGAGACTTGACAATATTGCACATATGTACACATTTAAACTTGGTCAAGTAACATATTTTAGGACAGCACCCGCTTGAGTTAGGTAGTAATTGACAGTCTTAACCAATACATTCTTGCATGTGAATTACCACATCAAAAAATGGCTGCTTCAATCAAAACAAACACCTTGTATATTTGCAGCCACAAGTTTAATTTGTTCAAAAACAAGTGAGTGTAATGAAACGTCTGAAGAAAAACCTGCATATTTCAGGTTTGAATTGTATTTTGGCATATATGTGAGTGCAACTGAACTCTCAAAGCACAACATTTGCAGGCTGCAAGTCATTACGGCCAAGCACTCATACTTTGCCTGGTTAAGTGAAGCTTCCACTAAAGCATTCTATTCCTTGTGTTAACACTAGGCCCACTCCTCCGATACAATCTCAGAATATAACTAACCACCTAATTGTACCAATCAATCCATCTAATAGTATCTACATGTAGAGCATGTGGCCTACTCTAATGGCAGCTTTGTGTTATATATATACATACATATATATATATATATATATATATATATATATATATATATATATATATATATATATATATATATATATATATATATATATATATATAAATATATAAATTTATGTGTGTACATGTGTGTATATATTTTGTGTTATTACTAAGTAACTTATCACCTATGTACCAATCATCAGTCCATCCATCTACATACAGAGTATGTGGCCTATTCTATAATGGCAGCTTCAGTAATAGCTATATATATATATATATATATATATATATATATATATATATATATATATATATATATATATATATATATATATATATATATATATATATCTGAACGTATATAAATATTAAACATTCACTGTTTGTAACTTTCAAAACCAAACTCTAAAGTTGCCAAACTGATATACAGATATCTTAATAGCCATCACATTTATGAAGAAAAAAATTCCTTCAATCGATTATATAAAAGGTTTAGAAATGAGAAGGAGAATGGGAGGGGGGGGGGGAGGGGGGATAGTGAGAGAGGGGGGGGGGGGGAGCAAAGGGTAGTCTAGAAATTAAGACAATGTTTATCGCTGATATTTCTGTCAAAATCAAATTTTTGTATAATCAACAGAGGGTCTCACCGTTTCACATGTACGTTATAGTGGTTTGACTTTCCGCCCTTTCAAGCTGAGCATGAGTCTGTTTTTTGGAATGTTTTGGCAAAAGAGACGAGCAGCACCAAATCGCCATGGTAACAAGCACAACAAAAGCCAGCCCCGCACCAAGTGTAACAGCCACTACTTCAGCTAATACAGGAGGCTCTGTGTCAACAAGAAAATCATCTTCAAATATTGAAATCAATGAGAACAATTAGCTCAAAACTATCATCAACTACTTATATGTATATCATTGTAGAGCAAGGCCATGATGTTTGGCAAGCAGGAAAATAAACAGAAAACTAGCTCAAAGCTATTTTTTAACTATTATGGAAAATCAATATAAAACTTAAAAAAAAACACAATGTCATTTCCCTATTCTCTATTCTTCCCCAGTATTATGAATCTTAATTATTTTAATCTTGTCTTAAGGAGAAACACAAATGTATAAGTATTCGGAAATTAGCGTTCAAATGATAAAAAAGTACAATCATGAATATGAGCACATTATTTGAATTATTTGAAAATTAACATTCAAAAAAATAATAATATAAATCAATAGTAAATATGTATGTCATCAGTAAATACAAATTAAGAATATACTATAAAAGTACACTTTCCTGTGTAACTAAGAGAGTTTCTGATGTAGTACAAGAAAAACCAAATGAAAACAGACAATAAATATTACTGGTAATAATGTTTCTACAAGAAAAACTGAATTCACTGCAATACTTATAAACACTCAGGTGTTGAATTATACAATGGATAAATGATATATTCTGTGAACAACAACAAGTAAACAACTTGTCTGTAACTAAGTCAAAATCTTTGTTTATTATAAATGTTCTTGGGTATATAGAAAATGTTCTTGGGTGTATAGAATAAAATAGAAATGCTATGAGATAATTACATAAAATCTACTTAGATGTCATCTTAGATAACTAGCATGAATGCCTTACACTGAGTTACACTGAGTTTACCAAAAAACACATGTGAATGACTTCATATTTGATAAAATCCAAAAACTATGAAAAACCAATAAAATTGTAAAATAGATGTAGTAGGTACTAGGTAGGTAAAGTCTGAATAAACCAAATAATAGCAGTCTGTGATACAATGAAGTATCACATAAGAAGTGTACATAATTTATATCTTTATGGCTTTTGTAAAAATAAATATATCTTTTTAGCTGTTGTAAAAATAAATGTCTATTAAAAATATAAATATGTGAATTGAAAATGGCAGTACACAGTACATGGCCATTCATGAGGCATATATATATATGTCTAAAACGGAATGTGCAAGTATTCAGAAAACCTATGTACAAATACTCACATTATAACAACCATGATATCATTTTGCCTTTCTTATCAAAACCTCCCCCTCAGTAATACAAAATCATGAAATAACAATCCTCAAAAAAAATGCGATCAAAAATGCAAATTCATGAAATATAAAAACATCACTCTTTTCATATATGATTTATGTAGCAACAAGATATTTTCCTATCATATCTTTCCCTAAATTTTGAATTAAAGTTAAGACTATATTTCATACATTCAGGATACGTCTTTTAGAAGATCCGCTGTATATGACGGATAAGGAAACTTCAAAATCTTGGGTAATTGGCACTAATATATGGCACTGGGTAGTGAATAAAACATGATAAAATCACATTTCAGTATGAAAATGGCACTTATTCTATACATTATAGAACAAATTTAGTCCTTGACTAATTTGTGCAGTTCATGGCATTGTATAACCTTAAGAATAAATCTAGGTTTAAAAAAAAAGTAGAAATCCTTCTGCAAGGTGATCTAACATAGAATTTTTTTTCCAAACCCTCCGAGATGTCTACATCCCTTAACTCAAACAGTTATCCTAGCTGTTTGAATAATTTCTAGTGATCCAAAATGTTGACAAAACCTTCACAAATTTCTTTAGCCTTGAAACAAAATTCACATTTTAGATATTTTGTTGATTTTCTGTGTGATCAAACAAAGAAATTGTAGGTAAACCTACAAATGTAGCTAAAGCCTCGTCACTAAATACATATCTTGGATGTTTTATATTTCAAATGATAAATATTGCTGGCAAATCCTTCCCTTATAGACATAATCTTGTTACATTTTAAATATTCATAAAGCAGATCTAACTTAGCAATAGCTAGAAAATTCACAAATTAGCTACAGCGTTATCACATATTACAAATCTTTGCGGCCTGAATAATTTCTAAAGTGATCTCAAAAAAGGTGGCAAACCTTAAGGAATAGCTTGAGCCTTGAGTGATACAAAAACTACATCAATGATTTTCTAAGTTGGTCCAACATAGAAAATACAAGACGTTATACTAATTTCTAAGATGTACTACATCCCTGAAATCAAAAATCTATCCTTGCTGTTTGAACAATTTCAAAATGTTGACAAACCCTATAAAATAAATTCTAAAATAGAAAATAAAAGACGTTATGCAAATTTCTAAGATGTACTGATCACTGCACTGTGACCCTGTTGACGTATTTAGAGGCCGCCTCCCATTGCCATTCGTAGCCACCATTCGCTTGCGCCCTAATAAGGTGCTTGTTGGCGAAGTTAGGTTGTGGCTGATATCTTTGACTTGGGACCAATGCGGACGAGGTTTGTGGCTGATAATTCTGACTTGGGACTAATGGCAACAAGGTCTGTGGCTGATATCTTTGACTTGGGACCAATGCCGACGAGGTTTGTGGCGGATATTTCTGACTTGATTCCAATGGCAACAAGGTCTGTGGCTGATATCTTTGACTGGGGACCAATGCCGACGAGGTTTGCAGCATGTTCTTCCTGGGTACCGCCGGTCGTGAGTCTGGGAGGGTCAAATTGCGTACCACCAGGGACGAGACTTTCGATTCAGACTTGCGGACGACTGGTCGAGGAATCTTCAACACTGGCACGAGTGCGGAGGAGGCTTTGGAGTTCCGTCGCGGCACCATAGGTGGCGCCACTGAAGGTTTCTTACGCCTGCACGCTATAATGGCAAGGATAATTACGAGAAGTAGAAGGAAAACACCCGCTATTATTCCGCCTATAATGATGCTGATGATTCGTTGGGAGAGACGTTCGACGGTGGCGCCAGGATCTCCCATGTTCCCCGATGGCGTGGTTAGGTGGGTGGCTCCCCCTGGTGGAGAAGTGGTGGGTGAAGGGGTCGTGGCACCTGGTGAGATGGAAAAGGGGTAGCAAACTTAAGAACATGCAAAAATAAAAGGAAAAATAAACTAAAGAGATGATGTCTTCTTTAACATGCAAATATAAAAGGAAAAATTAACCGAAGAGATGATATCTTTTATACAACCTGCTTAGGGCAAAAATAGAGAGTATCTTTAAGTATTGCCCAAAAATTTGAATAAAAGTGAAAATCTATTCTTATTTGCTTGAAATGGGCATCTTAAAAACTTTCAATTTTAGAATCTCCCAACCAAAATATGTTGGTGTCCTAACGTTTGATTTTTAAGTGCCCTGCTGGCAAGGCATCTTAAAAACTTTCTGTTTTAGAAAAATTCCCAACCAAAATATTTTGGTGCTCCGAAATTTGATTTTTAAGTGCCCTGCTGGCTTAGGTACAGGCACAGCTAGACATCAACTCTTTAGGTATGATAAATAAAAATGAAAAATAAGACAAACTTAGTGCGCATGCAATCATTCTTTCTCTGTGACCCACTGCTAGTATATAGGTTACATGCTGGTTAGTAAGATTAATTCCAAGTAAAGCTATTTCAAATACAAGAAGACAATTTAATTTCCTCTTCCTTTTTTTGCTAATTTTTCATCAGACAAAATGAAAATTTTGCTATTTTCAGGATGGAGCAACACTTATATTTCATTTTATTTTCTTAGTCTTGTAGTCACAAGGAGAGAGATTGCAGCAAATAACAAAGTAACATAACATAACACAAATAATAACAGGATGCTTGTAACACAAGGAATTCTGCACATGCATTATCTACAACTTCTCATTCATACTCAAGTCATTAGTAACTTTCTCACACGCCTAAAGCAGGACTGAACCTTGGACTCGAGGTTATCAGATTATCTGGATAATCTGACTGTCGAAGCAGGAGACTGGTGATCTGACAAGTCAGCAGTAAAGATTAGAATTAAGAAAACTGAGCTAAATGTGCTCTATTTAATTCATTCTTGTTAAGTTATTTTGTTTTGATTTCCATCCAAAATACATTTATCTTTTTTGAATATTCAAAGAGTTGAAATTAAAAAGGAAAAAAAAAATGGTTTATCAAAAGTAACTTTCAGAATCTAAATGTATCATAATTGCTACTGTCCGAAAAATATCTGATAATTAAAAAGCAGTCTACCCTTAGTCTGTGATGCTTTTTTTTCGAAAGATGCATAAGACAAACCATTTGATTTGTGAGAGTATATGCAAACTAGTAAAAGGAATGTGGACTGAAAACTACATAAATTACAATAGGCAGATTATATCAAGTGCAAAACAACATAAATTCTAAAGAAATCTAAAGGAGTGTGCAATTCTTCTAGTAACAAGCTCACCTGTGCTTTGTCCCGTTAGTAAAGGGAATCTCCACTAGAGAGGGCTGTGAAGTCCTAAAGATGGTGTAGGATCCTTGAGTGGTGTTGCAACATGCGCCCTCAAATGGGCATATATGAGTGTACCCTCACCTGTGCTTTGTCCCGTTAGTAAAGGGAATCTTCCCCAGAGGGGGCTGTGAAGCCTCAAAGATGGTGTAGGTCCTTGTGTGGTGTTGAAATGTGTGCCCCCAAATGGGCATATATGAGTCTACAACTGTGGAGTGAGCTAAACCAAGGGGTGCAAAAATTCCTAAAGAACATAGTAGAGATTTCTAAGCTTTTCCAGGGAAATTAAAAAAATTCTCAGCTTCTGTTAGTTTTGGTGATCATTTTGTTTCCATTGGGAGCCTGGCGTCTGTGATAATATATTCAGAAGCAAGGTACGAATTCAGAAATATCAAACAAAGGTGCAGTTGTGTCTTCTAAAAGCAACTCCCATCAAATGTTTTTTTTGAATAATTGCCATGCATTTTTTGTTTTAGATAAATTTCGAACTATATCGACATCTCAGAGGCAACTGTATTTAAAAAGATATATTTTGCTTACAAATAGTGCACAAAATCCTCCTACATAAGGGGTGTTGTCCTTTGTGTGCGTAGCTTTGAGAAGTGTGCTTACATAATATGACTATGACGTAGAAGTAAATTGTGATGCACTTCATGAATTTCTTCAATCAAGTATATATATATATATATATATATATATATATATATATATATATATATATATATATACATATATATATATACATATATATATATATACGTATATATATATATATATATATATATATATATATATATATATATATATATATATATATATATATATATATATATATATATATATATATATATATATATATATATATACATATATATATACCCAACACACCATACTATTTTGTGAGGCAGCTTTAACATCTTAGATACAAATAAGACCTATCATTAAATTGTATGAATATAAATTGGCAAAAAATTGCTTTCACTCAATATAGGTAGTAAAAGTGAACAGTCAAAGGCTTGGTCTTCATAACGAAAATTTGGTTTGACCTGAGATCATAAAATACCAATACCCTGTTATAAACTTTCCACTATGTGCATGCTACCTTGACTGAAATCTACAACTATATAGTTTCCATATCTCCCTATAGGTGTCCCAACAGTTGCCTGTTTCTCTCACCAAGTGGCTTGCAGAGCAGCAGTAGCCCCTGATTAGCATGTTTCTAGGAAGTGTAGAGTCAGGTGTGTTTGTGGAGGAAATAAATCAATAGCCAGCAAAACAGTGGAGGGATATTACAAATGCCACCTAGACAGCCGGGACTACTTCTTCCCGGTTGCTGACCTGATAAGGCAGGATAATCATAGTTAACCTTATTACACTCTATACGTACATTGACGATGAGAAATTTAAAACTCATACTAATAAAGGATACAAGAACTTACATACATACATACACAGACGTGTAATTCAAAAGTAAAAATCAAAATATTGTACCATAATGCCAATAATATTTTGCCATAATGTCAATTAGGCCTAAAAAAAAGTTGTTTGTTTCCTGTAACCCTACCCTAACAAGTTTTTATTCAAATAATTCCCTTCCCTAAAGTTTTTTCCGCCCTCCCAACTCCCAAACAATGTAAAACATGCATAAAACACACATTTTTGACCAAAACATTTTTTTTTTTACCGACCTACCTACTCTATTTTTTTTCGGACCGTTACAGGAAACAAACAATATATTTTTCTTAGCCTTACATAAAGTCATTAGCTAATAGAGCAAAAAATTTGTCCCTTTATTTTAAAATGAAATGAATAAACAATAAGTAATACAGTGCATAAGCATCTTTCACTAAATTTAGCAATGCGAGATTTGATATGCACACACAATCATATATGTGTGTGTGTGTGTGTGTGTGCGCAGACCTATGTGCGTATTTGTGATTTATTTGAAAGATCCAATATGATTTTCAAGATAAAAGCATATGTGTCAAGCCACCTGGTTGTTCTGATCCAGGTGATTTATTAAGCTGTTTTTTAACTGATATTGATTGCCTTGTTAATCCCCTCAGGTAGCACAATACAGGTGTAGCTACCTATAGTATCCTATACTATTGATTTCTCTACCAGAATATCCCACACTAAATAAACACCTCACACAGGGATGACAATAAGCTAAAACAATGGGTTTTAGCACCTGAATGTGGCAGGCATTGTTCTCAAGATATGAGTGTAATTAGCGGCAACATCTAACTGAGAATTGACCCAATCATACCTGCATTGCCTAAAAATGATCACATTTTGATAACATCTAAATGCGAGCAGAGCATCATTTCAAAATATCTTTCAGAGAAATTTTGAGTACATGAATAATTCCAAATTTATTTTCAAAAGCATCACTAGTTACTGAGATCACCAGGTACGATTAAGGCATTGTTAGGCCAAAAAAAAGTGTTTGTTTCATGCATAACCCTAGCCTAGATTTCTAGGCTGTCATATGTATTTTTCTGTTATGTTTCTTTTTCTGTTACCAAGCACCAAATAGTGTAGGTAGCCACAGTGGTCAATTTAGTTTACATTTATCTCACCAGGATTCAGTTTGATTATGACATATAGAGATAGGAGGAGCAGGTGGTGCCATCTATCTACCAAACCTGGTACCACACCACAGTGCTTGGTCAACACATAAGGGAAGGTGAACATTACAGGGACTAGGAGCCTAGTCTAGCATAACCCTAGACCTGACAAGTTTTTACTCATACAATTCCCAACCCTGAAGTTTTTTCTGCCCTCCCAACTCCAAATCAACATAAAACATGCATAAAACACACATTTTAAACAAAAAAATAATCCCCCCAAAATAAAAATTTCCGACCTACCTACCATATGTATTTTTGGACCGTTGCCAGAAACAAACATTTTTTTCTAGGCCTTATGCCTGGTGTTCACTAATATGCGCTACAGCAATATTGCATCCCGATTGTTCACTTTCTTTCACTACATCTACTGGGGAATTGACACCTGACAGAAACGTCATACATGAACATGATAAGGCAAGGTATCCTATCAATCCTTTTATTCATATTCAGAATTCTTGTGATGTCAATCTTCAAAGTAGCTTAGAAATACAGCATAACCTCAGGTGTTGTGGGGTGGGGGTTGATCAACATTTCTGCTTATTTACTTAGTGAGAAGAGGTTAAAGATGGAGTCTTCTTTCATGTTCGGAGATCTAAGTAAAATGCTGAATATATATGTATTTTTTCTCAGTGTAAGAATAAGCAGTCTAATTAAAAAAATGAATGTCAATAATCTATTTAATGCTTGCAATATCACCTTCATCATAGGAAACTACATCTATGAATCGTGACTATGCTATCTGCACATCCTGATCACGACAAATACCCATTCAAACAGAACTAAACAATTCCTGGGGCCAAACACCCATTCAAACAGAACACAGTTTTTCACAGAATGAAATATTCCCTGGGTTTATTTGACATTAACTGAGCGGGATTTAGAGAGATCTAGTTATGAATCTTTGAAAGGATTTCGTTATTGTATGAGTTGACAGAATCTGTCACCAGGTAAACATAGTAGACACACCTGCAGGGCTTATAAACTGAAATAGATACCTCTCAGGTAATGTATTAGGTCATTATAGGATCCGTACCTGGTAATACCTGGAATTATTTAAAATGATTGCTTTTTTAAGATGGCCCCTAAAATTAGGTGATTTATGCGTCTCCATAGAAAAATGTTCTAATGGTAAGAAGACAGACAGGCATTTCTTTAAATACATCTTCTATATTAATTCTAATTGGTCAATTTTTATCAATTTTTTTTATCAATTTAAAGCTACGTTTGTGCCTTTTGGTGTTGGTTACCTGGTCAAAAGAAAAAAGAGCACAAAACTCACACTCAGTCTGTTATTACGTAATATTTCATTTCTATAAATATTTCTATTTCTATGATTACCAACTAAATAAAATCCATCAATCAATTAATCCCTGTAACCTGAAGGGTGTGAGGTATACCTCCTCAAGTTTGAGGCTCTACTACAGCAATGATAGCTTCCTGTAGTTGATTGAATCACCCTTACAAAGAATATTCTTAAAACTTGCACTTTTTTATTTTTTATTTTTGGAGTCTGACAGAAAATTTCAAAACCACTTTCGTTCATAAGACACCAAAGGTGACTTTTTTTTCCTTTTTTTTGGAGTCTGACAGGATTTATTTTCCAAAAAAAGCTCGTAAGACAAGTAATTAAATTGGAATGGCCTAAGCCAAAGATTTTAGTTTTGCACCTAAATGTGTATGTGAACCAGTTGAGGTATGGAAATGCAGGTATTTTCTACTTCCTCATCAGGACAAAAGAGCACATCGTTACTAATCCAGGAAGCGTGACAAGCATGTAAAAGGAGACACAGGTCAGACACCTGACATCCTACCTATGGTACAGGATATCATGAAATATTACGTCATAAAACAGGACAAAAAATGCTGCACATCTGTGCTGCATGGATCACAACTGTTTAACCCTTTCCTGCTCCACTTGAAGCTGGCCTCGGAACAAAAGAAATATTTAAATAAAAATTTGAAGAATACATATTTGAGGAGAAGAATTGTAACTTCAATTGCACATATAATTATAAATAATACATGCTTTTAACCTATCTATACAAACTCAGCCAAGAGCCCTGATAGCTCGCGTTTCTTGTAATTGATAAACTGACTTAAAATATAGATTATACTTTACTTTACTTTACTTTTAACTCTGTTAGGAATATCTTTTGAATATGGGCATTGTTTAGAAAATATTCTATTATTCTCATTTTTCACAAATATCTTGATCATTCTCATAAATATCCAAATAAAACTTCCTTTCCACTTACATGTGGTGGATAATCTAGAGGGCTTTAGAAGGACATGACTTGTGTATATCGATAGCCTGAACTCAGGTTAAGAGGCCTAACTCTTTCGTACTGACAATTAACCTATAAATCTTGGCTATAAACCTACAATGAAACTAGTCCTCATCTGAATTAAGCCACTCGTCCGTCCGTATAATATATTGTAGGTATAAAAACTCTACAAATCATTAAATTTTAGTACCGCTGAGACTGCTGTTGCTAAGAGATGAAAACATTTAGCAGTACCTAGATTAGGCTCATAGTCTATGGCATGTTGACATTCCCCTGTGAAAAGACAAAGCAGTGTGGAATAGTACCAGCAATGATGGATAGATGGCACCACATGTGATCATCTGCTGCCTGGTAATAGAAAAACTTGAAGACAGATAAATACATATGACAGCTTAGAAATGTAGTTAAGTAGTACCAAGTGCCTTCGCAAAAAGAATGTGGCAACATATATTGTTATCATTATAATTATCATCATTGTCATTATTATTATTATTATCATTATTATCATTATTATCATTATTATTATCTTTATTATTATTATAATTATTATCATTATTAGTATTATTATCATCATTATTAATATTATTATCATCATCATTGAAATTGCCAATTCTGGAGTCATTCTACATTTGAAGGGCCTTAGCTGTACATTCAAGACGTTAAGCAAACTTTACAGTCAGTGAACAATTTTTGTAGACACTTAAATTTCGTCACAATTAAAAGTCATTAAAATGATTGCTATTCTATTGCATTTCTGGATCCATAGTGGCCACATACTAGATTATGTAAATCAAGTGGAGTATACCATTGCAAACAATACTGCTATTGTTTCCACATAAATCCCACTTTTTCCACATTTCCTCATAGCACTTGTAGGTTACATACACATTTACATAGGGAGATATTCCCCCAATGATCAGTATAGGACTATTTCATTATGCAAAAAGGTTCTCCACTACTATTTTACCAACATGCCAATTGAATTAGTATTGGTATACTGACATCTACATCACAACCTACAGGGAAAAACACTCAGCTCTTAATGTCAAAACCATTTATCAGCTTAATGCTGGCAATTCACTCTAACGGTCCCAGAATAGGACTTAAGTCTGATACTGCACTCTATACATTGAATAATAGATTCAATATAAATAGACATATATGTCTAAAACTTTTATTTCAGCCTTCTTGGAGATGGCATAGGCAACAAGCTAAAAACATTTTTTAAATCCATTTTTTATTCATTTGGGTAAAACCTCTTATTTTTGGATAGCTCTCAATGAGTACTACTCTCATATGAGTACCCATGTACCAGGGTTTCAGTTGTTTTTCAGTTTTTTTTTGCATCATTTTGTATTGGCCAAATTAGCCAGCAGCAGCATAAGGGTTAAGATGAACTAAGAGGTAGAAGCACACCCGTGATCCACCCCCTCCCTCAGGCTGTTCTGATTCACATTGTTACTATGTTTCTTTTATAGGAATATTATGCAAATATCTACAAGGCAGTCAGTCACCTTCAGGCAGGGCAGCCCTGGAAAGTTAACATTTTCCCAGGTTTTCGAAAATGATCGCCAAAAGGGGCAATTATAAACTACATGGGTGTCCTATTTAGGGTACAACCATAACTTATTCTGAGAAAAAAAAACATACCTCGCATCGAATAATTGAAAAAGTGTACATCACCTATAAGTAGTGAACTACCATTTACACTGACGTAGAACTTTTTAAAATGATCATTAGATTCATAATCAACCTTTTCAAAAAAGTATGAATCAGAACATTTTGGTGACCTGATGTGTATTTTTGAAAGTGTTTTTGTATCCAACTGAGACCCAGAGATCTTGCTGGCTATAGTAAGTCCCTGTTCAAATGTCAGTAGTGTCAAACAAGTGCAATTCATCAAAAACCACAACAGAAAATCCTAAATGCTTGTATAGGACCAAAATTAAATCCGCCGGTACCTATGAGTAGAGAAATATACTTCTCCACTCAAAAGGCCATCCAATCACAGCGGAATTTAAAGGGTTAATCAAGCATATCAGACATTCTAAAATCTAGACATATAAAGGTCTCTCTTGCCCATCCCCCTTTACATACCCTTAAGCCTAAATAACTGTCGGACAATGAACGTGGGACTACCTGTGTAAATAATTAATTCAACTGCTCACAATTACACTACTGGCATAGTATACTTATTAAGAGTTAATGTGGAACACAAACAAACCACAAATCTCTTTAGAAATCAATCAATACAGAGAGATGCCTGGATATGTTACAAATATTCACAAACAATAGCTCTCCAAACAATAGCACCCACTGCTAAACAATTATAATATAGCGGGTTTGTCAAGGTGCACTCATGTATGAGTATGCACATAAATGGGTTTCAGGGTATTTTTTTACCAAGCTTGCCTCAAAGCATATTTTAGATAATACCCTAGTTAGATGTGTTTGCATGCTCAGTAATAACCCTGGTCTGGCAGAGACTACTTCTACACCAGACCAGACACCCCCTAGTGGCCAGAATAAGCACTACACTATAGTCAATATATAGCAATGACTATGAACCCTAAACAACCAACTCTTACTCTCATGATAAATGACTGACAAGAAACTCAATCAATTTCCTGGGACGCTGATATGTTTTTTTATGTCCTGTCTAGTTCTACACCAGACCAGACACCCCTTAGTGGCCAGAATAAGAACTATACCATGGCCAATATATAGCAGTGACAATGAACGCTAAACAACCAACTCTTACTCATGATAAATGACTGACAAGAAACTCAATCAATTTCCTGGCCAGCTAATATGAATTCATATATATCCTATATGAGCGCAACTGCCACTCACATCCTGTCGGGGGTCAGAGTTGGCGAGCAGTGAGAGGCAGCAGCGAGCTGGGCAGCAGGGATGATGATGGAGTGCTACTGGTATGTTGAGTACCACTCACTTATTGCTCTGGTTAATTAAGACAATTAGCAGCAGCAGCAGCAGCAGCTCTCCGCAGTCTCTCACAGGCAACACCAGTGTATTCATTACTTATACTCGCACCAACCCAACAGCTGTTCTACTTACATACAGCAAGAATAATGAAATCCCAACCAGGCAAGACTAGCTCCTAGGCTACGCTTCTGAAATACTCTGATAAAAAAAACACTACAATAGTCAGCCTCTATTTTTTTCGGCATTACTGGAGTGGGTTAAACCACACTCGTTGATATGTAGGATTTTCAAAGTTTGTGAATATTGTTTGACTTCTGTGAACAATGATAGAGTCCAGCCAGACAATTGCTGTATTCCCTACATGAGGCCTAGAAAAGGTTGTTTCCTGTAACCCCACATTAACAGGTTATACCACAAAAGCTTTTTCTGCCCTTCCAATTCCCAATCAACATACAACATACATGAAACACATTTTTGAATCCCCCCCCCCCCCCACAAAAATTACCCACCTACCCACATACCCTATTTTTCATCGAACTGTTATAACAGGAAACAGACAATTTTTTATGCCTGATGAGTTCTAGAACTACACAAAAGATGCTAGAGAGGTGCTCATAGTATTGATAGTGAATATTCACATTAAAGGAGAGAATAATCAAACTCTGTCAATGAGCAACCATTCTTCCACACAATACTCCTCAGTGCAAACTCAGCAGGAAATAATCTAAAGTAAACAATCGCGAGAGACTGAAAGGAAAAAGATGAATTTTTCAAGAGGACACTGCAATATAGTCAGGTTTTATGGGACAATCTTGGGATGTACGGCCTGAGGCTCAACATTCTTTTACTCTCTTCATTCATAGAATTGATATTGTGAAGAGAAGAGTGAAACTTTCAGGTATTTAGTATAATTGAATTAGCTGGGTGGCTAAGCCTGAGAGTGTTATCAATTATCATTGTCCGTATACACACATCTGCTGCACCGGAAATTATGTGAAATAAAACAGAAAACACCTTTCTTAACTGTTTTGAACTGAACATCTTTCTAGACTCTTAAATGGAACATAAACAGCCCCCTACGTGTTGTTAATTGAAGTTTGCAATTTTGTTTATAATATTTATGTAATATTTTGTGAAGTGGACTACAAGATCTGAAAGACATGAAGGTAAATTTGCACCTGCGAAGAGACCAAATCAAGTAGCATATAACCTAAGAATAAGTATGTCAGCTTGTTTTATTCATATGAAAAGTCTTCTATTACAATCATACTTTATTTTCATACAAAACATTCCCCATCACAAATTTCTGACTCTCAAATCTGAACTCTGACCTCTATGATTGTACAATATTTGCAGTCAACTGATGGAAAAGAAAGCATTATCCTGCTGGTGGCGAATTTTGCCA
The DNA here is from genome assembly GCA_963942565.1 of Maea johnstoni. Lineage (NCBI taxonomy): Eukaryota > Metazoa > Annelida > Polychaeta > Spionida > Magelonidae > Maea > Maea johnstoni. The sequence continues at coordinate 20,173,831 of OZ012689.1, read as the reverse complement.
ATAAAAAATGATACAAAAAACCTGAAAAATGGCTGAAACCATGGCACATGAGTACTCATCTGAGGGTACTCCGAGAGAGATATCCAAAGAATACCAACACGGCAGAGTTTAAATGTTTTTTAATGAAATGATTGCATCCTTGTGCTTTGGACGAAAGTAGCCTCGCCATTGGAAGGGTTAAATAGAAAATAGACTTGAATAATGGGATAACACTGAAACCAGATGCTGACTGAACATACCTGGATAATGGAATAACAATGGGCAGGTATTGATAACAAAGGGTGCCTAGCACCTGGGCGGAGAACTGCAATATCACACAGGGCATTCCCAGCAGTAGGCCAGGAAGCTGATAATGTGACATGCAACTCTGCCCAATCACTGCCCACTTCACTACCCTGTATGACTCCCTGTATGGCTACCCCTAATGGCTCCTGCCAGCTACAGATAGTTCATAATCATCCCACTTAGGCACTGCATTGTACTGGTAACCCATCAAACAGGAATGCCTGCTCTAATTGTGAGACAGATATTCTTAATGAATATTACAGTTGAAGGGTAAATGAGGGGGGCAGATACGCCAATCATGAGTTCTAGTAAACCTTAATGAATATTACAGTTGAAGGGTAGAGGAAATGGGGAGGGGGGCAAGGATGCTCTAGTTAAGAGTCAGTATTAACCTTAATGAATATTACAGTTGAAGGGTAGAGGAAGGGGGGGGGGGGGCACCTGCTCTAATTTAGAGTCCGTTTTACCCCTAATGAATATTACAGTTGAAGGACAGGGTAGTCAGCATGGGGGTAATGTAGGGCATTCAGGGTGGTAACAGCACCTCATTAACACATAAACATGTTTAGTTTCTTTCACAGAGAGTGGTCTACATGCATGGTATATTGTATCCAGGCTTCCTGGCCAGATTCAGAAATACTTGTCCTCACAGATAGATGTAGCACTGTGGTGTGTTAAATTGGTCAGCAATATTGATTCCCTGAGCACTTCAAAAGCTACCTGATATCCAGTTAGGATAGATGGCACTGCATTAGGCTAAAGTGGTCTGTATTAAATCCATTTACTGATCATACAATTCACTCCTATTGTGATAGAACAAATTAAATGACCAGATAGGGGACCATGCCCCTGTGTAGGCGTGGGCGTTTACTTGTGTATGTGTTTGTAATGGGTTGAGGGCCAGTAGGAATATAGGTTTGCATATTCATGTATGATACTACATGTACATGCGTGTTGTTGTTGATAATAACTACTTATAGTGCGACACTGGTTTAATGTATAATTATTTCTTTTTAAATGTAATCAGAGGCTGCACATGACCAAAAGCAACTCCAGTTTGGTAGGGTAGGTTACATCCAGCAATTCATCAGGACAAGGATTACGTAGGTTTGATGTCTCCCTAGACCTGTAGATGGCAGCACAGTCTTCATGGGTTACAGTTAGAATCTGGGTTGAAATCAACTCAGCGAGACTACAAAAAGAGCCAGTTGACCCAGACACGTACACAAGTTGACACAGACAAAGTCTACGTGGGGCTTGCACTCCACAGAGGTATCCAATCAAACCAATCAACAGGACAATCTGCACTAATTGAGAACTGTCTCTCTATAATGAATGTCTAGGGTGGAGTGCTCACAACTCAGCATGGGGACATGTTGAAAGTATAGCATCCAACAGGGTACTGTGGCACCCCATAGGGCATTAATAATAGTCCCAACTCTTCAAAGCCTATGTAGGTAAGTATGTCTAATGAACATCAAAGCAATTAATTACAGGTATGAGAACATTGCAAAGCTAAGTATGTATGAAGACCCACACTTGAAAGTATAGCATTATTAGCATACCAATGATACCTAAGAGTTTTGTGGCACCCCGTAGGACTTTTAAGGATAATCCAAACTCTTCAAAGCCTATATATAATGTAAATAATTAAGGTAATGAACATCAAAGCAAATAATTACAGGTATGTGCACATTACAAACCTAAGTATATATGAAGCCCCACACTTGAAAGCTTGGGTATGGGGTATGGTAGCCGGTGAGTTGTCAAGGTACATAGACAGAATTTGTTATTTACAATTTTGATTTCTGTCATTTTCTCTGCATATTGTTGCTAGCCAGTTGTACGTGGCTGAGGAAACTGTAGTACCTGGTGGAAACCACCGCATATCCCCTAGTCACTGACAACTAAAACACATTAATCAAATTTGATGAACAATTGTAAGGGGAAAGATGTGCTTATATTTATAAGATATTATGTTGATATACTCCGATCCCTTACAAATTCTTGGTTATTAGGCATTTAATATATCACCTTATAGGTAAAAGTCAACCCAAATCCAATGCTGTATGGATAATACCTACTGCAGCCTACATCAACCTAAATGTATTTGATAATTTGATTAATGAGAGTATTTCCTTGGAAATCCAAAGTTTTGTTGGGTGCCTGAGCAATATTCATAGGATACTTCACAAAGAAACCCTGAAATACAACCTACTATATCTGGATGAGGGTACGTCCTACTATGGTATAAGTGGGGTTATACCACATAAAGGGAGCAACACCCTGGGTATACCAGACAGCACCCCAGCATAGGGTTTTCCGGAAACCTCATGCCTCATTAGAACAGGAATTTCTAAGGGTATCCAACCAAATCAGTATTATTTTATCAAGATTAAATGAACCAGAGCGAGCAGATGATCACTGTTAGGATAACCTTGTTTCATGGAGTGATACATATCTGGAACATGGGCGAGGAATTCATGAGTGAATAGGGTTATTGGGGATATCAATGGTTTCAAATACAATACTTTTTGCGATGATACAATAACAGCATTCAGGTGTGCCGACAGCTAGACAATACAACTGTTTATAACATTATCTTTACTGTTATGGTGGTGGGAGGCAGCGAGCAGTCAGTGGCATTACGCCTTGGACCACTCAGCTATCAGGGCAGGCCTCGATCGCCTTCTCGAAGCCCACTCATCTGTTCTTGAGGCTTTTTAGGCCTAAAAAAAGAAGAAATTGTTTGTTTCCTGTAACGGTCAAAAAAAATAAGGTAGGTAGGTAGGCAAAAAAAAAAGTTTTTAATTATTATTTCTTTTTACCAAAAAAGCGTGTTTCATGCATGTTTTATGTTGATTGGGAGTTGGAAGGGCGGAAAAAACTTTAAGGCAGGGATTTTTTTGAGTAAAAACTTGTTAGAGTAGGTTTTTTTTAAGGCCAATAATAGCATGCGGACAATAACGGTACACCGGACCATCACACCAGCCACCTCACTGCTGCCCCTGCAGTCATAGAAATATAGCTTAGTTAAGCGCACTTCTCTGCCCAATCACAAGACGCCTTGGACCACTCAGCTATGAGGGCAGGCCCTGTCTTCTAGCAGCCCACTCAGCTGTTCTTGAGGTCTTTTAGCATGTGGACAATAACGGTACGCCCGACCATCACGACCATCCAACCAGTCAAATAACAGCTAGTTGCCCCTGGATTCATAGAGATAGCTTAGGCACAAGACACTTTGGACCACTCAGCTATGAGGGCAGGCCCAGTCTTCAAGAAGCCCACTCAGCCGTTCTTGAGGCCTTTTAGCATCTGGACAATACTGGCACACCCGACCATCACCCCTGCCCCTGGATTCATAGAGATAGCTTAGGTTAGCACACTTCTTTGCCCAGTCACGAGATGCCAATGGCAGCAATTTACGGCAATGAACGGGCGACGCCCAGGAGGCCTTGCCAGCTTTTCTCCGTGCCTGCCCAGTGTGCCAGTTCAATCTTCTCCTCATCACACAACTGACCGCAGCACGGGCTGGAGAAATCAGGATATGGATCGACAACCAAATCCAATCATCCCAAGAGTTCTGGCCACTGCTGCTGCCTCTGTAAATATCGCCTCAGACAGAACGCATTTCAGGAATCAATTACTGGGAGGAGTAGAGGGTCGTGATTCCATTTCTTAAGGGCTACCTCACCTCAAATAATCTTAGAAAATCATTTTACCCATTGAGGCATCCTTATTCGATGGTTAGATAATCTAGGGGAACTAGGCATAAGAAATATTGTTTGGGACAAGAGCTGGATTCAGATTGGGCAGGGTCATATTTTGACTTCCTCGATGAATAATTCAAGCACTTCTTACAATTTGAACTTTTATTTACAAAATGGTTAAATACAAAATCTACAAAAGTAAATTCTTATAAACTCTTATTCCTGAGACTGGCCTAATATGGGGTGATAATTAAGAAGGCAAAAACAGATTTCAAGAAAATCATGTTCCATGAAAGTCTTTCGAAAAAAAATTTGGTTAAGAAGATGACAGAAAAAAAATCTAAGCTAACCATGAGGATGCAGTGAGAAAAAAAGGGTTAACATTAAAACGCTGTTAAGAGCCTCCTTGAGACAGAGAGTGAGAGGAGAGAGGGAGGATGGACAGTAGTGCCAATATATAGCCGATCAGTTTTCACATCACTCCTCTATCCATTACTCCCTCAAACACTGCAACCTTCATGAGCCATGAATCCGTCACGAAGACCCTGCTATTAAACGACACAGATCCTCCGAAATGCTACCCTAAATGCCCTTTACCCTGTAACCCGACCTAGGAAACCTACAGGGGCAATGAAGATCTCTCAAAATCCTGCAGTAAATGTCTCTTACAGCGTAACCCTATAACCTAGGAAACCTACATGGCCAGCACAGACTTCTAGAAATCTGGCTGTAAAACATCTCTAACCATGTAAATGTATCCTGCAGCGTAACCCTATAACCTAAGAAACCTACATGGCCAATACAGACCTCTAGGAATCTGGCCATAAAATATCTTTAACCCTTCTGAGGCTACTTTCGTTCAAAGCACAAGAACGCTAAGATTTTTTTAAAAACATCTTAAAACCTGCCATGTTGGTATTCATTGGATACCTCTCGCTGACTTCTCTCAGATGAGTACCCATGTGCCAGGATTTCAGTCATTTTCCAGGTTTTTTTTGCATTATTTTGTATTGGCGATATTATCCTCCAGCAGCATAAGGGTTAACCACGTAACCTGACCTAAGAATACTACAGAGCTGTCCATCTTCACCAACGCTAATAAATAAAGCCTACAGTTCGAGACACGCTTGTGGGTTCTTATCCCGAAAGCGTACTGTAAATATTTGCTTTCATCAAAGAGGTGCTATCCGGCTACTGATTGAAATGGGGTATCAAACTACCCCAATCAACACCCTCTTTTGTCGGTTTGATTTCATGTCGGTTTCGCTTTGGACAATGATTCAGTAACATAGACCATATTAGTGGCTCCGAGAGAAATGTGCGTGTTCAGTTCACACATACGGACCCTTGTACCGGCACCTGCTATTGTCATTCAATAGTACCCCTAAAAACTAAAAAGGAAATCCTTGCCCCTGAGTCATAAGAGAAATCTTTCATCTTGGGAACTCGTTTCTCATGGTGTTTCATTTCTGTACCACAACTACTAGTCATTTTGGTCATGCACTATCATACCAGACGACACCCCTATTCTGTTCTCTAGCCCTGACGCAGAAACCCAGCGGCATTCTTCTTTAATTAGTCTCCCCCCCCCCCCACCTCATATGATGTGGAGGAAAAGTGCAGAGGGATCCCGTAATTTTCCTGTGAATGGCAAACTAATCAAGTGAGGTAATTTAAATGGTCTACCTATTGTTGTTTCAGGAGGTGTGGTAGATGTAACTGAACCACATTTGTATTTACATTTAACACACTCATATTCATTATTCATTCATAATTATGCATGTTAGGAAAGTAAATAACACATCCATATGTGTATGCAAATAACACATATTTTATTCAGAGCTTTGTACGAGGCCAAAATTGTAGAGTTCATGAATGGAGGTGTGGAAGCCCTCAATGATTTTGCATGTAAATACGACACTAGAATGCGGTCTCAAGGCACATAAAGATTTTATTCCAACAAAACCCATTTAGACTCAATTATTTTCATCCATTCATTTCAATTTAGGGTTGTATGCAAAAACATATGAAATAGGATCTATAAGTTGAAGGCTAATAGTAATATGATAAAACATATTACCTAATCCTCCATTCACTCAAAGTTTCGTTAGAGAAAAATGTACTCACTTATAACAAACCAAATCCCAATAATTTAGAAAATATGATAAAACTCATATGTGCTTAACATTGACCCATTGTAGATGGTTCACATGATTTTACAGCTGTATATGACTTATTTTCATGAAACAAAGACGACTACGTCTGATGAATCATTTTTCTTCCAGATCAGTAGGTTTCGTGTGAAAAGAACCCACCCTACAAGAATCAAAGGCCAATATCTGGATGTAACGTGACACTACAAAGCCGCCTCTTTTTCTCAGAGTTCTGGGAAAATCCCATTGTGTTTGTGCTAAGATTTGCTTCTAGGTACTGTGATTTACATATTGTCAATTACGCCCCTGGTCAAAAGAGGACATTCAATAATCCTGTTTTAAAAGTGGTATTGATTATTTGAAATCTGGTGACTACTTAGAAGCAAACTGTCTATTTTCTATATTAATATGGTAATTAAAATGAAAATATTGTAGTAATAATAATAATCAAAATAATCATAATTATTACATAATATTGATAATAATAATAATAATAATAATAATAATAATAATAATAATAATAATAATAATAATAATACAGTCAAATCAACTGTCAAATAAAACATGATTTTGTCTAAATATTTGGATCATTTTTATTGGTTTGATTTAAGTCACCATTAAACACTTTTCTGGGAAAAGAAAATTATCACCAATTTGGAAATGCTTCAGCATTTTCGAGGCACAAATACCAGCATAAATGTGTTAAGAGAAAGCAAACACTGTCATCTAGGTCTGGTTATCACAATCAGTATCCTGGCCTGTAAAAACACTGAGTAATAACACTCCTCTCCTGCAGCCATGATGTGTCACCGTGGTGATAGGGTTCCCCAGGCAACATATTGAATGTACATAGTACACATCACATTCACACACACTAATGGTCCGATGAATATATAAATAAATGTATCTTGATATAAAAAATCAATATTGAGGTATATTTAAAGTATATGAATATGCAAATAAATGTACCTTGATATATGATATCAATATTGAGGTATTTGGTATATTTGAGGTATTTGAATATGCAAAGAAATTACCTTGGTATATGCTTTAAATATTGAGGTATTTAGTATATTTGAGGTATTTGAATATGCCAAGAAATTACCTTGGTATAGCATTGCTTTCAATATTGTGGTATTTGGTATATTTGAGGTATTTGAATATGCAAATAAATTTTGAATATGCAAAAAAATGTATCTTGATATCCAATATCAATATTAGAGTATTTTGTTGGTAAACTTTGATTCTGATTGGCTATTGTGTAAATTAGATTTTGAATGCCCACATAAAATAAATCAAGTTGAAACAATAAAGTTGGGAGTTAATTTGCATATTTCAAATTGAATAAGATCCTCCCAGGAAGACAAATCCTATGCATATAAACATAAAAACAAAATTGACAAATCTACTTCTATTGACCAACTGTCAGAGATAATTCCAATAAATTGGTCACTGCAATTTTTTCAGCTGATTCTAGAATCAAGTCTGGCTTTCATCAAAGACTGAGGAACTCATCAGGTTTTGCTTTCATCTTACAAATCAACCCTTTCATATCGGTAGCAGCCAAAAAAAGGCATAACTAATACAGACAATATTTGGAAAATATTTATAGGAGACTTGTGATTGCACATATTTTGGGAATCTATGCTTTTATTCTGATTTATTAATACAAGCAACTTAGTATATGGCACTTTTTATGGGCCTCTCTTTGTCTCTCTCCTCTCTCTCTGACTTTCCTTCTCCTAGCTCTGACTCTCTCTCTCTCTCTCTCTCTGTCTCTCTCCCTCTCCTAGCTCTGACTCTCTCTCTCTCCCCCCCTCCCCTCTCTCTCTCTCTCTCTCTCTCTCTCTCTCTCTCTCTCTCTCTCTCTCTCTCTCTCTCTCTCTCTCTCTCTCTCTCTCTCCCCCTCTCTCTCTCTCTCTCTCGCTCTCTGTCTCTCTCTCTCTTCCTCTCTCTAAGCATAAATTGGTTAAGTGATTAGCATGTGAAATGATAGCCACAGGGCACCTGTGGGGAATAGGCAGCTTTGATATCACATAAAACATAATTCCCTTTGAGGTGCTGAGGAAGTTGAGCTGTGTAAGGTGCAGCGCAGCAGCAGGTGTGCCCTCTTACCCATCTATTGGCGGTAACATGAACTACCCACCATTATCAAAGCTGAAAGACTAATTACTAGCTATAGGACACTGCACATAGGTCTACTCTGATGGCCAAGTGGTCTAGGATGTCACGGCTGACCGCTCGCTATCTCTGCAAGGGTTTGGATCCTGCTTGAGGTATGTGAAACTGTCACCAATGATATGAGCTTAGACAGTGGTTTTCCCTGGGTATGCTAGTTTCCTCCACCAACTACTTGCTACTTTCCCTATATGAACCTGGAAATTCCAACAAAAATCTTCAAATTCTTCTAGCATTATCCTAGAAATTCCCAGCTTCATTTTGGTTATGTTTGTATGGCAGAGAAAGTGACAATCAACAAAATCCCCCCCCAAAATCCTCCTCCTCGTAAAGGGTCAACCAGCCAAGTGAGTTGATGCAGGAAAGCCTCCAGGGCAACCGTTTCCCTTATAAAGCATTTTTATCGCCAATTACTGCCCAATATAGCTGCCGCTTCCCTTCCTTTTACAATCAGCACCGACCAAAACGCTCTCCTAAATTCCCAGAAAGCTCTATTGATTTTTGCCCGTAATTATGACTGGTTGCGGTGAGTCCACCGCCGTCAGACCTACAGCGAAAGCAAAACGAGAACCAGTAACAGAAGGATGTAAAGAGCACCTGCGTCGTAACCCTTTAAAGTGAGACAGAAACGTTTTAAAAGTGTTTTGCTCCCATAGGAGTGAATACACATAATTACTTAGCAGCCGCCATTCTATTGGCTTAGCCCTGCCACTGGTCCTCTTTGAGACCCCTATTAAGAAAGGAGCTCAGTGATCAGACCTATGTTTGATATGTGTATAACAGCTATTAATCTTTGTCATAAGCAATAGCACACAATGGAGGTCAATTATGAAACCAGAACTGTATGACCAGGGTTCTCATGTAAAACAAATACCTTCCTTTACTACCTTTCTATTTATAGCACTTATGAATAGCCAAATCATACCCCAAAAGTAAGCCTACAATGTTCTGCCAAACGTGATCATGATAGAGACCACCTATTTAGAAAGACTGCATGCTTATGTTACAAAATGTCCATAAGTTTTCGAACAGGTGAAAATGCATCATTTCACCTGTTAGTAAAGACCATCATTTCACCTGTTAGTAAAAACCATCTGCCTACAACACATATTTTCAGTCATTCAGTCTTTTAATGGGATGGGTAGGGTTGATTTACCATTTGGTGTAATCCACTTGCATGTGGCATTGAAATATGAATATGAAAATAGATTACCATGGCTATGGCGATGTCCCTGTTATCCGTCACTTGAGATCTGATTTATCATGCTTTTAGGCCAGATTACAGAGGCATATTTGCTGAATTGTGATTACCCAAATACAAAAGAGTCCTTTTAAGATGCGTGAGTTGCAATGGGAGAAAGCCAACCGGCACACAATTAGTTCAAGGCTTTCAAGCAAAGTGGGTGGTGACAATAACCAGTTGCCATTATGACCTGTTGTAAAACAATATTAGGATAATCCAGCATGATAAACCTACAAATTGTGTTTCTGGAAGATCTCAGATGCAAAATACTGTATGAGAATGGACATTTTGCATTATTCACTCAATAGGAAAATATTTCCAATTTTTTTTCCATCTGCCAAAATTTTTCTAAATGTTGATGATTTGATGATTAAAATGGACAATGTAATATATTATATATGTTTTATAAAATCTGTTGATTTTTGAGTGTAAAATACAACGAGGGTTCAAGATGCTTGATTCTAATAATTTCTAATTTCTCAGCATTTGGATTGATGTTGATGAACACTTTATTCATTTTTGTCATCTGACTCTATTCTATCTTAAAATTCAGCACGGTGCCGATAACCAGTGTTCATTGTCCATTTGCCTATTGTAAAATAAAATTTGGAAATGATTATACTTTTTTTCTGTATTCTATCCATTACAATCAAAAGTAACCCCACCTACTGATTAATATTGGTTTTAAAATCCGCATCCAAAATAGTGGAACCTAACCCTACAAAATATGCATTCCAGCTTTGAAGTACTGAGGAGTCCTATGGGATTTGCCGTGGCCTAGTGGTTATGATGTCTACCTTCAAAGCGTGACTTTGCAGGTTCCAAACTCTGCTGAATCCCCATAAGTGGGTTGGCCTGGTAGCTATATAAACATACGGCATTGTGAAGGGCTGCCTATGGTCCTTCTGCAACTGAAAGATGTATTGGAACTCTTTGCAAAGAGAAGAAAATCTCTTCCCGGTTCTGGGTTTCTATCTAGTAACGTTCACTTACAACCTAAGTTGTTGAAAGCAATGAAAACAAAACATTCTTTTTTTGCTTCCTGAGGAGTCCTAAATTCTTTCAGTACATGGTGCATACTGATGAGGCCCTGAGCGGTACCTCATTTTCACAACTATGATTTCCCCGTTGCCTGTATCATCTCCACAGGGAGGTTACTACTGTAGGGTTCATGCATACCACGCCCTGGTCAGTCATCACATGTGTAATCAACTATATGATAATCCCTGAAGAATGTGAGTAATCAACACAGGTTTATAGGATTAACGTCTCGTTAACCCTGAGATGCTGATAGCATAGTCTCAAAGAAATTAAGGCTCTTCTCTGATAGTGCCGTGGTCTTAGGAGTTGCCATGCACTGACTGCTCGTTGTCCCTCACCACCAGGTTTAAATCATGGTTAGGGGAGTGAGAGAAAGTTGCCTGTGACTTGGGGTATGCAGTGGTTGTCGCAAAGTACACCATGCAGTTTCATCAATCACTCGCAACTGGCTAATCACATCTTAGCTGCGCTATCAAGCAGAGAAAGTGACAATATAGACAAAATACTGGAATTCCGCTTCTCAGTTGACAAACATATTCAATCAAAAGTGTAATGAACATAATTTTTTCTGGGAATTTCAAGATCACAAGTTTTTCCATGACATTCATTCCTATGGTCTTCGGGGATTTAGAGTCTACCCGGGGCGGTCAACCACAAGAGCAAATTAAATCCTTGTAAGCAAGGGTGGTCTACTATGCTACAGACCACTATAATTGAAGGGCGTGGTGCAATCAGTATCGTAGCTGTTTTCCTAACCTTATGGCGAGCTAGACTCCATGTCTCTTTCACTCAAGTATCCCCAACTCAATCTTTCTATTATAGTACAAGAGGATCCAATGGTGGTCAACCAAGAGAGCCAAACCTTGTAAGCAGGGGTGGTCTATTATAGACTGTGACTCTTTAACTGAAGGGTGTGGTGCAATCAGTATCATAACTGTTTTCCTAACCTTATGTCTAGCTAGACTCCATGTCTCTTTCACTCAAGTATCCCCAACTCAATCTTTCTATTATAGTACAAGAGGATCCAATGGTGGTCAACCAAAAGAGCCAAACCTTGTAAGCAGGGGTGGTCTATTATAGACCTCTCTTTAACTGAAGGGTGTGGTGCAATCAGTATCATAACTGTTTTCCTAACCTTATGACTAGCTAGACTCCATGTCTCTTTCCCTCAAGTATCCCAAACTCAATCTTTCTATTATAGTACAAGAGGATCCAATGGTTTTTACAACTACCATAAACAAACATTTACCAAGGAGAGAATTCCTCTGTTGCTGGTTATTAACCCAGAAGTGTAAAGTCTCTATGTCAGCCACTTATCGTTCACTATTTTCTTAACACTGAAATTTAAAGAGCATTACATTAGTCTGGGCATGCCTAGTTTGTTGATGTAGTGGTTAGGCACTAATAGTTCTTGGTGTCCATACAAAAACTAGCCAACTAACGACCATGCCATTCATGTTTTGTATTAACCCCTTCATGCCCAGAGTCACACAGCAATTAGATGGTCCTAAAGCTCAAATAAAATCATTACAAATAAAGGCAGATTGGTCTCAGGCAGCAGGGTGTCTGGGCATCACTTGGATGCCCTAATCTTTAAAAATGACACATTTTGTGAGGAACTTCTCAAAATGTCAATTTCAAACAAATAATAATTATACTATCACCTTAAATAGCTTGTAAATAGCTTTACTGGAATTGAGCGTAAATGAAAGAGCATCAAAACATAAAGAAGGAAAACTGTTGATTAGATTTTGATTAAGATTTCCCTTTAAATACATTCTGAAAGATGCTTCCAACAATTAATATATCACCAAAATAGATTTTCAATTTTAGGATGCTGCAAACATGAATAGGTTCAACCTATTTTCTCAATATTTTCACCTGATTCAGGACACGTTTTAGTGTCATGCTTAGCGATAAATAAGTCCTAGCTGCACAAATAGTGAGCAACATTTGAGAAGAATGACATTCCAAGAACAATTTTGGTTATATAACAGAAAGTTTCTGTGAGAGTTCCATAGATTCTGAGGTGGTGCCTAGTTGTATCTGAGTTATAGTGGGGAGACATATTGGAGGAACTCAAGCTATTCTGTTATTAGTTCTCAGGCCATTCTACAGCTGTGGTACCACGAACAAGCTTGTTATGGACAGGGCAATAACTTAACAGAAAGTGATGAGGACTCGGAGCTAGACATAAATAAGGGGGAGAGTGACCGCGGGGAGGACAGAAATACATATGGGCTGCCCGGTCTCAAAGAATTATCTACTAACCTGTTCCGGTTAAACCAAACTATTTTTCAACTAGAATGTAGACATAGTAAGACAATTCTGATCATAATTTGTCAAATACTAATTGATTTGAATTTCACACTTAATAGATTCAATTTTCAATCATCAACAGGTTTAACATTTTGAATCGCCATATCATGCAATTCTATGATGATTGCACTATATACAGTCATTATAAATTGCCATGAAAAGCAGGCAAGCACTTACGCAGGTGCCTGCTGTATTATAATCTTCCCTTATCCAGAATGCAATATGCAGTACTAGCCTATAGGAGTAGTATAGATAGCTGAAGCAATATGCGATAAGGGTTTTGGTTCAATACCAATTCTGGGCGCAATCATACTAAAACTCATCCCTACAGAATGGGTTCCTCTGCTACTAGCTTCACACATTGACCCCACGCAGCATTGGGAATTGTGTGCCATAAATCAGGGCCGTGTTCCCATTCTTCTCAAAATGGTTCCCCTGGAATCATACTGGAAGGGCGATAAATCAAATACCACACTGCCAGATGCCCTTGACCTTGCTGAGAAAAAGGTCAGGATATAACTTCGATCATTCACACTGTGTGACAAGTTTCAAAACAGTTTTTTCATCATGATTTTTTCAAACATGTCGTTGTCTATAGCCGAAAAAGACTAGACGAAATATGCAAATCATTAAAGTATTTTACAATATTTAGTCTTTATAAATTGTGGTATTGTTATTAAGCAATAATGGCTTTAAGTCGATCATCTTAGCCAGTAAATAAAACAAGTGATTTTGATTGTGAATTTGAATAGATTACGAAATTTATGCCATAAGTTCCTCTTGCAAAGAATTGGACGTGTCTATGACACTTTCTAAATCAAAATATAATAAAGTGTTACTCATTCTATTCTAAAATGAAAAATAGATAAAAAGAAAACTTGTTAGTCGAATAACAGTGCCTGTTTCTCCTATAAATATTTTGCACAATTTGCTTTTGGGATTTGGGTGATACTACAGAGATACAAGTCTCAAATGGTCAGTCTTTGTTGGGGCACTATACAGGCATGAACGGGTTAACCCTTCCCATGCTGCAGCTTCTTTCGTCCACAGAACAAGGATGCAAAAATTCTTTAAAACCATCTAAATCATGTCATGTTGGTATTCATCAGACAGCTCACGCTGAATAATCTTAGGGTTTCAGTCATTTTACACGTTATGGTTTTTGTTTCACTTTGTATTGGTTAAATTAGCCACCAGGCAGCAGCATAAGGTTTAAGAGACCAGGGAGACACACACAGCCAGCTAAGCTAACAATCATTTCCTCCCAGGAGAGAGGTAACTCACAGACTTGTGATTGCCCAGTAGGATTTCATTAGTGGTGATGAGGATGTCATTTCCTTATTGGGACTCACTCCCATATAATATTGCTGGGGAGTTCATCTTCACCTTCACTGAGACCCTGGCTACTAGCCTAGCTGCTAGGAGTTACTGTGTTTTATGTTATTACATTTATATTTTTACACACTCACATATATATATATATATATATATATATATATATATATATATATATATATATATATATATATATATATATATATCATATAAATGTATGCCTGCAACTATACTATATTAAAACCTTAATGACTGTTCATACGGGCAGTATGTGTATTTAATGTGCGCCTGAAGGCATCCTGGCCAGACCGAGGGCCGAAGGCCCGAGGTCTGGCCAGGTTGCCTGAAGGCGCACATTTAATACACATACTGCCCTCGTGAACAGTTATTAAGGTTTTTATTATTGCTTCCCTGAATGAGACATTTCTTGTGATCTGATTTATAGTATCTTGTGATATATGGTATGCACACCCACAATAAGAACTAAAAAGGGCAATGTTTTCTTCTACTTTCTTTCTTTTAATTTCTGCTATTTATTTTTTATGAGAACTTGTGTAGATAATGCTAAATGGCATTACCTCATTTAACAATTTTGAATCTGAAATATCCATGAATCGTATAAAGCTTTTTGCTTCTCCCATGATAGACTAGTCCCTTGCTCTATGAGTAATATTGGTACTCTGTCTCACACTTACCACACTGCAACATATACAGTAGGATGTGGAGTGAGAGAAAGGGAACCAGCTGAAAAAGAGCCATCTAGTGGGCACACCAAGAACTATTTATATTGTAAGTTTCACCACAAAAGTTCGCATATTTTTTATTCCAAAACTTTTTCTTCTTAAATAAGCCTTTGAAAATGTTTCAAAAAATGTGTTACATATTTTAGATTCCACTGTCGTGATCATTTGAGTTTAATGTGCTTATTGTAAGCATTTTTGTTTCACAAATTTACTGACTAAGCATGAGAGTGAGATGCAAGAAGAAAGTACCTATATAACTTGTCTGCTTTCTTTAAACAACAAATGAGTAATGGTCGAATCGTGTCAGTGACTGACCTAGATAGCCTTGCAGGGCATTATGGAGTGAGATTTAATGCCCTGCCGTGGAGGGCATTATGGGGATTTAATGACCGGTCACATGGTACAAATCCTGAGTGCTGATTGGGTGAGCCAGAGGAAGAAATAATAAAGGTGCTTGTTGACCTACTGTTGGCCATTTAGTTCACACAAATGCCACACAAGGGGGTTGTTCTGCCAGTAACTGGTATATTTCCAACTACCCTTCTAGTATACCGCAGTGCCATCTATCCAGAAGGGATGACATCCAAATATGGCCTGGGATGCAGGCTAACTGTATATAGGACACTGCCAGAACTACAGTCAGGCTGGTTAAGTCGGAGAGAGGTGAACTTTTCAGGGATTGGGTACCTGGTCTAGAGGGCTATTTAATATGCTAGCCACCCTGCCACACTTAACTAGAACCTGTGGTGGTGCTATTTACACGAATTACTGCCTCAACTCCTCTCATTATAGAACTGAATTCAAATACTACAGAAACTCTCTAGTGTCTGGTCTTTCAGTTGTGTTTTTTACCTGAATTCAGCCATAGTTCCTATAAGTACCCATAAATAAGTTGACAATTAGAGCATCAAGACCTCTTGGGGCCCTCAGTGAGTCATCAAAACAAACTAGGAGATGCATGACCGGAATTGTCCTTACCACAGGCGCAGGCAATTACTAGCTTAAACCTGGGTGAAAACTGAAGTAAAACTCGTTAACTGAAACACCTCCGGATGTGATATGGTTTCCGGATGTCTAATAATAAACATGAACACAGGTTTTTCACCTACAACATACATAGGCGATCATGTCATGGAGAAAACATTGGGAAGTTCATTTGCATAGACTATTAAAAACTATCAGAAAGGTTCCGCTTGAAATTTACATAAGAATACAATATTATTCATGCTCACACATACCTGAACTCATTCAGCATGACAAAGGCTAAAGTTATGAGCAACCTTAACTATTTCACACTTAGTTCATCTCTTCCTAATTCTAAAGGCATTCTGTTAAATTCCTGCATGGAGTACCAGTAGTGCTTTTATGCATAGTCTTATAGCCAGTCATTTAGACACACAGACCCTCAAAAATCACCCCTCAGGACACCCCATTTTCTCTGAATACTTTTTCAAAATGTCTATTTTCAGCAATCCATATAATTGAAATATTTTCACCTCTAATATTCCCATGATATTGTGTATAAAGGATAGTTTGCCTTTTTTCATGAGCAAATGCATATGTATGGTTGCAATCTGAGTATATTGCTGTCTCCATTGAAAAATAGGATGCCCCAAAATATCACAATTGACAGTTTTGGGCTCCAAATCTCCAAATCCAGGCTAAGAACCTGCAGTTCCATGAATTCAATATTTCTTTAAGGAGTACCACCCTTCTTGCCCACAGGAGCCTGTAACTGATCCTGCCTAGAACTTAACATCCAATTAAGAGTATCCATTATAAGGATGACCATTTAAAGCCAACCCAGCGGGGCTTGTTGACATTTTCTGCCTCATCGCCCGTGATCCCACTAAGCAGTTATCACATATCAACATCATGCCTAGGACTCCTCAGTCCGCCCTGAAGGCAATTTAAGGCCCACGGCTATATAGACTTACTGCAAGTCTGTCTTAACCCCTATGCTGATGGTGGCTAATTTGGCCAATACAAAATGACAGGGTTTAGATGGTTTTCAAAACTATTTGAGTCCTTATTCTTTGGACGAAAGTAGCCTTAGCATTGGAAGGGTTAAGGGTTTCTCTAGAACTTGTTTTCTGGATATTTGACACTCCTGCAAGCATTAATAGGTTAAACAGCTTTCTCCATGGTCTAACAACATTTGACTTCAGCTTTTGCTTAGTTCCATTTTTACCTTCAGATGGCGCCACTAAGGCTCCATACATTTTTCCTGCAGCCCCAATGACTGTGCTGCCATCCTTGGTATAGAGTGATGCCAATAAATGCAGTTACCCTTACCAAAGTGCAGGCCAGACTTTTCAAGAAATCCTGGGATTTTCCCAAGTTATTATCCAAGGAATTCCTTGGTATTCCCAGCTTCAAACAGTAATGGTAAATCTATCTCACTCAGCCTGAGAACCAGGCTAGCTCTTCCAGTGCCTGTCATTCAGCAAAATGTCCTGCCACTTGAAATCTAATTTTCTGGCTCCTTGGACACGCTTGATTGACAAACTGATAGCACTATTGCTATATACTTACTGCTCCACAGAGATTGCATGTAGCTGTCTCAAACCTTGTAGGCCGGACCACTCCGGCCTGACAGAATCAATAGGTAACATCAACTACTAACTGTCCAGGGGGCGCAGTGTCAATTTGAGGTCTAAACTGGGCAGATTCAAAGGTTTGTGTGATTGGAAGCCATATTTTATGTTGATAACAAAAGTGCATACATCTATACTTAGTTATCTATTATCTATTGTCTTATTATAATTATTCTAAGTGCTCTAATTCTATGTTTAACATTGTCAATACAATTAAGCGTTCAAGAGAAATGGTTATTTGCCTCAGATATATTTCAGCTCTCCAACTTTAAAAAAGTATATGGTATCCCATAAGAATTGTCATCTGTTGTTAATTCTCAATGAAGATGATGTGTGGACATAAATTGGGCCTCTAGGTCCTCTACATCAATTATTGAAGTAGTAATGGTTAAAATACAATGATGTACAGTGGTTTGGGAATAACTTAAAAATTAAGTAGGTCTTGAGTCTGGCAGACATTTTCTAACACACAGACTTAAGAGAATTTCTTAGATAAATAAAACAGTTCCTAGTCAGGTGCACATGTGTGTACTATAAATATCCTGTGTAGACAGCATGCAGGATTTAAGAGAAGGGAGTTCCGTTCTTTGTAAAACGCCAGGAAACTGTTGTTGTTTTTCACAGAGGAAATCCAAATTCAAAGAAGCGAAGAGTAAGAGAGTTGTTGACCCCTTTAAACCTGCCTATGTTGAGGCTACTTGCGTCCAAAGCACAAGAATGCAAAGTTGTTTGGTAAACATCCAAACCCTGTCATGTTGGTATTCATTCGAAAGCTCTCGCTGAGTACTCTCAGATGAGTACCCACATGCCAGGATTTCAGGTTTCAGTCATTTTTCAGCTTTTTTGCATCATTTTGTATTGGCAAAATTAGCCACCAGCAGCATATAAGGGTTAAACCTGCTTATCATATGTGAAGCTTAAGCCTCTGTAAATATCTCACAGTATCAGAACCACCACTTAGTGGTATAGCCACAGCTAGACCTGACTGATGTATCAATACACCACAGAGGCCGGAACTACACACATAACGACCTCAGAGTCTGAGAGGTCACAGCAGACACCTAGAGTGAACCCGTCAGAGCAGCCTGAAAGGCACTTAACAATATATAGTTGTTAGGCGTACAACTGAGTAATTGTAAGCCATGCTGTTGCAGACATAACAGTGAATACTAATACCCCTTAGCTACACCCCGCACCTGTTCTGGACATCAGGGTAGGTATCACCAAGCTTTGAAGGCCCTGACTGTTTGTGGAAGAGGGATGTATGGCCCACGCTCTGCCTGTCAAATATATAAGCAGCGCTAGACAGCAGCATAAACTCTCCCCTTGATGAACAGGGCCAGGCTAGACAGTACATGGATCACGGTCAGACTTCGCAATCGACTCACGTTCAGCCTAGAGATCTCCGAGACAGATTTCGTCTTGATCTCTCTGAAACTTTCACACATTCATTGTACATTTACATATAAATGTTAATCATACATTTACATTTATACATGATACATTATACATTTGGCACAGGAATAATAGAGAAATTATTTCAAAGGAGAATTCTTACAAGGGTTCCAGCAGGGACTTTGCCAGTCTGTCTTTTGGACATGCAGTTTTCAGAAAACTGATTTTAGACAGGCAAAAATTTCTATGAGAATTTTCAATTTTGACTTTTTTAGACTTATAGCTATATCTTTTCCCAACAAAACATCTTCTTAGACATGGCTGAAGTGTAAATTGCCTATTTTGAAACAATAAGCTATTAGATGTAGTTGATATGAGATTTGAAGCTGGTTAGATAAATATGGTATGCTTGAAAATTTTCCATTTGGACAAGCATTTAAAAGAATTCTGGCTAAGAGCCTGGACTATTCTAGTTGCTATTTCTTCTCCAAAATCTGATAAATTATGCTTCGGTCAGTAAGATAGAATAGAAATAGTTTTTTACGAAAGTTGGGGTATGAAGGGGTTCACCCATTCACAACTCTAGCGCCCACAACAGCCTGACTATTTTGGTGATATCTCTAAAACAAACACAATTTTCAGAAAAAAATTTAAAGGGGTAATGTTGATCAAAATCCAACTAACAACCCTCCTTCAATTTTTACTTGAAGTTACGATAAATCCTGGAGTTATTTCCAAAGTCATCTAAGGTCCAGACGATCGACACTTGTCAAGAAGATTTCTGAGCATGAAGAGGTTAAGTATGTCAAGACTAAGGATGGTATGCGTGATCTTTTTTGGTGCCCTATAGCTAGAGGGCTCTGTGCATCATGGGAGCTGTCGAGAATCGGCTCAGGGAGCAGTAAGTAGCTAGATGTACTAAGTGACTGCTCATCCTCCTGCCTGTTTTCTACACAGAAAGCCAACCATGTGCTAGCTAACTGGCTATAGCTAGCCAAATGACTTAGGTTCAGTAGCAGATCTATGGTTGCTGAAGAGTAGTCGGTTACATGTTTGATTATAGCTTCTGAAATAAATTCTGAATGGCAAGAGTAGTCAGAGAAAAAGACATTATATAATAAATACCCCTTGCCTACACCCAACACCCCTGGATCTAACACACTTAGACAATACCCAGTAAATGAAGAATTATTTTGATACAAAATATTTGAAAGAGATTTTTTGGTTGTGTTTTAAATAACATTTCACCTTCAAATACTATCTTATGTATGGTTTCATCAAAACTGTCAGACAGTTCTGGCCGCTCTAAGCATATATATATATATATATATATATATATATATATATATATATATATATATATATATATATATATATATATATATATATATATATATATATATATATATATAATCATATAGTTATGCACAGTATAAATAACAGTCTAACACTATTTATTCATCTGTTTAAGGTTTAAATGTGAAGTGTATATATATATATATATATATATATATATATATATATATATATATATATATATATATATATATATATATATATATGTATGTGTGTGTGTGTATATTTACACACACAAACCATAACAGTTGGCTTTATTATGTGTGCCTGCCCAGCATTGCATGTACTAGTATTAAGAGTGTTATCCCATGAGTGCAGCCAACCAGCACACATCTTCCTTCCATCTCCACTGTATCCATTACTTATTAATCATCAGCAGCATCACGGTCCCATCACTGTGTCTACCAGCAGCAAGCAATACAAGGGAGGCTGGGCGTGGCACGCGGCAACAGGAACTACTTTCCCTGTTAAATCATACCTAAATAATGTAGTAGTATCTCTCTCAGCCAGCGCAGCAGCCATTGTTCTAATTCATTGTTCCCGGGTGGGCGGGGCAGGGGGAGCATGTGGCACCCAGGCATTCCCCGGTTCCCCCAGGATGACGGGGAGGAAGTCTATGTAAGAATACTAACAGGAATTGCTCAAGACAGCATTCCATCAGAGGAATTAGCGTACATATAGAGACTGGTGTGAATACTGTAATGTACACCATGGCCCTAGCCAGGATTTCTGGAATGCAAAACCCCGAAACTGGCATGCAAAATGGACAATTACCAAAGATTTGGGTGTCCAAATTTTAAAAGGGACACTGCAGTATTTATTTGGATAACAACCATCAATATGATTGTACTCTTGAAAAAATTCATATTGTCAGTGTCTAATTAAAATACACATACTTACACCAAAGTGACAGTTTCCAAGTATTTCTTAGAATTTACATTTTCCCCCAAAGTATGCGAGTGTCCTGGTGTGTAATATTCTTTGGAGATTTGAGTCTTCAAATAATGTCAAGAAACACTGCTCAGGTTGCATGAGGCCATGTAAAACATATGGACTCATAAGGAAGGGGCCTCCTCGACACTAATTATGGCAATATTTGAAAGTGTCAATATTTTTCTTAATAAGAAATCGGTACAAAAGACTTTTTTTACATCCCATTTCTTAAAACGTGATGATTTTTCCTAACTCATTTATTGTCATCTTGTTTTTTTGTTTTTTTTTGTCAGAAAGGGTCAGAATCCCTAGTTGACAGGCTAACATGAATTCATATTTTACTTTAAATATAAGCTGCACCTTTCATCACTTCAACCATTAAGTAAAAGATACCATTATTGTTAGCATCTGTATTTAAGGGACAATGAATAATACCAGCATTTGTGCGCAGCAAGAATTACGTCTACAGGCGAAATGCACACAAACGATATTCGCCATGGCGATAATCTGATTGTTACGAGGATAGTGTCAACGCCCTTCCCATGATGCCACAGAGATCAGCCAGGATTAGGATTAAATGTGTCACATAAACTTCTCAGGTAGACATATTAATGATATACTATGCGCTCTGAGTGAGATTGCTATGGATTCAGGCCGAGCCACTGTCAGCCCATTCTGCAATTATCACCTGATTATATTAACACATTCATGCCTGGATACTGTATACGGCTTTAATTTGGAGTGCTAAATATTTCACTTTACAACCCTGCTGGAGGGTATCAAAATTTCTTCTTAAAATAATATCTGAATAATTCTCTGCGAAAAAGATATTTAGTAAACTAGTACGAATTTGAAATTTGGATAATTATGTACAAGTTCCATTTATTCTAAAAAGACAGTTCTTTATTTCAATACCCTCTTAAATCTATGGCTTCACGGTTGGACTGTTGATAAGTGACCAAATTCAAATTTTGTATATATACAAATTTAATCAATTCTAAAAAAGACAATTCTTTATTTCAATACCCTCTTGAATCTATGACTGCACAGTTGGATTGTTGATAAGTGACCGAAATCAAATTTTGGAAATGTACAAGTCCTATTTATTCTTAAAGACAATTCTTTATTTCAATACCCTCTTAAATCTATGGCTAGTGGCTACATAGATGGATTGTTGATTAGTGGCTTTTTACACAACCATTCACCAACTATCAACCAAGGGGGTCAATGCTTGCTGTTTGACTAATGGCTGGCGACCAACCCATACAGCAGACCTCATCAAGATTTCATCAGGATTTACTGCTCCATGACAACAGGAATTGGATTGGATCTTTGGCAAAACGAACAATCCTTCAAATCAATTCCCTTAACCACTTCAATGCTGTGGCGACTTTCTTCCAAAGCGCAAGGATGCAAGGACTTTTAAAAACCATCCAAACCCTGTCATGTTGATATTCATTGGATTACTCTCGCTGAGTACTCTCAGATGAGTACTCATTTGACAAGGTTTCTGTCATTTTAATTGTTTTTTTTGCATCATTTTGTATTGGCCAAATTAGCCACCAGCAGTATAAGGGTTAACCACTTCATCCCTGAAGCACCGAATCCCCATGACAACGGAAATGGCATGACAACAGAAATTGGATTGGATCTTTCGCAAAATGAACAATCCTTCGACTCGACTCACGGCTTCTGAACTCTGTCACTTATCCACTTCAGGCCTGTAGCACCATGACAACAGATATTGGTATGGATATATGGCGAAATGAACAATCCTTCGACTTGTAGCTTCTAAAGCCCTTCCGTTAACCGTTGAAAATGAAACGGCGCCTTTTAGTAACGGTTCTCAATGAAACGGTAAAATACTGTTACTTTTCAAAATGAATCTCGGTTCTTATCGGTACTCGAGTACCGGTATGCAACCCTATGCAAATGTCACTTATAATCGCAGAGATCTCCAGATGTGGATGAGTGGAAGATTAACAGAGAGGCAATTTCCATGAAGCCCTAGGCATGTTATCAAGAAATTGCAATTATGCCAAGTTATTAAGGAATTTCCAGATCAGCCTGACCCACAGGAGAACCCCTTCTTGTTTTGTGTTCCAATGGAAATAATCACTGTATGCCAGGATACTCAACAACATGAAGATATATTAGGAATATATAATGAATTCGCAAGAATATTTGGAAGGGATTGGTTTGTTGAGTGTAATCAACATCTCTTCGTAATATTTATCTGATGACGAATTTGGCAGAGAGATATCGCCAAAATAACCAATCCTTATTTGGCTAGCACAAGCATAAAGGGGATCGTTATAGGGAGTTTACTGGACTGTTCAAAATGACATGGTCACTGCCTGGTTGAGATGCAATTTTAACATGAATCTTAAACTGATCCAATCTTATGAGATAATCATATTTTGCCTAGCCTATATGTGATCATGCTGTAATATGATATAATATTACGCAGTGACCCAATTCAGCTATACCAACCACTGTTATTGATATCAGACCAATAATCTTAAGAGACTTGGAATGCATGTCTAAGACGTTGCATGCCTGGGTATGTTTTACTTAACCGTTCCATTATGCTAAGGCTACTTTCGTCCAAAGCACAAGGACGCAAAGATTTTTAAGAAGCATCTAAACCCTGTCATGTTGGCATTCATTGGAAAGTTCTCGCGGAGTACTCTCAAATGAGTACCCATTTGCCAGGGTTTCGGTCATTTTTCAGGATTTTTGCATCATTTTGTATTTGGTAAATTATAGCCACCAGCAGCATAGGTTTAAATATCCTCTTGGGACCTCAAAATATACCATCATATCTCCACCCTAAAGATATGTCAGCAAATCCCTGATAACTCTTAACTATTCTAGTTCACAGTAAGAGACACTTTATTTGAGAGGATGATTCTATATTGCGCCAGGATGCTACCATTAAAGTAAATCAACTCCTGTGATTCGCTTAATCATCTCGTTAATTCTCTTTGTGGTTCCAGTGGCTACACACTGAGTGGACAGGATGGGCATAAAATTTCCCTGCTCGTGAATAGATCATTAGTTTTATTTCGGCATTTCTCGCACGGCGCCTTTTAAAGAGTTGTTATCAGCCTTTTCGCATCGTTCTTCATCCTCTGCCTGTCAGCAAGATTTTGTCGTCAAATTTTTCATCACGCCTAGTTACTGTGTAGAAATTGGATGGATTATCATGGGCCTTGGGCAGACCGAGCTTGTCCCTAACAAGAATTTATCCTGAACAGCAGGAAACCAGTATTGTTAACACATTCATGCCAGTAGCCTCACAAAATACCCAACCTTATTGGGAATATTTTCTAGACAAAGTCTTGAGTTCTATCTATACCTAAACTGTAACTCCTCTGAAATATTATGTTAATTCATTCTTTATTAGCAAAAGTATCGTAGATCAAATTAACACTCGTCAAAGGAGCAAATGGGTTAACTCTTCCAAATCTGAAGCTACTTTCGTCCAAAGTACACGGATGCAAACATTTTTGAAAACCATCTAAACCCTGTCATGCTGGCATTAATTGGAAAGCTCTCGCTGAGTTCTCTCAGATGAATACCCATTTTCCAGGGTTTCAGTCATTTTACAGGAGTATTGCATCATTTTGTATTGGTCAAAGTAGCCACCAGCAGCATTAAAGGGTTAAGGCCATTCCTGATTGAGTCAGTCTAATGGGAGAATAACGGAAACAGTAAAGTCTTGGAATCCTCCAGACTAGCGGCATCCTCACGTAGCAGTGATGAGTTTCTTGAACTGCTTTGTTGCAGCCAGCGATTGCATTTCCGAGTTTTTTTCAAGTGGCTCGGAGGATCGTGATAAGGTCTTTGCAGAGCCTCGATGTTGCATCCAGCAATCAATCATGTTCAATGAGATTTTTTTCATTAGGTTCATCTGGGTTTTGGTATTCTGAAGACAATTGGGCGCCAAGCCCAGGAGACAAGAACTTTGCCAGAAGGCTCATACTCAATACAGGTCAAGTGTTCTCTCAGGGTAGTGTGGGATACAAAATGCCTTTTTGCTGCAATATCAGTTAATACATATTGCTTGAATTTGGAACTTTGGAATTTCGCTTTTTGTACCTTTTTCTGTCATATTGTGGCTAAGTCGTGACTAGCCAGTTGTAACTGGTGGAGGAAACCAGAGTACCCAGCAAAAACTACCACCTCTCCCCACATTGCTTGATCAATTAGAATAAATGTTACTTTCCTTCTAGACAGGATGGTCCAAGCTAACATCTTATCGGTCAAGCTTGAAGGTGGTCAATAAAATTATCATTATTATGGGTCAAGCTTGAGATCATCCTCTAACAAATAATATTGAAGAAAACCAACAAAGGTGCATAAACTATAGAATTTATCATGCTAGTTCTATCATTCTCACAATGAGGTAGATTACATATAATGAAATGTTTGATTTCTAATGTAACTGGTATATATGTATGCACAAAAGACATCTAGTCTGAGATTATCCGCTAACTTAGGCTAATCCTTGTTTCGTGATAAGTACTCTAATGCCTACAAAAGGTATAGAGCTGATCATTTAAGTGCATGTCCACACCAACAGGTGGTCTCCGAATGCATGTAGGCAAAAAAGACATCTAATCTGATAATTATCCTAATGCCTACAAGAAGTAAAGGGCGTATCATTTTAGTTCATGTTCACATCAGCAGGTGGCCTCAATATAATCACATGTTGTGATCACTTGCAACACCAGCTTATGTATGCAAGCAAAAAAATTGACCTAAACAAGGAAGTAACACACAATCAATGTTGAATCAGAACAGAGTGAACTAGGTCAAAATATAAGAGGCCTGCTAATACTAACAAGGACAATTGGACTGAATATTAACAAATATGTAGTACATATCCAAAGAACACTTATAGAGTCTCATTTTAGCCTTTGCCACAATATCAATGGGAATAGACTGACTGTTCGCTGTCTCTCACCACAATCTGGATTCAATTCCCGGTTGTAGCATGTGAGAAAGTTGCCAGTGACTTGTAGCTAGGGGTTAGGCGGTGGTTTTCGCTGGGTACTCATTTCTTTCACCATTTATAAATGGCCATATGTTTATCTGGCAGCAAAAGTAATGATAGTTGAAACTCAAATTTCCATTGTAGAGGGACTGATGGACTGTTGATGAATGAGAGAAGAAAAACTTGAGTTGATTTAAAAGAGTTGTCCTCAATAATAGGCTATGCAATCAAACTTTTG
The DNA here is from genome assembly GCA_963942565.1 of Maea johnstoni. Lineage (NCBI taxonomy): Eukaryota > Metazoa > Annelida > Polychaeta > Spionida > Magelonidae > Maea > Maea johnstoni. The sequence goes on along the minus strand of OZ012689.1, from coordinate 20,147,303 downwards.
TATTAATTGTTGCACACATCAAACAAACTAACCACTGTGGGAGTAAGTGGGTTAACAACAGTGTACAACCAACTGCTCCTATTCCATGTATTCTCGCTCCATAGAAACTTATCCATGAAGAGTACCCAAGGATTAATGGTTGGCAACGCACCAACATGTTTTCCAGACAGCATTGATCAAGTGAAGTGGTGTTGCGCATGGTGACTGACCCATTTTCTATGCTAGCAGTCGCATGATGGCTATCGCAACAATATACATATACATCACACCACCATCACAGCCACATCAGAGCAGCACATATGGGAGCTTGTTTGCACATTGATTTGATAATATTCTGAGAACCCAGTATTCATCATAGTTTTTTAGTGATAAGCACATCAAAATGTCAATGTACTGACTCTGATTAGGAAAGGCATCTGTCATGCTGTTGTTTAGACATACTAGGTATCAATACTATAGCAGCAGAGGCCTTCAATATAAGTGATGCCTGGAACTTTCTGGATACTGAGGTTCTCAGTTTGATTGCTCTTTTAATTATTAATATGATCATTATGGTTATAATCGTAAATGCTATATAGTCATCATTTGCATTTTTAATAACTATTTTGGTTTGGTTGCTATTTTCATCGTCATCTTTATTATCATAATAATTAATATTATTATTACAATAATCATTATTATTTATACTATTATCATTATTACTATTATCAGTATTATTATCATTATTATTATTATTAGGCCTAAAAAAAAAGTTGTTTGTTTCCTGTAACCCTACCCTAACAAGTTTTTATCCAAAAAAATCCCTACCCTAAAATTTTTTCCGCCCTCCCAACTTCCAATCAACGCAAAACATGCATAAAACACACATATTTGACCAAAAAAATAATGCAAAAAAAAAGTTTTTGCCGACCTACCTATCCTATTTTTTTTAGGACCGTTACAGGAAACAAACAATTTCTTTTTTTAGGCCTTATTATTATTATTACTATTATCATTATTATTATTATCATCAATATCATTATTATCATTAATGCATTATAATCATTATCATTATTATTATTACTATTATCACTATTATCATTACCATCATTATTATTACCATTATAATCATCATAGTTATAAGTAATAATATCATTATTATTGCCATTATTTCACTATAACCAGCCTGCCCTATCCTCATCTTTACATTATCATCATCATTGTGATCGAGACTTCTGAGGCGCAATATAAATGGATGTAAGATGCCAGCACCTGATGACCCCATAGATCTTCTTCTCATTTCCCTCCCATTGAGAATTGCCTGCCAACATATCTTCACTTTCTTTGACTGATCTCCTCCTAATGAAGTGCCCCTGCAGTGCCCACTGTTTGAACTGTTCTCAGCAGAGACTTAACCCTTCCAATGCTGGGACTACTTTCGTCAAAGCGGAAAAACGCAATGATTTTTGAAAACCATCTAAACCTTGTCACATTTGTATTCATTGGATAGCTCTCGCTGAGTACTCTCAGATGAGTACTCATTTGCAAGTTTTTTGCATCATTTTGTATTTGCTAAATTGGCCACTAGCATCATAAGGGTTAACAATAATGCTGCTGGTGACTAATTTGGCCATTACAAAATGATGCAAAAAAACTGAAAAAATGACTGAAACCCTGACACATGGTACTCATCTGAAATTTCTCAGCAAGAGCCTTCCAATGAATACCAACATGCCAGGGATTGGGATGGTTTTCAAAAATCTTTGCTTCCTTGTGCTTTGGACGAAAGTAGCCTCAGCATTGGAAGGGTTAATAGATGAAAACGGGTGATTTACAGGGAGAGTCTGAGTGATGAAACGCACACAAGTGTCTGAAGGTCACACGAAGGTCATCAGTCCACACCTGTTAATTGAATTAATACTCAGCCTCCATTAAGCATTCCTGGGTTCTTTGTGGGTCTTCGCAGTCCTGCTGAGTGTGGCTTATTTGTATGCAGTGTGTATAGTTATGGGCTATAGAAATGGCCTTAGTCAGCGAGGTGTTGAGCTCAAGCCTAGAATTATACAGCTGGACTGCATTAGATCTTCATTTCATATGCATTTAGTAGATTAAAGATGGAGGGTGGACTAAGTGAATATTCTTCTTCAATAGCTTCAAACACAAGAACAAGGAACAGAAAATGTACTAAGTAATTTTGTGCGATCAATCTTGGATTTCTTTTAGACCCATCTCATTTCATCACACTTAAGATCTCTGCCTGATACCCAGATGTGTATACCGTAATTTCGCGTGTATAAGACGCACCCGTATATAAGACGCACCCCTTGTCCAGGCCTTTAAAATGATGTATAGACCTTAGCTTTGTGTATAGTGCGCACCCCCTTTTCGGAATTATTGTAGGTAATCAACTCCTAATGAATAACGCTAGAAACCCAGTCAAACCCATATTGAGATGAGTGAAATGTGACATCACCGTGACATCAATGCGTATCACCCTGTGTCGGTACTCACTACCCATTGTCCTAGGCATGTCACATGGATTGTAATCAGTAAATTCTAGCGGAGGGTAGTTCGGTAATTACAATTCATCAATGACGAGGCAAACATCGATGGGCATTGTCTTGGCCGCATTATAATTGTAATTGGCGATCTCCGAGTGGCCTGGTAACTCGATGTAAAACACCCTAGATTTCTAGCTTTGTGTATAAGACGCACTCCCTATTTGAGTGTAAAATTTAGTGTAAAAAAGTGTGTCTTATACACGCGAAATTACGGTACATGCAGTGAGGGATGCTCAAGTTTGACATACCATAACCCCCCCCTCCCTCTGTCTATCTCTCTCACACTCTAAGTGTCTTCACCATTCTCTGTCTGTCTCCTTGTCTGTTTGTCTCTCTATCTCTCTCTGTCCCTGCCCCTCTCGCTCCCTCTTCCCCCTCTATCTCCCTCCCCTCTCTCTCCCTCCTCCTCCGTCTCTCTCTCTCTCTCTCTCTCTCTCTCTCTCTCTCTCTCTCTCTTTCTCTCTCTCTGTGCACCCATGCAGTTACCCCTGATCCCTGCCCTGTGGTGTTTTTGGCCCAGACCACCAGATGGCAGCACTGACAGAAACCAACCACCTACAGATCAATCCCGTGCCTGGCCTGACTTCCCTGAGTTCAGCCATAATGAAGGCATGATTCTCGCAGCCCTCACCTGGGAGACGTCATGAGCTGACCCAGAAAGGGCCATTGATTAAGAATACCTGTGAAAGGTGAGACGCTCACAGGCCTTATTGACATAGAATGCAGCAAGGCTATTAGCAATCTGTGCTAATATAGACTAGCCTGGCTCTCAGGCCGAGCTAGGAATAATGCCCACACCACTATATATATATACTGCATGTTAACCCTTCAAATATTTTTTAAAACCATCTACACCCTGCCATGTTTGTGTTCATTGGATAGCTTTTGCTGAACACTTTCAGATGAGTACCCATACTAGGTATAATGCCCACACCACTATATATATATACTGGATGTTAACCCTTCAAATATTTTTTTAAACGATCTACACCCTGCCATGTTGGTGTTCATTGGATAGCTTTAGCTGAATACTCTCAGATAAGTACCCATATGCCAGGGTTTCAATCATTTTTCAGGTCTTTTGCATCATTTTTCTAAAGGCCAAGTTAGCCACCAGCAGTTTAAGGGTTAAGTAGTTTTGATGTCTCTCTCAAACTATAGATGGCGGCACAGTTTTCATGAGTTGCAGTTTGAACAGACGACAACTCAAGTGTGTCAATAAATGTAATTAAATGGGTTTAACTTTTAAACAGCTGGATCACCTGGGCAATAGGTTTAAATATTTGTGGATGCTTGTAATACATCAAAAAGGTTAAAACTTCTAACAGTGAGTGCATCGCAGTAATTGGTATGGTAAGAAAATATAGGTTCTACTGCTGTTGAGGTTAAAGGCAGTAGGCAATAATAGATGAGAGAAACGTGAGAAACTGCTTAAACATTCATTACCAAACTGCCTTTTCGCAGCAGAGAGAAAACAGTCATTACCAACACTTCTAATGCTCAGGCTACTTTAGTCCAAAGGGCAAGGACAGAAAGATTTTAAAATACATTTAAACCCTGTCATGTTGGTATTCATTGGATAGCTCTCACTGAGTACTCAGATGAATACCCATATGCCAGGGTTTCAGCGATCACCTGGGCAATTGGTTAATACAAAGGTAAAGATAAATCAGAGAGATTGATCAGATCAATAATTAAAGTTTAAAACTAATGATTTGTGGCTGCTTGTAATAATATATCAAACGGGTTATTAAACTTCTAACAGTGCGAGCACCTTGGTAATTGGTATGGTAAGAAAAGATAGGTTCTACGACTGTTGAGGTTAAAGGCAGTAGGCAATAATGGATGAGAGAAACGTGAGGAAGCGTTTAAACATTCATTACCAAACTGGCCCCTCGTAGTAGCGAGAAATCCTGGGAGAACGTGTGGGAGATAGATGTATATGTCAACATAGACAGGCTATAGCAATATCTCCCGTAGCTTCACCAGGGAAAACTCTGACCACAGAATGGCCTGCTTGCAGAGAAGCCAACATTTTAACCCTGAACTTCACCTCACAAAGGCAGGAAGACTCTGACCTGGGTGCTGAACTGGTAAATAATGAGTTTCAGAGAGGAAAATATTGCCTATGAGTGGTGTTTGTATGTCAAAGACCAAAATATACATAAAATACAAGAATAAGATAAGTTCAAAAGATGAATCTTGAATAACACTGTATGATAGTCATATGGCAACTTATCTTTAAAAGGACAGAGGTTGATATTTACTTCTTTCCAAATTCACCAGAAAACTGATAGCCAGAAATGGATTCTAACGTTCAATGCTTTGTTTGCTTATGTTCTTATACAAATTGATTCTCAAACATTGAGGTATTTCCCATAAAATACAGTGCTCAACATTAAGAAAAGCTCTGGAAGTCTACATGCCCTGTAGGACAAGTGAGCTCCAACTTATACTTGTCCTCTAAAATTATTACTTGTCCTACAAAGATTTTTGGTACATCAAATCTGGGGAACTTTTTAATGTGAACCTCTCTTTTCAATTGAGGTGAAGTTCATCAATGATACCTCATGTGTCCCAAATACCTTCCCACTGCCAGCATGAAAAGAGTCCAATTTCAGTGCCAATGTTCAGTGGATTGAGCACTGTAGGTGTTAGACTAGCTCCTAGTCTATGATTTCATTAGATTATGCTTTTCTCTGTTCTAATCTCTATCATTTATATAATGCTAATGCCTTGGTGTTAGTTCCTGTGGCTTGTGATAGATGGCACCATGGGTGGGCACACTGGTCAGTCAAGAAATCCAAAAGAACCCATGCTGGCCACCTGGTGAGCTAATATAGAACTAAATATGGGTAGATATCTTATAATGTTATATAAACATTAGGTAAGTTATTAAAGACATAAATAAATTTCTTGGCCTTAGGACTAGGCTATGTAGGTGTTAGCACCATAACTAATGTAAATTAAGAGGCATTGGGTTGTGATCGGAATACAATGAGGGCATATCACACGGCCAATTGCCTGAAAAGCATGCAATGGATCCAGCGTGTGTGTGTGTGTGTGTGTGTTGTATAGAAAAATGCACCACGGTTAACTGCTTTGCACCCATCCCAGGCCTAAGGAAAGTATGCGGTACATAACATGAAACATTTTTTCAACCTTTATATGTAATATTTAAACAGCTTCCTTGGATGTATGTGTCACATATGTCCTTATACTGAAATCCTATCAGGGATAGAAATGTTGGGCAAGCTACACCTTATCTAATCACCCTTTACCTGCCAAGTGCCGAACTTCTTTCTTTTCTTAGAAAAAGTACATCATAATAAGTTTAGCCTTTTTGGGTAATACAGACATGAATGGTTTAACAAACATACACCTGATAAACAACATTCCTAAAGCCCAGTGGTATGGAAGATGTCATTTTCACCTGACTTAAACGTTAGGTGGCAAGCAACCTCAGACTGTCTACACCAGTGATTACACAGTAAAACAGAGATGCAATAACGCACTAATATTTACAGTCAAATGAATACCGTTTTCTCTTGAGTATCTAAACACCTGTTCTTTGGGGGTTAGCTATGTGTAGATGACATAAAAGGCAAGGCTGGGTCAATATTGACAGAAACCAATGGCAGCCTTGACGCCTCCTTTAAGGATCCCCACTTAAATGACCAGTCGGGGGAAGTTCTCTGTGCATGAATGGGTTAAATGATTATTTAGCGGTTTAGCTCTATGAGAGTGAAATGATGCCTTGACACCTCCTTTAGGAATTCACACTTCAAAAAACAGTCAGGGGAAGAACTACAAGCATGAATAGGTTAAATAACTATTTAGTGGGTCTGCTCTAAGAGAGTGAAATGATGCAAAGTGTGAGGGAGTAACTTACATTCAGAAAGAAGCTGTGAAAGAAACACTTGGTAAGGATGAACAGGATTTCAATGATGATTGAAGTGGCATCATGTGAAGTCAAGTGAACAGACCACCTAAATAGTAAAAATAGGCCAAACAAATATGATTCCTTAACTGAGGGCATTTTGCCTAGAATTTGGATTTTCGTCACTTCTTCTTCCATGTTGAGACTTATTTGTGACTAGCTGGCTGTAAGTGGTGGAGGAAACCAGATGACCAAGTGAAAACCAACGCCTAACCCCAAGTCACTGGCAACTTCCTCACATGCCATAGCTGGGACTCAAACCTGGGCAGGGGTGAGAGACAGCTAACAGTCAGTGGCAACACCTTGAACCACTCGCTCATCAGGGCCTAGACTTCTAGAAGGTATGGAAAATTGTGCATATAAAATTAAAATTTAGGACTTTCAATCATTTTCTTCTCATAAGGACATAAAAGAGGCAAATCTACAGTCAATATTGCTTTTGAGAGAAAAAAACGAAAAAGAGCAACTATCCGTCTTTGAAGGCAAGTCACACAAATCTTCCTGCCTGAATATTAATATTTTACTTGGTAGTAATGAATGCCTTTTTAGACGGAGCACTCTACAGCATGCCTCTTGGGTATAGTTCTTTGTAGCTTTTAGCACGTTAAAAAGAATCTGAATATAGTGCTTTACAGAAGCATGAATTTAAGTACTTCTTTCTCAGTTATGATCTAGTCATGAATGCAAATTGCAAAGGTTTTATATTTACCCTGCGGGGGTAATTTCCACAATTTATTTTCCCTTAATTACAGGATATAAGGCAATGTTTGTAGAAGCAAGCTAATAGCAGTCTGCCCCAGTTAGGGCCCTGATTGTGCATATCCCAAGGTAAGGTAGAACTTGGTATCAGATATCAGCCTACCCTGTCTCCTAGCCTTGTACCTGAAAATGGCCTCAATTATTGTGAGATGTCTTGCCTTAAGCTAGAGGGGTCATTTGATGTTTTTTTCATACTGTCTCCGAGACTTGTAACAGAAAATGGCCTCAATTATTGTGAGATGTCTTGCCTTGTGCTAGAGGGGTCATTTGATGCTTTTTTCATACTGTCTCCGAGACTTGTAACAGAAAATGCCCTCAATTATTGTGAGATGTCTTGCCTTGTGCTAGAGGGGTCATTTGATGCTTTTTTCATACTGTCTCCGAGACTTGTAACAGAAAATGGCCTCAATCATGGTCTTAGCCAGCAGGGCGTCTGGGTGCCTTTTTGGACACCCAAACCGTTGAAAAGAACCCCTCAGAACACCCAGATTTTTTTGTGTGGAATTTCTAGAAATCTCAACCTCAAGCTTATAATTGAATTTTTTCATCTCCTTACAATTCCAATTACATTGTTCAATGATATCATGCCTTATTTTGATGAATTTACACATGTTTATGGTTGAAATATGAGTATATTGTGATCCCCCTTAAAAATTTGGACGCCCAAAAATTTTACAACTGCCAATTTTAGGCACCCAGTTTCTAAATCCTGGCTAAGACACTGGCCTCAATTATTGTGAGATGTCTTGCCTTGTGCTAGAGGGGTCATTTGATGCTTTTTTCATACTGTCTCCGAGACTTGTAACAGAAAATGGCCTCAATTATTGTGAGATGTCTTGCCTTGTGCTAGAGGGGTCATTTGATGCTTTTTTCATACTGTCTCCGAGACTTGTAACAGAAAATGGCCTCAATTATTGTGAGATGTCTTGCCTTGTGCTAGAGGGGTCATTTGATGCTTTTTTCATACTGTCTCCGAGACTTGTAACAGAAAATGGCCTCAATTATTGTGAGATGTCTTGCCTTGTGCTAGAGGGGTCATTTGATGCTTTTTTCATACTGTCTCCGAGACTTGTAACAGAAAATGCCCTCAATTATTGTGAGATGTCTTGCCTTGTGCTAGAGGGGTCATTTGATGCTTTTTTCATACTGTCTCCGAGACTTGTAACAGAAAATGCCCTCAATTATTGTGAGATGTTTTGCCTTGTGCTAGAGGGGTCATTTGATGCTTTTTTCATACTGTCTCTGAGACTTGTAATAGAAATTATTATATGGCCTTAATTACTGTGAGATGTCTTTCCTTGTACTGGAGGAGTCATTGATGTTTTTCCATATAATCACCTTATCTTATGCGCAAATGTGGGGAAAAAATGGCTGAATAGCAAACTGCACCTTAATTATGTTTTGGGTATGTGAATGAGTTCAGTGGTGCCAGCAGTTTTTGAAAACTTAGTGGGCTATACACTACAAATTTAAACTTGAAATTGAGGAGACCCAAAATTGAGTACCTATTATGCTATATATATCTAAGATTTACCTACGTGCTTTGAGAGTTCACATATTGGAAATTTTTTACATTTATTTTTGCTGTTAGTCCACTTTATTCCAACTGCAGAAAACTAAAAGTTATTGAATTTCACCTTTGGCCAGAGGGCGGTCATCTAATTCATAAAACATCCCTGATTCAGGTTAACATACTATAGAATTATTATTCTTTCATTTTCCTCTTTCGACAATATATCTTATTTCAATTTGTCTTCTAGATTCACTGATTGTGTTTACTATACCAACCATTCTGGATGGTAGCAATGCAGGGTCATTGAGGTCACACTGGAAAACAGGAAAAACGTGATACAATCTAAGGACAAGATGATATAAAAAGAAGACAAGGAAACTTGTCTATTCATTGTAAACAGGTTGCCTTTCATTCATGTTTCAAGGAGAATACACAAAAAGATGCGATAGTTTCACTGCCTCTAATCATGACCATCTCATCAATATTATATTTATTTACATGCTGAGGTAGATACATGAAAAATGCAGTCAGGTTGCTTCGATACTCTTGGGGAAATAACTTGAGAATTCAGCATGAATACACTTATTCTTTTGCGAATTTGTTTAAAGATTTCTGATTAACGTTTCACTTTCAAATAGTGCCAACTGTCAAGAATACAATAATGTCAGAAAGAAACTCCAAAAATAGTCATTACTTCTATACAGGGACAATCTATTTATATAAATAGACCTCTATGCTTCTATAGCTGCAGGTACCGAAAGGTTGACAAAGAATTTTGTTATCCAACTTTTTCCAGTACCTCAGACTTTTGAATTCTTCTTCATATTATCCTGGCTTAATCAGGCTAGAAGTTCAGCATCCTAGCATAGCAGTTACTGTCTGGTATCTTGCTCATATAATCAAGCATGAAAGCCACATTATCTAGCTGTCTCCCCCACTCATCCCCCTAACTCATACATACAAAGGGAGCCCAGTGGTTATCAGCCACCAATCAAATACATTGAAAACCAAGCTCAATCTAAAGGTAAATCTTAACAAGTTTTTGTCTATTTAAGAACAAATACTACCTCAAATACTTGAGAAATATACTGTCTCTCTATCCCCCCCCCCATCTCACTGTCACTCTGTCTGACTCTCCCTCTCCCCCCCCTCTCTCTCTCTCTCTCTCTCTCTCTCTCTCTCTCTCTCTCTCTCTCTCTCTCTCTCTCTCTCTCTCTCTCTCTCTCTCTCTCTCCCTCTCTCTCTCCTCTCTCTATCTCTCTCTCTCTCTCTCTCTCTCTCTCTCTCTCTCTCTCTCTCTCTTCTCTCTCTCTCTCTCTCGTTGCCTGCCTGTCAGGTAGAATCTGTCTCAGATTTGACCGAGGGGTAAATACTTTGAAGTAGATACAGCACTCCTTGGATACCCTCCAAGTTTTCCTCTAAACTTAATCAAGCAACAGCAAGCCAACACAGAGACAGACATCTTTAAGATCCTTTCCATTTTAAGTTGTGGATTGCTCGTCCATCATTGAGCCAACTGATCGTGGGTCTGGTTACTAGTTGATACATAGAAGAAAAGGCATGTGTGCTAATTGGTTTAGTACAGTGTCCACTTTTGTCTTCTTGAAGTTTGTCTTTCATTATAGCATCCGATCTTGTTACTAGCAGTACATAGAAACAAAGGTCTGAGTACTGATTAGATTAGTACAAAAGTTGTTGATCATAACAGAGGAGTTAAGAGAGATTTGACCCCCCCCCCCCCCCCCCCCCCCCCCGGAACCACTGCCCCCAGTCAGTTACAATTCAAATTTACAAAATTACTTCCAAAAAAAAAACATACAAAAAATCTACCTGCCTACCAGCCTAGCCTAATTATCTGGTATTAGACCAGGGAGCAAAATGAGCCACATCAAGGCCTTATAAGGAAGTCGGAAAAGACTATTGCGATAAAATGCATTCAGATCAGATGCTGCATGTAATTGCATAAATATTAAGATCTATGAGCCAAATGTTGAGTAAAATATGTTGGCTAAGATAAGGCTATTTCTTGGCACTTGCATATCTTGTCAGATACTGTAACATTATGCAGAACTCATGAAGTAGTTCCAATAAGACTTCCCCAGAGTATTAGCATGCTAGGCATACACTGAATTAATATAATTCAAGTCTTGGGGGATAGACGCACATTTGTATGTGCAAGTTTTCAACTACATAGAGTCAGGAGATTGCAACTATGAAAATCCTGATCCTAATAGAATCTCAAATAGAAACTTAAATTAGTTTATGATTATTAGTAAGACCAAAATATATGCAAAGCTGCTGAATAAGTTATGTAATAAGCTGGGTTGGATTCATTTTAGGATATTTTCCCCAAAATGTATGATATTGCTAAAATTGTATTATAATCTCACCCAAAATGTAACAAGATTATAGACATTTTGGTTAAAGGACAATTACACCTTCAGGCTATTATATGCTGAGAACATACTTTGATATGTGTACTTTACTGTCCCTGTTCACCTGAATACTGTTTGGCTTCCCTACCTGTGAAATTGCACTTAATTACCACCCCCAACCAGCCATCCCAGCTGAACACCATGGGTGCCATTGTATCCCACAATGCCCTGCCAGAATCCATCTGACAGCCAGTTCATGATGTCACAGTCGCTCTACTTCCTGTATGCAGAGCTGCCAGAGCCTGTCTAGTTTACACATGAGACAACAAACAATGTTGTGAAAATGGTGACTTGTGCTGCTTATATGGATGCTAAAACAGATCTGACAAGGGGAGAGGAAAGGGAATTTTCTTCTTCTCCTTTCCTAACCCAAAGATTAAACCAGAAAAGAAGGATTTAGCAGCAAGATGGCTATTCAACATTGGGACAGGATGGACAGTGAAGAACTACTCTTTTGATAATGCCAAAAAAGTGTGTCATGAACATTTTGAGGAATCTTGTTTTGAGACTTAACTACAAGAAAATCTTGGATTTAGGATCCGTAAACACCTGAAACCTGATGCAGTGCCTACAATATTTAGTTTTAAAGCTACACAGAGCCATGTTCAACAAGAGAGAAAAGAAAGGGCCCAGAAGCGCACAAAAACAACTGTAAGATCTGTTACATCCAGTTGTTGGACATGGAAGACATTTCTTTATTTAGAGGGTACAATAAAATGTCTAACAAAGGGAGAGAGATAAAAGTACACTTTATATTTGTTTTGGATTTGTTTGCTTCTGCTAGACCCCCAAATTTGTGTATTATTTATTCTATACCACCCACATCAGAGTCATATTACTCTTCATTTTGGTTGTTTGTATGACAGCTGGAAAAGGTCAGTATCAAATGACTCCCCTTGATAATTCCAAAGTTCCAAAACTAGACTTACAAACCTAAGGTGTTCCTTAGATTGACAGTACTAGCCAGGTCAATTGCATTACCTGACTGATTGATTGTTAGTTCCTCAGATTCACTTCCTGCAATGGTAATAGCAATCCACATAATGGTGTTGAAGTTTCCTGAGTACCTGAAGTCCCATGGGGTGTTTTCAATTCAGGGAAGTGCTTGAAATTGTTGATATCTACCCAGCTTACCATTTCCTGCCAATTCACAACTACATGTCCCATGTATTTCAATACAAACACACAATAATTTAAATCTAATCTAAATGTGGTCGAGAGAGGTGGGAAGGATAAGGATTTTACTCAGAGGTGACATCTTAAACTTGCAGAATCTAGTGTGTCTATGTAAACTCAATAAATATGTCATTTGATCTCTGTCAAGTTTCATCTACCAGAGGAAACAGGACACAATGTATTTGGTCCATCTCACTAAGCTGTTTAACATAGGAATTTCACACTCATTTGAATATCAGTTAACAAAATGCATCAAACCACTAAATTGCTAGGGACACAGAATGGCTGTACTGTGCATATTATAATCACATTTTAAATTATCATTATTATTGGTTTTATCATCAAAAGTAGTAGATAAATTGCTATTATCATTAACATTATTAACATCACCTCAACGATAAAAAGAGCAAGTTAATTGTCTGCAATAGACAAGTGAATATAAACAGGTGGATGTCACACTTGGAGTGTAATTGTCATACTTAGCATGATTCTACTCTAAATAGCAAATAAAATATTCTTATTTTTTATACAGATTATCAACGATTTGCAATTACTAGTAAATGAGGTATGAGCCTTGTATTAGATCATTATGTAGATGGTGAATCCACACACATATAAGCTGAGAAGAAGCCACACTCCCAGCAGCTAGTACTGGCTGCTGATGACAGCTGCCTATCTAGTGCAACTATTCTCTTATCTTCTGGCTTCAAAATGGCCGCCCCCAGAGACCCACTTCCTGTTTGAAAATCATGACTTTAAACACCAATAAACTTCTTATATGAAGGTGGATAGTTGTGGGGTCTTGGATTTGAGTAGAGTATACCCTAAGACACCATTTGAGCCCATGTTTTATTCATGGTGGAATTGTCCTTTATTAAGGTTACTAGTAATTTGCTTCTTAATTATTTGCTGTTGTTCTTTTGGACTGAATAGGAAGGAAAAGGTGTCTTTTGGTAAGGCATCTATGTATATACCTATAAACCTGGCCTAAGTAACAGAAACATCATTCAGATCTGATTGAATGTACCAGAAATGTAACTCACATTGTATATTCAATCTTATTATACTCTTTGCCAGATGACAAAAAACATCAAATTTGAACGATATGGGCCAATGCCCGCAGACTCTTGTGACTTATCCTTCACTGCAGATGTGCAAAAACAGGTTAAACTACCCATTTGGAACAACTTAGCCCATGATGTTGCTTAAAGCATGCAGCCAAGTATCTAATTATAAGGGCTTCTGGAGAAGTCAGGGCTAGCACCCTCAGCCAGATTCTGAGTAAAAACTGAAGATGAAGGACTCTAGCAGTAGCAGTGGTAGTACTGGTAGTAGTAATAGACCAGTAGTAGTAGTAGTAGTAGTAGTAGTAGTAGTAGTAGTAGTAGTAGTAGTAGTAGAAGTAGTAGTAGTAGTAGTAGTAGTAGTAGTAGTAGTAGTAGTAGTAGTAGTAGAAGTAGAAATAGTAATAGAAGTAGTAGTAGTAGTAGTAGTAGTAGTAGTAGTAGCAGTAGTTAGTAGTAGTAGTAGTAGTAGTAGTAGTGATGCTACAACTACTAATAGAAGCATTAGTAGTTGCAGTATCTTTCTCTGTGTGTCTGTATCTGTGGCTGTGTATGTGTGTGGATGTGTGGGGAGGGTCTAAGTGTAGAATCTGTTATATATACCAACCACACGTCTACATTGTCTTCAACACTGTACTGGTAGCAATAAACCAACAAACCACACACCTCCATGTTTACACAGATGCCTATTTATTGCTTTATGAAGTGGCAACTCTTTTCACTCAAAAAGAGGTATATAACACAGCAAGACATGAAGGAATGTGAAACGCTATATATATCATGAACAAAATCCTTCTTTGTATCAGAAACAAAACTGTTTTTGTCCCACAACAAAGTGGCTAGACGGTTCATGCCTAAAACAATAATGCCCCACTGTGCATTATTTGCTAAGCAGCTGTGGTAAGGAAAGAGTAAATATCGGTTTGTCATGCCCTGAATATTTCTGCATATTCAAAAAGTGTACTCTTTTGCCTTTCTCTATGCAGGAGAAACCAACAGCAGGAGAATCAAGTGAGGACAAAATCACGAGAAATGACCTTTGGATGTAGTATCAGTTACTTTCCCTAAAATCAATTAAACGTTTAGCGTAAACAGTTGTATTGATAACATGCACAAATAATTGGTATTCTCTCTCTCTATCTCTCTCTCCCTCTCTTGCTGACTTAGATAAAATTGTTCTATTCTAAATAAATAAATGGAATTTCCAATTGTGGTGATTTAAGCTAAAAAGTTATGTGAACAAAGCTATTTTACATATTTCTATAAAGAAATCATATCTTGAAGCTGCAACAATAACTATCTTTACCAGACACAACAGTATGACCCCCTAAGTATTTTGAGATAGGGTTGGATAAATGCACGCAATGTATCTATCTTCATTAAATATTAGATATAAGAACATGCCCTTCATGAATCATTCAAAAGGATATCCTCTAATCAAAAGCTTGATTCAGTTCTCTGACCCTAATCTGAGTTGATACCAGCGGGACATGTATGTAATTAAACATGCAGAAAGGCATGAGAAAAGCATGAATATGCATTAAGATGTATGAACCCGAAACATGCAACAAGTACAAATTAACCTCTATCCTAATGACCATTCCAATAGGCAGTTAGTCATGGAGTAAAAGTAGTAGTAGTAGTAGTAGTAGCAGTAGCGGTAGTACTAAGTAGTAGTAGTAGTAGTACTGTAGTAGTAGTTGTAGTCGTATGTAGTGGTAGTATTTGTAGTTACTGTAGTAGCAGTAGTAGTAGTAGTAGTAGTAGTAGTAGTAGTAGTAGTAGTAGTAGTAGTAGTAGTAGTAGTAGTAGTAGTAGTAGTAGCAGCATTCATACTTGTAGGTCTAGAACAAATATCAACTTTCCAATGGTGAGGCTACTTTCGTCTAAAACACAAGGACGCAAAGCTATTTGAAAAACAATTTAAGTAAAACCCTGTCATGTTTGTATTCATTGGATAGCTCTCGCTAAAAACTCTCATATGAGTACCCATGTGCCAGGGTGCAATCATTTTTGAGGTTTTTTGCATTATTAAATGTATTGGCCAAATCAGCCACCAGCAGCAGAAGGGTTAATCAGCTAGCAGACTTTGCAATAGCAGTGTTAATCCTTCCAATGAATGCTGAGGCTACTTATTTCCAAAACGCAGGAACACAAAGATTTTTGAAAATCATCTAAACCCTGTCATGTTGGTATTCATTGGATATTTTTCACGGAGTACTCTCAGATGGGTACCCACATGCCAAGGTTTCAGTCATTTTTCTGCATTTTTTTGCATTTTTTCTTACTGGCAAAATTAGCCACCAGCAGCATAAGGGTTAGTAGCAGAACCAGGAAGTACCAGAGTCTTGCAGCAGCAGCGACAGCAGAAGCCATGGTAGTGGTGAAAGTAAAAGTATAACTAAACTCTAGGAGCTACAAGCTATCAGTAAAACAACAGTGTGAAGTCTACAACTGGTCTCGCTCAGTGCGTAGTCTGAGTATTCGCCTCAGTTGTTTCCTGCCCGAGGCAGTGCCTGACATTCACAAGACATTCATTAGAGGTTTGTGTTACAGAGTCGTGACAACACATACTTTAATTATGCATACACACCCACTGCATCTTCTTTTCCATTGCCAGAGAGTCTGTATCCGAGAATGCATGCATTTTATCAATCAGTAACTGAACTAAAATTCTTATAGCAATGTATGTTTAACCCACCAGTGTCAATACTGCTTTAGAGCATGAACATTTTAGGAATATCTCTCTTATTTTTAACATTATATTTTGATAAAGTATATTTTGGAAAAAATAAAGCAAAATGTGTATTATCTAGATCACTAGAGTCCAAGCTGCCAATATTAAACTGATATCATACCATAATGATGCCTTATTCTTTGTAAGAAATATATGGGGGAATAATTAAGTAATCAAATATTTTCATAGCAACAATTTTTTCACCACTTGAGTCAAACCTGCCAATATTGAATTGATATCATATCAGAAGGATGCATATAATTCTTTGTAAGTAACATTCATAGGAATCATTAAGTAATCAAATATTTTCATTGCGACAATTTTTTCTACCTTCAATAATATCATAAGTGGATTTATATATATAACTAAAGGTATCCGTTAGCACACAAATATAAATTACAAATTAAGCAAAAAATATTGATTCCCTAGCATCTATTATGACTCATTCTTTGAGACTAAGATCAAAGGTAGAAGATGAAAGGTGGGGATTGTGGTCAGGTAGGGGTGTCATCTTACACCTGGCACACCTGCCTCCCGGAATGAGGGGGCTGATGGGCTCTTGAAGGCACTTGCCAAGTAGGGCAGGTCAACTTTAATTTCTACCTGCCCGACATCATTTTGACCTGCCTTGCAAAAGGTGTCATAGAATGAACATCAAAGTGACATTTCTGTATGTACTATATATACTTGTATCAATTAACCGTTTTCCTGCTTTAGCTTTATCTGTACTGAAAAATAGTGGATTTCCCTTGTGTCATAGTGTCTCTGAAGCTACATGATGAAATCATACCAGCCATGTAAGGCAGGCACACACTGATTTTTACCTGCCCTTCTGCCATTTTGAAGATTTCTACCTGCCCGGTGCAGTAGGGCAGCCCTTAATGTCGAGCCCTGCATGGGAGGTTGGGTTAGTCATAGAGGAACACCTGCAATTAACACCTGTCTTCAAACTCTATATACAGGTAAAACAATTGAGAACCATGCCACAGGTGTTAATTACTACTATTGTCTCTGGATGTCACCGACTGTCACCAATATGATTAAAATGCAGCAGGATAAATGTACCACTTTATTACACTACAATTCAAGGAGGGCAGCACAGGATTATCCTAATCTATTTGTCACCTCTTGGCCTGATGGGAAAATTGCCCCTTTTAACACAATAGGCTATCAAATCTAGTTGGTAAAAGGATCTGAAGAAGCTGAGTAAGTAAATATGGATGGGCAGAAATTTTGGAATTGCTGTTTTGGACTGGGATTTTTAGAATCCTGGCTAAGAGCCGCTGGTCCCATGGTTGGTCATTTAAGAGGGTTGCACTATTCTCTGATTAGTACCTCAAGTGATTTGTGCACCTCTGTGGTTTCATTAATTACTGACTATCATGATCAAGCCACATTTAGCACCATGCCATCATAATAATGTGTGTATACCATGTAGGGCTATTCCCCAATGGGCCTTAATGTAAGGCTACTCCACCATAAATTCTTAACTAATTGAGTGTAAGATAACAATTAGAATTGTGACATCATTAAAATTGTGTGTATACCATGTGGGGATATTCCCAAGTGTGCCTTAATTGGGGGCTACTGGATAAATTCTTAACTAATTGAGTGCAAGACAATTAGAATTGTGGTCAAGCAATTGTGCTGATTAATATTTGCAGGTGAAGGATACTGGCCACCTCCTTGGGATATATAGCCTTAATTCTACTAACACACATAAAGGTAAAGATTTTCGGTTTACAGTCTTGTATCCACAGAACTGCTCATACTGTAACCTTCCTTCCCTTGCAGGCCTGTGCACATGGAGACCATTTCAATACTCCGAGGGATATTCCAGAACATTTTGCAACATAAACTGAACAAGCTCTAAGCACTGCCTTATATTATGCTAGGTACCCATATTCAGTGGGGTAGAATGAGGCAATATGGAATAAACAGTCTTGCCCAAAGACAGGAAGACAACGTGCCTAGTACATAGTGCACAAAATGTACAACATGCAACATCATGTACTTTGCTTTTTTTAAATTTGAGCAGACCACTAAGTATGGAATTGGACAATAAGATATTTTTCAGCTGACCAGTCAAATTCACTTATTGAGGCAAGGCGATCTGCATGGAAAGTGCTGTCTGGACCAATGATTGTTGTGGAAAGAACTATGGCATAAATTAAAATAATATTCGATGAGTTGAGGGTTAGGTTTTGAACAAATTATTTCTGTGTCAAATACTTTTTGGAAACGCTGAACTCCCAAAGGTTTTAAAATATCAAAATAGTCAGGACAGTTTGAGGGTGGGGGTTTCAGCCATGAACATTTTTGTAGAAGTTGTTTTGCATTTTTAGTACAAGAAACAATTGTTATTGGGTATGGCACAATACTGAAACCAAATGGGCTGCCTGCATGCAAATTCAGTAACAAAGACATATGAATAATACCCTGATTCTATAGAGCCATATGCCAATCCCTCCCCTTCTCGCCATGCAAGCTTTCAGGAAACCCTGGAACCCCAGCTGAGGGTAATTTCACCTCAACACTGGTGCATCATATGCAGGTGTACAATAGTGTACTATATAGCACACTATTGTATTCCATGATATATGATGTAAGAGACAGGTGTTGTTCTAACCGATCTATATACGCATGATAGTAGAGAACAATAGGGCGTGGCTGTTTTCACCCATTCATGCCTGGAAGTCCAGAAAACTCATCTGGACCTATGATACTTTTGAAAACAACTTTGGAATAAGTCTTTTAATTGTCTTAACTCTACAATATTTTCAGGTATATAAACGTAGACCAAATTTCTAGGTCAACCCACAATTATTTCCATTGCAATTCATAACACGACGAGAATAAAATAACTAATCTTAGCTGATAATCATTTTACGTTATCTTTAACTTATTTTTTCTAGATAAGATTCAAGTTTTTCCAGATTATTGTGGGCAAAAAATAGTTAACATGGTCTAGACATGGGCTGTGACATGATGTCTCATCCCGTAATTGTAAACTCCCCATCCGTCTGTTGTCATGATGATAATATGTATGTAGTTTGTAGCCAGTATAGATAATATTACACAGTCAAATAGATTACACAAATATATATATATATATATATATATATATATATATATATATATATATATATATATATATATATATATATATATATATATATATATATATATGTATATATATTTATATATTCCATTATAAAACCAAGCAATTACTTCAGAATGCTCTATAGGAAAATGATGATGATAGACATAAAGGTTCTGATCAATATTTTATACTTTTTATCCAACCTGGTTTTATTCTATAGAGGATTAATGATATTGATTGCTTGGTGATATTTTCAATTTTGCATGCCTTTCAGGGATGTCTACTTTCATAAATGATTTAAGTCATAATACACAACAAAAAATGACCAATTATATGACAAATAATGACCTAAATACACATCAATAGATAGTGAAGCAGCCAATGTATGAAATGATAAAAATGGAGCCATTGTATGATAAGGTATGGATTAGGACCTGATTGAATGACTGCCATTTGTACATTAACCCAGCAGTCTTGCCAGGGTTCCCAATAAAACTATTGACTGAATGCTATGAAACATTCTAGAATAGTTGAATATATATTCACAACAAACTCAAACGAGTATCTAAATATTCACCAATTTTCTAAAAGATGAGAGTAATGGAAGGAATTTTGTTGATTGTCGCTTATTCTGCAAATCTAGACTGAAACCAAAATTCCTATCCATAACCTTTACGACAGATGCATTAGTTGACACTGGTTGAGGCTAGCATGTTCAGGTTGACCAGCTGGTTTCGAATCCACTTGTGTTTGGTCATCTAAGGTTTTAGCAAGGGATTTTTCAAATCCTGGCTAAGCCCCTGATCAGGAGTATTGCACAAAAGGGCATGCACATTCAGCACTAAATGGAATTTACAACACAAACTTGAGGTTTATATTGAAGCTATAAATAATCTCTTTCCTCACGGGTACACTCTAATCATACATACACACTGTTGTAATTACAGTGTATGTACAATACCCTATGATGTTATTGACCTCATTCTCTATATAATTTGTTAACCTTCTCATGCCCCAAACCGTCCTGACATCATAGTCTTAGCCAGCAGGGCGTCTAGGCGTTATTTGGACACCTAAACCCTCAAAAATCACCCCTCAGGACACCTACAAATGGTTGTGAGGAATTTCTTGAATTTTCAATTTCCCGTATATAATTGAATTTTCTTCTCCTCAATATAATTACCAAGACATAGAATGAGGATATGATGCCATATTTCAATAAGCAAATACATATTGTGGTTGTAATACAAGTATGTTGTGGTCCATAGCCTTAGCCAGCAGGGTGACTTTTTGACTGTCCAGGGAGGTTTCAGTCTTTCACACCAACTGGAAACACCTGTTTTAATTTTTCATCATGATTCAAGACAGTCTTTTCTTTGGATTATATTGCATAATATGTAGCATATCAACAATATTTATAAACCATTTTACTGAGTTAAAATGACTACTAATAACCATATATATGATAATATATAACTTATGCTGTACTTTTACCTGAAAAATCAGGTAAAACGGGTGCATGATTACCCCAGTAAATAGTGGACCAATTTTTAATCTTGATGAACAAATAAGATATGACAGTAGCCCAAGTCATGAATTTTCTATACTGATCATCTAGCAGATATTTATATACAAATAGTATCGAAGTAGCTGGTCATTAAATTTAATGACCCCATGATAGACGTTTAATGCCCCTTCCATCAGACACACACTAAATCATCGCTGCCCTGGAACACAATAGATTGACAACTAATCTGATACAAAGAGACATCTTGAGTGAGTTCTACCTCTTTAATGGTCTTCGCCATGCATAGTCTCAGCCAGCAAGGCGTCTAGGCATCATTTGGACACCTAAACCCTCAAAAATCACCCCTCCTCAGGACACACAATACTTTAGGGGAGTAGTTAAGTAGTACTTAGTTAATTACTTAGCATCCCTGGGCAGATGTAGGAATTCTGTTTATATAGAGGGTTCAGTCTACATCATTGGTTATAAGCTAAAGTTAAACTATAGAAAAATGAGTTTCATAATTTTTCATTTAAAACCAAGTAAACATACAGTTTTCACTTGCCCTTCAGCTGTAATTCGCAAATTCTACTTGCCTACTGCAAAGGGGCAAGCACAAAATAGGCTATGTCGAACCATGCTTCTTTACAATAAGTATAAAAGACCAGTCTACTGCTACAGTATGCACAGCACATACTCAGAGTCAGAACCAGAGGGGTTGTAACTGGCGCTTGTCTTGGTATTAGGCCACAAGAGACTCATCAGGCAGTTAGCTTCAACACATAAAGACTGAGTTATTCATTAAAGTTTAACATACCAATATGGACTGGGCAAAAAGAACACCTTCCATAGGAAAATACATTCTTGTATATAGGGTAATTGAGAAACAAATGAAATTGGCATACATTTGTTTGCAGGTTTATATTTGTGAAACATCCATAATTGGCATTGTTCCACAGAAAAACAAATATACATTCATGTATAGATTATTTGTGAGACAGTTTATCCAGCCATACCCTATCAAACAATAGAAAACAGATCTGCATGTCTTGTAGTTCCGTAATAAGCACAGATATTGAATGAGCATAAAACTTTTTTTTTAACTTTTCTATCTTTAGATCATTTTTATTCATTATGAGAATACAACATGGCATATATAACATTCTACAATATCCACAATAAATCGACACTGAATATTTAGAAGCCTGATTCGAAGCATGGATATGTTCACTAAAGAGTGTGGGGATTATGTAAAGGCCCAGTCACACTAGGGTCCGACTATCGCACGATTTTAAAATCGGCAGGTCGGACCCGATTTTTTCACCTATCGCCTGCGTCTAAAAAGTCGGTACTGGGTTAATATCGTATATGTCGCAGTCACACTAGAGCTCGACTATCGCACGATTTTAAAATCGGAAGGTCGGACCCGATTTTTTCACCTATCGTGCGTTCGTCGCATCCGATTTTTAGGCCAAATACAAAATCGGATCCGACTAAAAAAAGTCGGTACTGATTTGCGAACCTGTTCGCAAATCAGTGCCGATTTTTGAAAAGTCGCAAGACAAATTTTTGACGCATTTTTCTAGCAATAAAATCGGCTCCGATGAATCGCAATAGTGTGACTGCAAACATCGCACGACTACTTTATCGCAAGACAAATCATTGACGCATTTTTCTACCAATAAAAAATCGGCTGCGATGAATCGCAATAGTGTGACTGCAAACTTGTCTATTTTCAAAATCGGAACGTCCAGTTCCGATTTTAAAATTAGCAAAATCGGATCCGATTTTAAAATCGTGCGATAGTCGGACCCTAGTGTGACTGGGCCTTAAAATATTACAATAACCACTGACGATCTGACAGGGCTCGAAATTACGGGATGCTGTTAGCAGAGGGCTCCCTTAATTCTCCAGCGGCTCCCACAAATTTCTGCAGGGAGCCCAAAAAATATACTGGTTTCCATACACAACACCTGTAAGTAGCTTTCGACGATGCAATTGGGCTCCCTGGAAAAAAATCTTAATTTCGAGCTCTGTCTGAGAAGTAATCCTCCAGTTTAAATCTTATGACTCATTGCATTTTATGTTTTCCATATTCATTCCAGAAATATATGCCTACATGATAACTATGCATGATTAACATGTCTTGGAAGACTTTATCCTAAAGAAACACACACATCAGTCATCTCTCTACTCCATAAACATGGGGATGCTGGCGCCTATATTAATAAAGACAAGTACATTGGCCACTTCATTGCTGTAGTGTTTGCATCATCACCATGCCAACCGGTGTAAATACTGCATGTTGCTAAGCAACCTGCAGCCTAGCAACCAGCATCACTGACACCTTTACCTGAACTGATATCAGGAAGACATGCAAGGCACATATTACTCCCCTAAACCACAGGAAAATAACAACCTGTCCTACAATACTTTCTAGCATATTTATCAACTAGAAGAGAACTTGATGTTTAAATGAATAAAATGGCAGTCCACCTACATAGTTGTTAATTTTGAGCCCTAGTATGTAGTGTGAATAGTGTTATTTATAAGCTGAGATTTCTAATAGATGAAAAGTAACATATATCTAAGCCCAGGACAACTGTGAATTGGGAGCCTGACTTAATATAAAGCAAATAACTAAACATTTGGATGCACTAATGCCATTTCCTTACATGTATATTGTAGAAACAATTTAAAAATTACGAGTTTCTGGTAAACTTCCCCTCTGTAGATGCAACATGGGCCAGCTGGCAGGTTTTCGTCTTCAGACACTTCACCCCCACAAACCCCTTTGCCCTTACCCCTAACTCACTCCCAGTGGCAGGTGGGCCAGGCAAGGGAAAAACTGACTTCTGTCAGACAGAGGAACATATCCTATATCTGTCACAACTGTGCTTCCACTCATTTCCTAACTAACTACCGGTACCTCTGAATTTTTCATCTCAATATTATTCCAATGGCATTGTAAATGGATATAATACCTTATTTAAATAACTAAAGACATGTTTATGGGTGTAATCAGAGTATATTATGATTTCCATTAAAAAGTGGATGCCCCAACATTTTACAATTACCAATTTTGGGCACCCAATTTCTAAATCCTGGTTTAGACCCTGCCACCCCTATTAACTCAGTGCCAGTGGCAGGTGGAGAGGGCTAGGTAAGAACTGACATGTGTCAGAGGGAGGAACATATTCCAGAAGTCACACCTGTGCTTCCACTCCATCTTTTCAAACTAACTTCTTCTCACCCCACCCGTCTTCTCACGTCTCTCCTAAATAACTTCAGCAACTTCATGCTCAGAAGGTTCAAGACATAGTGTTAGCCAGAGTGCCATTGAGACACTTAAACCCTTAAAAATCACCAATCAGAACCCCCCCCCAACAATGATATGAGGAATTTCTTAAAATATCAATATATCAAGCTCGCAGTTGCTTAATTGAACACTAAACAAACATTCATATTCAGACAAGACTTCTCGACGATCTCAAGGTATGAAAGGGATAATGTAGTAATTTTACTGCCAAGCAATATCCTTGAGCATACTTTCAGGAATAGGATTTAGTCACCTCCTGGTCAAACTGTTGATTTCTTTGCCTGAACATATGTTTACTGAATCTATACAGCCAGGAACTATGGAAAAGCAATATGACCCATGGATTAATGGTCCCCAGTGGCTTCTTCTACAGCACATTTTAAAGAGAAGATTTCAGTCACCTCCTGGTCAAACTGTTGATTTCTTTCCCTGAACATATGCTTTTACTGTTCAAATATATACAGTAAGGAACTATGGAAGAGCAATGTGGCCCAAGGGTACAATCCCTTATGGCTACTTCTACAGCACAATAAAAACCAAACTGCAGAAGTCCATGGAATTCTGTTCTCAGCCATGACTCATTCAAGCATACAGAATTTCTAAATATTTGCTCTGGATTATTGCAATGGCCAAGGGACCTCACTTACAGAGCCCATGAGTGCCTCTCTGCATGTTGAGAGGGTGTGCAACAGACCATATTTTTACACCCCCTACAAGGCACAATTAAGAAAAAAAGCATCAACTCTCCAAATATCTGACGGAGAACTGTCTGTATAATAACTACAATAATTACCCTAAAGTACCCTATAATACAGTATTATTTTTGTTTGAATGATATCACCAAAACAGGATATTTTTAGCGCGTTATAGGCATTATATAATGGGTTAATAACTATGCTGGGCAGCAGTATCCTTATAAGGAAGTCACGCTTCATACCTAAATACTTAAAATACAGACGGATCCGATGTCACAAGGGGAGTCTAACCAGGAAGTGCTGGTGTAGTATCAGTTTGATAAAACATGATACTTCCTTGTCAATGACCTGATTAACCAAAAACATTGTTTCCTTCATGCTTCCTATTCTCACATTCGAGAAGTCCCTTTGGTTAAAAGTTGTTGCATTTTCTGATTGAATATTAAATGAGTATTAATTAGTAATCATAAACACCCTTAATATTGTGGGTGGGGTGAGGGGGGAGAGGGTTTGGGGAATTCTCAATGAGAATTATTACTTCTGACCTGAACCGGACTATTTCATACAGTAAGTTAGCCATGACAACCAGCCTTAAAATAGCTTTGTTTGTAAGTTCACCAAGCTGTCTAGGTCACTGGCTGCAGCAAGTGACCGGTCTGGTCCTGTCAGTGGGCCATGACAACCGGCCTTAGAATGGCAGTGGTTGTACTCAAGCAAAGCATTGAATACCCTAGGTAGTTTAGTTCCAAAGGTAAACAATAGATGGTACTCCTGGAATGGTGATAAACGCAAAAATTAGATGTAGCAAAAATCTGGAAATGAAAAAAACGCAAAGATTTATGACGCACTTATTACCAGATTTACAGTATATATTTTAAGATCATGTATTGTTTTATTATATGTTTAATATCTTATACATAGCATTTTGTCGTTCACTGAGAAAAAGTAGCTTTCTGTGAATAGATTTTTCAGTCAAGTACATACCTCTGATTTAGATAGTTAGGGGGATGATGACTAGGGGGAGGTTTTAGGGGGTTCAATATAAGTTATCCAGTATTATCTCATACAATCTTAGAAGTTCTAAGTATGAATCAGTTAAATGATGACATGGACTTTCCTTCTCAAATAGACTGTATATATAATGGCAATGATACTACATAAACTATTTGAATGAACATTTTCAGGTATTACTTATTAAACTCTGGGGCAGTATATATAAATGGGCTATGTATGGTAGCCTAGACTATCCATCTCAACACAACTATATGGTATTCAATGGCAATGATATTCCATAACCCATTATCATGTAATGTAATGCTGTAGGGTTTTTGGCACAGACCCCAGGCGGGTGATATTGAGGATATCCTGATCCTCGCCCATTCACTAGACTAGACTAGACTGCATAAATAGGTTTCTATCATATATACTTGTGACATATATATGGCTACATATGCCTATTGATCATGTACCAGATGCTAAATGCTAAATATGTGTATGAATCAATATATTTCTGACAAACTTAGATATTATCAACTGGTCTAGTTTAATGTAATGCTTAATACATATGTGTATGTGTATGTGTGTGTATATGTATATATATATATATATATATATATATATATATATATATATATATATATATATAAAAATATATATATATGCATATAGGTTCATCTATATATGTCATAACTTGTAGCCCTATGCTAGCATGCATGCTTGGGGCAGTCTTTCTGAAAAGGTAAATGGGATGATTATTACCATAGTCCTTCATCATAAAGCATGCTGGTACCAGACACAGGGCAAAGATAACCTGCTTTTGAGCTATAGCTATTTACAAACCTGTCTAGGAAGTGTTTTATTATCTTACAGCCTTGTGCTCAGTGCTAAACTATGAAGGGTGCTATCTTATCTTCCTGTTCCTCGTAAATCCACCCCCTTAAGAGACCTCTCAACTCTCACAGAAACTGACATTTTACTCCATGTCCCAATTTTTTGAGACATGGGGTAAAATTACTCAATCAAGCATGTATTGCATCACAGTGACATGGTAACAATATACATTCATCTTGGGAAGATTTTGGTATTTTGGAATGTCATCATGTTCCTGTCCATAGTCTTAGCTAGCAGGGCATCTCGGTGTCATTTGGACACACAAACCCTCAAAAATCATCCTTCCTAAATATTTTGTAAGGGATCTCTTAAAATGTCAATTTCATTGGATATTTATACCTCAATATAATTCCCATGGCATTGTATATGGACATTATGCTTTATTCCATTAACAGTACTTAAATACATTTTTAAATGGTTTTAATCTGAGTATATTGTGGTCTCCAATTAAAAACAGGACGCTCAAAAATTTACAATTGCCCACCCAGTTTCTAAATCCTGGCTAAGACACAGTTCCTGTGATATTGTGCTCCCACTGACTAGCCAGGCAACCTTGTATGTATATGTTGAACCCTGTTTATATCAGACCTCGCTCCTTCCTCTATGTTGCTCACACTTTAGATAGGGTATCTAATATCTCGGGTTGCCTGGTTGACACACCATGAGTACATACCCACTTCACATAATGATTGGGGTAGTCAGCACCGTATCAGATAAAGCTATCTTCACCTCAGCTAAACACGAGTATGAGTAATGTCAGAAGTTGCAGAAACCTAACAACTACATGTGTTGGTGTCTCGCTGACATTAGCAAGACATGATTCAACTCATTTGTAGCCAAAGAGTCCTAATTGAGATAGCATGCACATATTTTACAAAAATAGGGTTCACATACAAACAGCTATCAACATGCCAGGAACCCATGCGTCTGATATTTGTTCCGATTGTGCATGTTTCTTGTTGATGGAGTTAAACACATTTTCAAAAAGACAACAGTCTCTTCAAGCATAACATAGGGTTGACATAATTGGGTGCCCAGTATTGGCAGTTTGGGCTTCCGACATTTAAAATGAAGAATTTTGCTCTAGTAGATTTCTTGATGCTAACTAGCTGTGTGTTATGAGTATATCTGAGTGACAATTAAAAGGGAACTGTGGGCTATTAGTTAGGAATATCAAGCGGCCCACAATATTATTTGCAAGCAAAAATGATCACTTCCCAGGCAATTGCATGTAACATGGTCTCCCACGGATAACTACGTGTCCAAAGTACATGTAGATGAAACAAGGAAGTGATTGCTTGCAAATCTTTAGAACTAACAGTACATATATAAGAACTCGCTAGCACTCCTGCTTTCACCTAATGGGGTATCTTGCTTAACAAGTTCACATGTACTTACGCCAATAATGCATAATGGTTCCTTCTGAAATTGTCGCCATTGATCTGTTATACTTGTGAAAATAACCTAAATATGGTACATGAATATCTAAGGTATTTGAAGAAAAGTTGTAAGTTGTCTTGTTATCAACAAAATTGTCAGGCTATCTTTGGCTGCTGTAAAGATTAATGTGTTAACTAACCTTTTCATATTCAGTGTACAATGAACCCCCTATCTAAGCAGTTGCTTAAGTCCATGTGCACTACTGGCAACTGGAAGATTAAGACTCAGAATGGCAGAAAAAGTGTAGATAAACAAAATTCCAAGTACAAATCAGCCAGGGCTATATTGGTGGCTGCAAGGATGAATGGGTTAAGAGTGTCAGTGATTGAAGAACACTGATTCAGTTGCAAGCAGGTGCATTCCCGGCTGTATAAACACCTCTTCCTATTACAAACATAGCATTCCACCATCCACCTCTTTCCTGTATGGCTTAAAGCTTATAGACTACCACTAATAACCCTTCCAATGCTAAGGCTACTTTCATCCAAAGGACAATGACCGTCTAAACAATGTCATAGGCAGAGATTCAAAGCATTCAAACATCCACTTCTTTCTTGTATGGCTCAAAGCCTCCCAGAAATAAATATACATCGCAAAACACCCCACTGTATCCTTTTACCTTTCAGGTAAATTAATGCATAAGTGTGTGAAGTGTTACCTTATTAGACTAGTAATTGGTTCACTAAATTCATTTTACAGGGGATCTACTAGAAATTAAATCTAGTCTGGAAAAGGACATTATATATGCAATTATATTGCCCGACAATAATATATTTATCATTATTGTTATTATTATTGTTATTATTATCATTATTATTATCATTATCATTATTATTATTATCATCATTACTATTGTTATTATTATTATTATAATTATCAATTATATTATTATTATCATCATTATTTATTTGTGTGTGTGTGGGGGGGGGGGGGGGAGGGGAAGTAGGTAGTCTTAGACTATCTGCCTCCTGCCCAGGAGTTCATTCCCCTCATTTGTTATTCATCGGAAGACTCATTAGGGTCAGCTGTGGTGCCATTCCTTTCCACTACATGTACCAGGGGCACAATTATCCTCAAGCCATTCTCCAACACAAGTCTTCCCATATGGGTTCAACACCACTTATCAAATGGCGAACAAACTATTTAGTGGTTTTTGGCATGGGAAATGTGTCAACAGAGTCTTAGCCAGCTGGGCGTTGGGGGATTCTTTGGACACCCGAAGCCTAAAAAGTCACCCCTCAGTACACATAACAAAAATTATGAAGAATTTCTTAATATGTAAACCTCAAGCATAAAATCAAAATGATTTTCATCTCAATAGAATATCCATGGTATTGTATATGGACATTACACTATATTTCAATAAGTAAATACATGTTTATGGTTGTACTTTGAGTACACTGTGGACTTCCTTGAAAAAATGACGCCTACAAATTTTACAATTGCCCATTTTGGGCACCAAGTCTCTGAATCCTAGCTAAGACCCTGTCAGCGTTAGTATCTAATGAATGAAAAACTGCATTGAGAAATCTTTCTATCTACTAATCTACTGACAAAACATTTCCTTGCAGGAGCCATGTTGATAATATTATGGTCATAAAATCAGGTATATATATATGTGTGTGTGGGTATATATATATATATATATATATATATATATATATATATATATATATATATATATATATATATATATATATATATATATATATATATACAAACATACATATGTGTGATGTACATGTATTGATTTACGTGTACATCAGTAGCCGACTAGATCCAATCGATAGAAAAACAACTAGTTTCAGTGCACACCTAAAATGGAAATCAAGGTACTCGTTAAGACACCTTTAGGTGTGATGTGAAAATCATCACATATCAGGTAGTTGCCTTTGTCCATTACTTGGATGAGTGTAGTAAACTAAATATTCTGGAACGAAAAGTACATGAATAAAATCTGACACTGACATGCCTAGATCAACCTCAGGCATACACGCATACTGTGAAACAAAGAAAAATTGCAAATAACAATGCACCAAAATACACATAGACTTCTAAGTAGTAGTAAGCATGACTATGTTCACAACATCTCCATAAAATGTGTGTCTGCAGGCATATTTAATGAGCAGTACACATGAGTTACTAAATAATGAATTAAAATGGACACAGGGTTCTGTGAAATTCATAGGTACCCTCAACGAGAGGCTAAACGCCAGTAAACGGCATTATGAATATTTTGTAAATCAAGAATTGAATGATTCCGAAGCAGGGCCTGAACCTGTTTTTCAAAAGTATAAGGCCTCTATGTATAGGATTCTAAAGGACAGACATTGTTTCTAAAGGGGAACATTTTCTTCTCAGACAAAATCAAGAAAAAATACAATTCAACCTCTTTTAAAACCTCCAGTTTGGTATCTAAGGGGGTTAATAAGAACATCAGACTTCCCTCCCCCCCCCCCCTCCTCACTTTAGGTATCCCCATCTGTAATTAACCTTGGTGCTATCGTGCTACTACAAGCAATTCCCACAACTATGCAGAATTTGTGAACATAGCCATCTGCAAATAGAGGGAAAACACCTAAAAACTCACCATTGATGCGTATGGTAGCATTGGCAAGTAGTGAACCGGCAATGGCCTGCCCTGTGACAATCACCTGCAGTGATTTTTCGTGCTGTGCCTCGGTGACACTAGTGTCCAGGGTATATTTACATTCAGCGTAGTTGTCATCCTTTTTGTCTCCACATTTGTCTTTGCTACAAGACCTGGTTGTGGACTCGAGGACTGAACCACCTTGCAGGCGCCATTGTAGATTGGGCTGTGGACGAGTGCAGCTCACCGTAGCAATAAGTGTCACGTTGCCCTCATTCAGATAGAGATTCGCATCTCCATCCACATTATGTATTAGGACTGAAGAGGGGGATACTGAAAAATAAACAAACAAGAAAAATTTAACATATTGTGTGTAGGTATATAAATGAACAAGTGTATGATACCATGTAGCACTTAAATAAAAATAAGTCTTTTACGAGAATGATTTATAAAAAATATATTACTAAATGTGAGGCAAGTGGCCCTTACAAACATCATGAAACATGTTGGTCTAATACTATCCATTAGGCTTAAAAAAAGAAATTGTTTGTTTCCTGTAACGGTCCGAAAAAAAATAGGGTAGGTAGGTCGGTAAATTTTTTAATTTTTGCATTTTTTTTGTCCAAAATGTGTGTTTTATGCATGTTTTACGTTGATTGGGAGTTGGGAGGGCGGAAAAAACTTAAGGATAGGGACTTTTTTGAATAAAAACTTGTTAGGGTAGGGTTACAGGAAACAAACAACTTTTTTCTTTAGGCCTTATATAACAAAGTGGTGGGAGGGGGGGGGGGTGGGGTTATTATGGAATGGCTACTTAGGGTCTTTTTAGCTGCTTGACTGCATATCTTAATAAGTGGTACAAATCATTGCCCCTGAGGCAGGGTCTTAGCCAGGATTTCAGGGATCGACTTTATGGTCGTTTTAGGGGCATATGCCCCTGAATCATGTGATTTTGCTCCCAGATGTTGAAATATAGGAGCCAAGTTTGTGAATAGACATACTGATTATCATTTGGAGCAGTTTGAAAAATGTTCCTTTTTTTAATTTCTTTATCTCCTTATTTTGCCTAATAGTGCCCAAAAAATGCCTCTGAAAGCAAATTCGCACATATTTTTCTATTTTTTCTGGGGGAGCATGCTCCAAGACCTCCTAACCTGGACAGTGTGCCTCAGGCGAAATCTTAGCTGTGTGGTGCTCGCACAGGGATTTATTTGCTCCTACATCTAAAATCCTAGGAGCCAAATCTGCTCCTGTCTGAAAATGTTAAGGTCAATCCCTGGATTTAGCTACTAATCTACTGCAAACCCTTATACCAGCTACTATTAATAGCCTAGTGTGTCATAAAGGGCAATTTACACTTCAGCTATGTCCTAGAAGATGGTTTGTTAGGACAATATCTGGTTATTACACCCAGAGAGTCAAAATTGAAAAATCATCATAGAAAATTTTGCCTGTCCAAACAGGAGGTTTTTAGGAAACTACCTGTCCAAAGGACAGGTAGGACGGGTCCTGGCTAAGTCCCTGCCCTGAGGTACCTATGGGTGACTTAAAAGGGGGGACATAAAAACCAAGCACCTAGAAAGAGAAACAATTACTTACTTGGGATTGACAGGTTAACTTTTTGTGAAAAGCTTGGGTCTTCACCAAAAATCTCAGCCTCACACCTATATTGCCCATTGTCCGTAGGTATTATATTGGGAATTGTAAATGATAACGACGTAGCGGTCTTTTCTCCTGTTACATTTCTAAATCTGAGAGATCCTTGTGGATCGTGGTTGCCCGATCCAGATCCCCTGAAGGAGTATACATCCTCCTCCTCGACACTCGCATTGCTCTTCTTCCAGAGTATTCTGACGTAGCTTGCGCTGGGAAACGTACAGTCGAATCTCACCTCCTCGCCCACTTGGTAGGAGTAGCCACTTTTGCTTGGGTTAATACTGCTCGTCAGAGCACCATGCGAAAATTCTGAAAAAAATAATGCAATAACAATTTGAACAGCTTGCCGAATTAAATACCTTACATATACATAGAATTTCGGATATTTGTCACTTTTCTGCCATAATGCCGCTAAGTCGTGACCAGCAAGTTGTAAGGAAACTTGAGGACCCGGCGAAAACCACCGTCTATCACCGCATGACATTCCTTTATACATAAAAACCAACAGAAAACAGTGCAATAAACAGGAAAAGATCTATGTAGGGGGTTCAGGGTATGCAGGCTCTCACCTTACAAGGAAATGGTAGAAAAAAGATTATGATCAGATTCCTTGGTAATGTCATGAGTGAATAATGCAGTTAACCTGATCCCTTCACTCAGCCTGATATTTTGCATGGGGAGAGAGAGAGAGAGAGAGAAATATAATACAGGTACTTAATGTACATGTTCACTTGAGCTCTTTGCCCAATTACAATAAATATTTGGGTTGGTAATTGGGGGACACTCGCTAAAATCAAACAGGCTAAAGCGATTTACACTCAATCTAAATATAGAAGCATTGTAAGATTTCTAACTTGGATCCCCCCTCCCCTGATTTTCTTTGCTGTGGTAAGCTATCTGGATGTTGCTTGAAATCACTGATTCCAGAAAGGCTGTACTACGCCAAAATCGCTGTTCACCATAAGGACGGATGACTTTATGGACACTGCCTAAAACAATCTTCTATCTTTGCACTAAAGTGAACATTTACCCGTTCTACATATAACATTTTATCCAACGTAAAGTCAATGTTTACCACCAAAACACTTGAATCCTGTTGCTAAAATGATTTTGATAGAGATGGCCATTACTGGTATATATCAGCTTTTTTGACCAGACCCCAGCAATCTATTTATCACATAAAATGGCATGAGCATCATATTGTCAAGATGTATTTTAAAAATAATTTTTGTTTCGTACACTGTGCAATGTCTAGTCTCCTAACTCATCATAAGTCGCAATTTAATAGTGGTATTCTTTATATAGTATATATCCTAAAATGAGTGATGAAAATAATGTATATATGTTGTAACTGAATCCTGGAAATACTTCGATGTAGACGGTTTGTACTTGTCTTCTTTAATATTACAATATAAACAGAAATAGGACAGCATGAAATTAAAAAAAATATGTATATAAATCACACACCGCCAGGTGTGTTAAAATTACACAATCTGACAAATCAACAATTGCCGCTTAAGAACCACCACTGCTAAATGTCGCTTAATAAGGCAGTCTAAATGACAGTTGTTGATTCTAACAAAATGCTTAATTGTATGAACGTTTGATTAATGATCATAACATGAACTATAAGACCACTGACACTGTGGGTTATCAATGTGACAGTCTGATACTGAGATGGTATATCAGTATCAAATATATTATTATTCCACCCATCGACGTGCTGCAGAACAAAACGGACACATGGTAAACATTTGTATCTAAGAGATAATCCAATGTGTCATTGATTAAGGAACTGACAAGCTCGGAATAGCTTAACTTACCTAAAACAAGCAGAACCACACAAGATGCAAGCAAGACTTCTCTTGTGTGCAGCTTTGTTTTGAAACGATCCAAAACATCCATGTTCATGTTGAAGAAGACGGAACGCTAGTCGGCAGAAGGTTCATCAAATTACACCCTTGACGTCGTGTTACATGAGTCGTTGACCTCCTAGCTTACAAGCATAATGTCCATTATCTAAGACTTGTGACAGCACAAAAAATGGATCGACCTGTTCACCCGAAGAAGCAGACCTAGTTATTCCCCGCTCGAATTTATCACGTATCGGCCAGCCATCACCCAGAAACGGAACTTGTTGAACAGCGCCATCTATTGAGGATTGAAAATACTACGGTAGTAACAAATTGTGTACATGCGCGAGGAAAAGTAGTTCGCCTGCGAGAGAGTTTGACCCAGTTTTGAGAAGTTACTTTTAGAGGAGTTCTCCACACCCTCTAGGCCTCTTGTTTACGAATTGACAGCAACAACAGCACGGACATGACTACGTATCCTACGTCTAGAAGTAACGAATGCTGGCTAATTAAATCTAAGCTACTCTAGAAGGAATTACATGTGCGGATACAAATCAAACAACTTTTAAAGGGAGCAGTTCCTACCACCAAACATGACCACCAAACTTATTCAGCTGAACCTGCTAGCAGGTGAGTAAAATATCAACACAGCATGACTCAAATAGCACACCCAGCCACATCCTCTATGATAGAAACAAGGAAGTGGACAGCTTAATTTTGTGTCATGTCATATTTAACGTTGGTTGAAAAGTTTTCTCTTCTCTCATAGGTGATAAATTGAAAAGGAGATTTTGTTCTCCCTTTAATCAGTTGATTTGATACCACTTTTTTTAAACCTAATACAGCATCAAATTGCTTATAGTTCCCAACTTTGAACTTAGTGGGTTTTAACAAAATCTTTGACATTTACATGTATGTTTGTGTCTCTTTAAGTTTTAGTTTCATTTAACATTGGAAAGTTTTTCTCTCTGTGTGCATACAAGATATGCAAGATTTAGAGTTTATTTTATTTTATTTTGTGTATCTTTATAAAGAAATATCTGCACACGTACCACATCTAAATACAAACAAGGTTAGTAAGATATTAGAAATGGGAGTTTGCTATCAAGAGATTTCTGCACTTCCATACTCCGTTTATGAAAGTGCAGACAATTTTAGCCTTAGATTCAGTGTGGCACTCCTATTTTCTTAGCCTTCAGAATGGTTCAGTACATATCACTTGAGTCATCTACATTTTTTAAAGGAATTTCTAGATAAGTCAATTTCAAATGAATTATTGGATATGTTCAACTCCAACATTTTACTATTTCCAATTTTTAGCAACCAGAATTAGAATACTGGGTAAGACCCTAAAATCACCCTTAAAATGTAAGTTTTTAAGGAAATGTACACTCAACCATCCTAAATTTTACTTTTAAACAGGAAAAAACAAAAAAGCTGCTCGTACTTCCAATACCATTATAAGAGCACCTGTTCCCTAATTTACCCATTCATCTATGTAGTATAAGCCCAAACTCTATGTACAAGGGATAGTTTAAAATGCAAATCTCTTGAATCACAATTAAATGATATATTTTTGATTTTCACCCCAAAACATGAGTTTCATTTTGTCTCAGAAAGTACTTTTAAGTTGTACAATGAAAGTACCTTTAAACCATTAATGCTTAAGGCTTCATTCGGAAACTGTCGTCTGGAGCGATGATACGTTTGACAATAACTTTTGAATTGGGAATTATTTCACAAAATATTTGAAGGAGAGTTGTTGGTAATTTTCTGATCAACATTTCTCCTTAAGATATTTTGACAATTGTGCTAAAACCTGAAAGATTTAGAACTTCAAAATTGTCAGGCTGGTTTTGGCCACTGTGTGCATTAATGGGTTGACATTTCTACAATGAGAATCTTACTAAGTACTTTAAAAAGTTGTCCAATTGATTTTCTCTATTAGGTGCAATGAAAACACTTCAAACTTGAAGACCTATTCACTCAGTGCACTCAAAGACTTTAATATGAGACAGATTGTACTCAACATTTTGCTGAAGCCCTAAATCACAGTAAGCCTCTTGGGGAAAGAATAATACTCTAAACATAGTTTCATTTGCAGGGGTACATACCTTTGACAATAGACATATTGTTTAGTCAATTGATCGAGTTTGTCATACCATGTACCTCAAATGTGTTTTTTTCATTTAGTTTATCAAGAGGGAATGGATAACCATTGTAGTTAATTTAGGTATTACCCACCACAATTTCTGAATGTATTAAACTATTCTGTATGACCCAAGCTTGGCTGACCATTTTTTTTCTCTTTGTTACATTACGTTTGTGTTTGCCATCTAAATTTGGCAAACCTCTTAGGTGCACTAAGTCATGTATGTTTAAACATACTTTTTTGTCTCAACTCGACAAAATGTTGATTTTGCTCATTAGGTCCCATTGTAAAATTTGCCCAACACTACAAATGGGAACTTGCATGTAATTTTACTATGGGCAGTACCTAATGGACAAAATCTATATTTAACGGAGTTGAGGCAGAAAGTATACATGTTTATAGTACACGTCTTAGTGTTCCTAAGAGGTTTACCAAGTTTGGATAGCAAACATTTTGCAACAAAAAAAGAAAAAAAAACACATTCAGCCAAGCTTGGGTCAGGCAGACCATAGGCTTGTGTTATCTGTACAGGATATTCTCTAGGATTTATATGTCCTGATATGGGTAATTACAATTATATTAACTAGCCTAGGCTGCCTAGCCTCTAGGCAGTTACAGAGGTTTCTTTTTTGTATTTATATATTTTTTACCAAGAACAAGCAGAAAGTATCTAGGTAGTCAGGTTTGTTGATGTTTGTTTTTATTCTGGCTTGGCAGCTCCAAATCAGTATCTAGTTAGAAAGACCATATGGTGCCATCTATGGCAAGGGTTAGTTACTAGCTACGCCAATGACTTACTATGTACACTGGTTAGTCAACTCACAGGGAGTGTCACCATTTCAGGGGATAGGGTCCATACATCTTGACCAGCCAACTTTTTTCTGATGAATTGGCCAAGCATAGCTATCCCATTTTCTCAAGACTGGGGCTGGGGCAAATTGAAATTTAAAAAACAGTGCTAGCTAAAGGGATATTAATCATTAATTGATGACTTTTAACTCAGTCTTTAAGGCCAGTGACTCTACAGTTACAGTGAGTGATTGAAGCTAGGCTATATAGCTACAGGTCTGTAACTCTGTATACTTACTGACCTTGTCCATTCCACCTATACTAGGGGTGGCCAATCTTTGCTCATTAATGTTGCAAATTGGTCAATTTGGGTCAGAACTTTCATGAAAGAGGATGGAGTTACTTGATCTAGATGTTGTATAAAACTGCATTTATTTTATCTTCCTTGTGGATTTTGTAGGCACTATATAACTCTAT
Source organism: Maea johnstoni (assembly GCA_963942565.1). NCBI lineage: Eukaryota > Metazoa > Annelida > Polychaeta > Spionida > Magelonidae > Maea > Maea johnstoni. The sequence goes on along the minus strand of OZ012689.1, from coordinate 20,109,668 downwards.
AAGTGTTGTCAGAATATAGATTTGCCTGTTGATGCTGAGAAAATAGAACTGTTCTTTATCCATTTAAATCCAGCCTTAAGTGCCACCTGTTAGAGATTTATGAAATTACACAATAGGGTTTGCTGAAGGCTGCAGTTCTAAGTATTGTGACAATGGAAGACAGGATATGCTTATAATTCCAATTTGAAAATGGGCTCCTGATCCCTCACACACATTTGTTTCTGTAACTTCAGTTCATACCGACTGGAGGGGCCTAACCTGGCTAGTAGCCAAGCGGTCTTAGGTTAATGCTGACTATTTGTTGTATCTCACCAATGCCTGGGTTCTCATCTTGATTAGGGCAAGCTACTAGTTACTAGGGGGTTAGGCAGTGGTTTTCCCAAGACTCTCTAGTTTCCACCCATACACAACTAGCTTGTCACACCTCTAACGGAATATGGCAGAAAAAGTGACGATAATCAAAATTCTAAAATCCAAATTTGTGCCAGCCACCTCATATTACAAATTTTTATGACAAAACAAAATACAACTGGTTTGGAAACATTTATATATACCCTGCTTACTGATGATGGCCTTATGACAAATTTGTTATCAAGCCTCCTTCCTATATATTGATAATTCTATTATTAGTGCACATGGGTCAAACCTTGTGAACCCAGCCTGGACGCCATGCTAGATTATGCTGGCTAGTTGTCATGCTAAGTGACCACTCTTAACTTATCATCATGGTTATGGGACAAACGTTTGCAAGTATTTTTTTATTTCAAAAAATCTTTGGTTTTAATATTCATTGCTTGCCAGCTATGACCAATGTCTAATACATACTTAATTGTATTTCTAAAGGTATTTCAATTCCTGAATTACATTTCAAAAAAGATTTATTATATTGTTTAGGAATGACCAAAGATCCAATTGTAAAAGAGATGTATATTTCTGTGTCAGGAGGTTGTTAATTAATGTAATGTTCATTACATGTTTCACTTTCTTTGTCGTGTTCAATATGCTCTTTTGGAAACGTAATACACACTAGGTATTTTACAATGTTTCACAAAGTAATAGTAAGTGTTCATTATGAAACAATGTTTCACAAAGTAATAATAAGTGCTTTATGAAACAATGTTTCACAACGTAATAATAAGTGTCTTTATGAAACAATGTTTCACAAAGTAATGATAAGTGTTTTTATGAAACATTGTTTCAGTTTAGGCTGGTTTGTTTTAGGAACCTCTTGGTTTTTGGGCCCTTCTAGAAAAAGTAGTAGGTAATTGCATATTTGCAAGGACTCCGCCAGGACCAGTCTGGACATGGACAGCATGTCTTTTGGACAGGCGCCCTCCTAAAAAACACCTTTTCATAGAGGCAAAAATCCTGCAATTTTGACTTTAATGGGGGGTAATAATCAAATCTTTTCCTTACAAACCATCTATTATGACTTAAGCTAAACTGTATATTCAACTATATTGTCCTTTGTGACATCATAGGCTATCTAGTGAGGTTGGAATGAGGATTTGTAGTTACTAGTATTTTTCCATGTTTTTTTGTCCAAATGATGCTCAGACACCATGCTGTCTTGATTGCCCTGTTTTCAAGTAAACTACATGTATATAGCATTAGCATAGCAAACTTTATGTGTACCTGACACTCTCAGAATTTTACTTTCTCCATACTTCTTCAGATACAAACTGGCAGTTTTATGCCTTGAAGGGGCTAATTCAGATAATCTTTAACAGGGCGTACAGATCTCAAGTGATCATTAATTACATCTGCATTGTAAGAAGTAGGAGGCATGGCAAAAGACTTGTAGGATTTGCAGGACTTAGGGTCTTAGCCACCTATGTGTCCAGATTATCATTTGGACACCCAGAACACTGTTTTTGACAGTTTGGACACCCAAAGGTTTAGGTCAGGATTTGCTGATGATAACAATTTTAGAAGATAGTGCATGCAGTGTCCCTCTTACAATACAAACAACGCAGTTACTGGCCTAAAAATGCAAAATTTGTAGATATATATGGTTTTTATTTCATTAGTAGTGTGAACTTTGTACCACACTTTGGACACCCAAAAATCTATGAAACCTTCGTTTAGACACCCTGTTTCCAAATCCTCCAGGCTAAGACCATGTTACGGGTCACAGCACATTCAATTCACTTCGTCCTCTTGTAGACCAAATACTATTCTAGATAAGTAAGATAGAATATCATAAGAAAAGGAGAAAACATGCTCCTGCACTTAAAATAGCGCATTTTCTCTATCTGAAACTGCCCCATTCCACATCCTGTCTGATACTCAACCACAATATCTACTAAGCAATTTATCACCCGTACTAGGAAGTAACTTTTTTTAGCCACAGCACTCTATATAATGGTCAGGAACATGACAGTATCTAGATGTCTATTTGTTTTCTATTTAACCCCCTTCACCCTTGCCACTTGTACATGACACTTTCAGTTAAAGGCATAGTTGGGTATTCAACAAGCTGACAGTGGCATCTGAAACTTAAAATCTACTTAAATTCATGTAAAATATACCCCACAATAAGAAATCCATTATACTTTGCACTGTCAGCTTTATGCCTTAAATTTAACTGAAGTGGAAGTGCTATGCCCTTTGAGGACATTCATAGCAGATAATAGCAGTAACAGGCATATTGAATACTAAATTGAAAAAGACCCTACCTACATACCCTGGCTATTACTTTTGAGAACTTGATTGGAAACTAACAATACTTTTAAGCCTTATGGTTGATTTGTAGAAATTCTAAGGTCACTCAACAAAAAGTAAATGTTGTAGTTACTTCCTGGACTGTTTTTAGAGAAATACTCATGAAATGACATCCTGCCAGATTGATATGGATGTGTATTTCCCTTTCACACAATCATCTGTCATACAGATATGACCATCAGGAAGTAATTTACAGTTGTTTTAGATATTTCATTTCCTTCATTTCCTAACTATCTGAAGTACCCTTGTATATATTTAAACTAGAGGAATGTATACTCCACTTCCTCATCACATAGTACATCACAGAAGAGAGATTTATAACTGTATCAACGAGGATATCCATAGATTATAAGAACAATAACCAGATTATCCCTACCCACCAGATATCTTGATTCATGGCAGAATGGAAATAACGGTGTCAACTAGGATATTCATATCCCTAGATTATAAGAACAATAACCAGCAAGTAATCCATACCAGAATTTTAGTTCCTCATCTCTTAAGGATCATCACAGAATAGAGATAACTGAATCAACTAGGATATCCATAGATTATAAGAACAATAACCAGCAGATAATCCACACCGGATATTCAGTTCCTCATCTATTAAGGATCATCACAGAAGAGAGATAACTGAATCAACTAGGATATCCATAGATTATAAGAACAATAACCAGCAGATAATCCACACCGGATATTCAGTTCCTCATCTATTAAGGATCATCACAGAAGAGAGATAACTGAATCAACTAGGATATCCATAGATTATAAGAACAATAACCAGCAGATAATCCACACCGGATATTCAGTTCCTCATCTATTAAGGATCATCACAGAAGAGAGATAACTGAATCAATTAGGATATCCATAGATTATAAGAACAATAAGGGCTGAACAGATAATCTCTTCCCACAGCATGTCTAGTTCCTCATTTCTATGTTCATCGCAGAACAGAAATAACTGTATCAATTAGGATATCCATAGATTATAAGAACAATAAGGGCTGAACAGATAATCTCTTCCCACAGCATGTATAGTTCCTCATTTCTAGGTTCATCGCAGAACAGAAATAACTGTATCAATTAGGATATCGATACATGATAGATTATAAGAACAATAACCAGCAGATAATCTTTTTTCACTGGATGTCCAGTTCCTCATTTCTAGATGCATCACCAAAACCCCTGAGGAAACTCAAAATAATTGCAATTTACAAGCTCTCGTTTCTGGTCCAAGAAACCATGTATTGAAGCATATTTCCTTCAATCTGTTTTTCTCCATTTGAACGATTTATTTGTTTTCACCTTTTGTGAGTCCAGAGTCCTGCATATACATAACAATAAAGTTTATTCATCATCAAAATTGTTTTTCATTTATATATACGAATCTTGAGTTGAGAGTATATAGCCTGGTTCTTTGATACTTATTTATAAAAAGACTAGGAAATTGATCATTCATTCACAAAAGATTAGTGTTGTCAATCAGTATCTGAACAACATTACTTATTGAAGTATTTTCTTAAAAATACTCCAGATGGTTATGAAATACCACCAAAATAGTCAAGATGTTTTTTGGCACTTAATAAGGAATGTTTAAAGGGGCTTGTGACTTGTGAACCATGCACCACAGTGCCCCACTAGTACTGCCCATCAAAATAGTCAGGACATTTTCGGGCTCTCAGGGTCTGACACTTAGTTTTCAGGCTAGGGGCCCGAAAAGGTCTTTTGATAATTTAAATAAGTGGTCAAAAACAGGCTTTCTGGTTATCACACATACTATTTTGGGCCCTAGCCTGAAAAGTCAAGGGCCCCACAGCAAAATCTAGGGGCATGGGCCCCTGGGAAAGTCGAACCCTCACAGGCTCTAGTTAAAAAGGTATCATCAAAACAGGCAGAGCAGTTTGGCCGCTACAAGCATGATAATGTTACAGGGCTCAATGTTAACAGTTAATCGCTTTCACAAGGCTAGTAAAAAAATTCCCTAAAACGGCTTCGGGCCAGTTTAAAAAGACCTCAACTGGTTCTGCAGGGCCAGAAACCATTTGGGGACATTCTTGTTTACGAGTTTCTCCTCAAGAATGTCCCCAAATATTTTTGAAAAGAATGAAGATAAGATAAATGAACTTAAATGTTGTCAATTAATTTTATACAACATTAGTAAAAATTTGGCAGGATGATTAGATTCTAGTCACTGGTCCTATGGGGCCAGTAACGTTTTGAGTTGAGGCTGCTGTGTTATATAGTAACTTAGTGGCTTGCACCACAGTGGCCATCAGACTGACACCTCACTTGTTGTTCCCCATGGATGCTACGCCTATCAGGGCATGAAAACTCCAGTAGAGAACACACACATCACCTGAGCTCAAGTTTCACAAATGAGAGGAGGGAAGAATTTCTAAATCTGTCGAGATGACTCGGGTTTAAAGGTATTGTATGGTGTGCTCATTCAACTGGCAGTGAGTTTTCAGGTGAGTCAGTGCGACACTCAAGCCGAGACTTCGAAGGTTATATTCTCCATAGTCTCTCGATCTCCCCAACAACCACCATGACAAAATCTATAGTACAGGTATGATTGTGTGGGTGTATATATATACACATGTATGGCTTACTGTTGGCTCTACAGTTCAGGCCTCAAAGCTGTTACTGCATGGTCCTAAACATTTATCTTGAACATAACTAATAAAAATATTGCATAAAATTCACTGGCAACGAGTATTCATTTTATCTTCATTTATTTCAAAAACATTTTAAAAACAAGAATGCCCCCAAATGTTTACTGGCCCTGTACATAGGACCAGTTAAGGACTTTCTCACCTGCCTGAACATCTTTAGGAATTTTTACTTGCCTTTGGGCAGCAGTTCACTGTTAGCGTACAGTCCTTCAGTTCAGACAGTTGCCACAAGAGGGGGTGTACATGCCCAGATATCCACTATAGATAGCATACTTTGCACAGTGCCATCTATATACCTGGCCTTGGCATGTGGGGAAGATGCCAGTGGGTTTTAAGGAATGTATTTTGCGGGGGATTCCACACCTTATCACTTGCTAGTCATGACTTAGCCGTAATATGGCAGAAAAAGTGACGAAAAACCCTGAAATTCCATTTGACCAATTGCCATGCCATCTATCCACAAAATATGACATCAATCTGAATATGGCCTGGGAGGCTCACTATACAGGCTGTATAATACAGCTGGTTCTGTATAAAAGGATGGCATGAATTATGGTGAATTGTGTTAATTAAAACAAATGACCGATGATGATGATGATCTCTTTGACTTTTTGGAAAAGGATATTATAAGCTCACTCTTGAGAAGAAACATTCTTTGGTCAAACATTAAAAGAATCGTAGCCTGTGCTGCTTTTTCTATATGAGCCAGATACAGTTATACTCTATCCGTATCATGACCCCTTGTTCAAGAAAACCACTTGCGCTTGCCAGCAGGATTGGATTAACACATTTTAATCCTGGTCTTCCTACATCAGCTCTGGGGATAATCTGTATAATCTGGGATTAAACTGTGGTCCCAGTTCTATGCAGGAAATATTTTCAGGTAATCCTTGTATTATGAAACAAAACTGCAAAATGAACCCTCTATTATGGCCTTCCATTCAGGGTCTTAGCCTGGATTTAGAAAATGGATGTCCAAAATTGGCAATTGGGAATTTTTTGGGGATATTTTTTTCAAGGGAGACCACAATATATATACTCAGATTACAACCACAAACATGTTCTTACTCAATGAAATAAAGCATAATGTCCATATACAACGCCATGGGAGTTATACTGAGGTGAATAAAAACAATGAAATGCTTGAAATTGACATTTTGAAAAATTCCTCACAAAATATTTTCGGTACCCTGAAGGGTGATTTTTGGGGGTTTGGGTGTCCAAATGACACCCAGATGCCCTACTGGTTAAGACTATGCGTCCATTCCATAAGCGGAAATGGGTTTTTCTGGGTTATGTCATAACTATCAACAGTTCTGTAATGGATAATTACAACTAATACCTCCTATATAAGTAGTTATAGTTGCTTTCAGTTGGCCACTGTTAAAAGCATCTAGTGGCAGTTGAGGTAGAACTAGCACTTTTACAATGTACAGTGAATTCTGTGCTAAGTTGGCAGACAGTCAATTTAAAGATATCATATATTAATGGTAAAAATAAGAGTCTGTAATGAAGCCATTATATTTGAATCATGTTCTTCTAAATCACTTGTGAATTCTATGGGCTTCAATTGAAAGCTCCTGCTGAGTACAATCAGATGAATGTCAATATGCCAGGGTTTCAGTCATTTTCCAGTCATGTGTGGACAACTTGCCAGTGATGTTACATAGGTTGAGTGTCACTGGCTTAAGTTGAGGTGTCACATGCATTGCTGCATGTATCTATAATGGAAAAGAAATAGAGGGCTTGTACTTAAGCTGTGTCATAATGTAGTCACAGAGAGTTATGTCTGTGGTTGTTAACCATTATGATCCTATACAAAGAACCACCCACCCCCCATAACTGCATTGTATCTGTTGTACATAATGGGTTGCTATCTTTAGTATCAGATAATCTTTGGGGTCTAGGTTTTAAGTCTTAGCTGAAGCCGACCTTCATGAACATAATTTCTTAAGAGATCCAGCATATTTTACTTGGTGTGTAACTGTTTATAAATGTTTGTGGTGTAGGTATTTTCAATATTTCAAAAAACACTTGGTGGTTTTGTAGAGGGCATGATAGATTTGATTAGAAATAGAGAGAAATCAAAAGTTTTCGATTAATTAGATAACTATTTTGTCAAATATATCCAGAATCCCTGAATTAAGTAATTGGCATCATTTTAGGTGAACCATGTGTTTTTAATAGCCTCAGTGAAGGCTTAATTCAATCAAGACCAATATTTCTTGAATGGCTGTAGTGCTGAACATAAAACACTTAATCTTTATTTGGTGGTATTTTTTGGACCAGAACCATTTTGGAGGAGAGGTGTTTATTGCAAGCCAACCCACAACTCCCCTTCTTGTGAACTTCAACAAAATTATTAAGATTAAAAATAAAAATAGGTCCAGATCATGGTCTTAGCCAGCAGGGCACCTGGGTGTCTTTTTGGACACCCAAACCCTCAATTGCACCCACCAGGACACCCAAAATATTTTGAGAGCAACTTCTTAAAATGTCAATCAAAAGCATATAATTGATTTGTTTTCATCTCCATATATTTCCAATGACCATTATATAAGGATATCATGACTTATTTTGATAAATTTATACATGTTTCTGGTTGAAATCTGAGTATGTTGTGATCCCCCTAAAAAATTGGACCCCCCAAAATCTTACAATTGTCAATTTTGGCCACCCAGTCTCTAAATGCTGGCTAAGACCCTGGTCCAGATGACACTTGTCACAAAGGTCTCCAGGCAAGGGCTTAGCCAGGATTTAGAAACTGGGTGCCTAAAATTGGCCATTGTTAAATTTTTGGGCATCCAAATTTTTAGGGGGTACCACAATATTCTCAGATTTCAACCACTTATCAAAATAAGGCATGATATCCTTATAGAATGTCATAGGGATTACCTGGAGATGAAAAAAGTCAAATCATATGCTTGAGATGGACATTTTAAGAAATTCCTCACAAAAAAATTTGGGTGTCCTGAGGGGTGCTTTTTAAGGGTTTGGGTGACCAAAAAGACACCCAGACACCCTGCTGGCTAAGACCATGTTTCCAGGCATGAATGGGTTAATACACACACACTGTTGCCATATTACCAGGCACAGACATAACCCACTGTTGACTTGCCCCAGGTCACAATTTTAGGTGCAAGGCAAATGAAAAACAACCTTAAACTTGCACTGCAGGGCAGTCATGGATCACAGACATGTCACCTATATAACTGATTTACCTTGAATTTCGTTATGGGAGTTGGTTAATTTTTCCAAACCAATCAACGTGTCACACTTGTGATTACCTGTTAATCAGTTTGAAAGGAAGAATTTTAGGTAGAACTGCCGTCCTGGCTCTATTAATAGCTAGGCTTTGCAGTGTGAAACAATTGACATTTTTAGAAATTTTTGACCATAATATTTGGGTGTAGTTGTTTGAAACTTCCAAGTATGTGTATATATATATATATATATATATATATATATATATATATATATATATATATATATATATATATATATATATATATTGACATGTTAGAAAATGAATAAAAAAAACTTTTTTTAAATAAAAAGATAAGTTAAAGTCGCCTGGGGTCTGTGGGCTACCATATAGTTTTCACAGTGCTGATATTCTAAAATCCTTTATCTATGCAGATTGCAGAATGTATTTTATGCCACTGGCATATCTTTCAGGTTGCCATTCAGTGTGCTGATCAAATCACAGCTCTGTCCCCATTCAATGTGCAAGGCCTGACAGACCATTGATGTCAGTAGAAATAGACAGACTTGTGACGCGATATATTTATGTCAATGTGTCACAACCAGTGTCACATTAACCCATGCATACTCAAGGTTCCCTCATGCGAAAAGTGTTAGTTTTTCTATTAGACTTTAAAGAATAGCTTGGAATAAAGCATTAAAACTTACTAATTATTTGAGGAAGATTGGAAAATTAGACTTTCGAGAATAGCTTGAAATAGAGCATTACAACTTACTAATTATTTGAGGAAGATTGGAAAATTAGCATCTGATTTACATTCCTCTTTCAAATATTCTCAGTAGTTACTTTTGAGAGAAGGTTTTTGGCTAATTATTAGTGTGGCTTCAATGGGTTAAAATGGACAGGAAAAGTTCATTGTCCATATTCATATCCCATGCACAAGTTAGCCGATAGATGCCTATCAATGCTACCGTACATTGATATATATGCCAAGGACCTCATTACAGGCCAATAATGGTGCTAGTTGCCACACAGTCCCCGGTATACATACCATCAACCCTTTCGCTGCTGGTTGCTAATTTGGTCAACATGAAATGATGACAAAGCTGGGAAATGACTGAAACCATGGCAAATGGGTACTCATCTGATAGTGCTTAGCAAGAGCTTTCCAATGAATACCATCATGACAGGGTCAAGATGATTTTCATGATTTTTTGTGCATTGGACAAAAGTGACCTCAGCAGCAGAAGGGTTAAGCTAATATATGGGTATATGTTCACTCGTCGGCTCCCAGGACATGTAGATTACATATAGCACATTATCATTATCGCCTGATTGGGCAATCATCCTGCTAGCCATTAGGGATGCTCTATTTTAAATTTGCTGGGGTGGAAGGGGTGATAATCAAACAATGAACACCCTCCTACCACTTTCCCTTTGTACAAACCACATGAAATATGTATGAAGTTATTGAAGTATATGGACAGCGTCCAACATAACCACTTGCCCTGTTGCAAGTGAATTTGGCAAAAAACAGCAATGGGGCAAGCAGAACAAGACCCTAACTTGCCCTGCTTGGTAAACTTGTAATGTTTTGGGCCGAGTACTTGCAATGTAACTCACCTTTGTTTAACGGAGTAGCAGGGCAAATGGATTAGTGTCGGCAGGGCAAGTATACTCTAGGGGCAGCTTTAATAACCCCGCTCGGCAAGTAATGTTTTGGAGCCTATGTCAACTTGCACCCTGTTGGACAACACAGTCTGTTTTAGTTATGTTTCCTTTGAAATGTTTCAGCTGGGTTTATGATAATATCCGAAATAGCTTACTTAGGAGTGAAACCAAACATGAATTCATAACATTTTTGGTGATGGGTGTTGGATCGATTTTGATAATTCACATTTCTCTTCGAAATATATACCAAAATGTAGTTTCTTTATGAAGATAAATATCTCTGGCCCCAACCTATCATTACCAACAACCCGGACCCGCACATCACTAAGTTTAAAGGCAGGGTTGATGGGACACCCTTTTATCATTCAAGGTTGGCCCTTGCCCTCCTCTTATAGCATTGTTTGGGCGTCTTCAGGCATGAATAGGTTGATTCTGAAGTTGAGATAGTAATACATAATAATTCCCATGTAGAATAGCTGTATTTACTACAATAGCAAAACACATTTCATGCTTTCATTTTCCCTTGTAAAGTGTCACATGAAATGCTGCGATGCTCGTGAGAAAGACTTGGTTTTAATCTTTAGAGAAAGCAATATTTCTAGAGAAAGCAAAAAATGGTTTATTTCTTTATTTTAATTTGAATTTGACCTTTTTACTTTAGAGCATCAGTCATTTTTGAATTTTATCGCTTAACATTAATACTGACAAAAATACTCCAGATGTGCAATCATTTTCTTTTTAAGATTGATTATTCGCTCCCCCTACACATTCTGCTCTGTCAAAACATGAAATTGGCCTTTTTGTTCTGGAACTTGTAGCGGGGGGGGGGGGGGGATGTCTTAGGTTTATACAGAAAACATCACCCGAGTAATCTTACGAAGGCAACCATGAACATGTTGATTTCTTACTGTAGGAAGGGTGACCTTTATTCTGGGTGACTGCATGGTGTTAGGATTGAACCCTAATTTTACTGCACTTGCAGTACACCAGATTCTTGAGCTGGAAAGCTGTGCTGTGCACTGTGACAACAAGGTCCTTCAAGAATTGTCCTTGAAGAGCTAGAGGTTAACCCATTCATGGTTAAGCCTTCCAATGCTGAGGCTGCTTTCATCTGAAGCACAAGGACGCAGAGATTTTTGAAAACACTCTAAGTCCTGTCATGTTGGTATTCATTGGATAGCTCTAACTGAGCTAGTGCTCTGAGATGAGTACCCATATGCCAGGGTTTCAATCATTTTCCAGGTTTTTTGCATCAGTTTGTATTGACCAAATTAGCCACCAGCATCATAATAATTTAGAGTTCCTCTAGAAATTGCCTGGATATATAGAATTGTCATCTGGATCTATAATACTTTTGACATTAACTGGAAATCAATAATCTTATAAAATACTTAAAGAGGAGTTGGTGGTAGCATTCCAATTAGCATTTTCCAATTAAAATTTTTTCCCAACAATGCTTTCGCTTGAAAGATTTAATCAAAACTGTCAGGCTGAAGTGAGATTTAATGGGTTTAATAATCAATATTGATTCTGAGGCTTGACATCAAGGCGTGTGCCAGTACCTAACCACATCTGACCACATCTAGGCATGGGAACCTAAGTATCTACTGGTCCAAAAGGTAAATAGATTTTTAACGAGCATCAGAATCCACTGGGCATGTGAAAAAAGTTGCCAGTGACTTTTGGTAATTGTGCGTTTTTTGTTGGCTACTCTGGTTATCTCCACCACTTATGACTAGCTAGTCACAATTTAGCCTCAAATACATCTGAAAAAAGGCAATGAAATTAAAATTCCAAATTCCATTAGAATCACAGACCAGATTTGTCAATCTTTTCTGTTAAGTAAAAAGTGGGTCATCCACAAAAAGTAAATGGTTATTTGTTCTCATGATGGGATCATTACTTAAAACCATAACCCCTGAACACTGTACCCTAAGATAGACAATAACTGTACACTGTATTTTTGGATAGGCAATAAATTATTTTCTATTATTAGTTAATTGAGAGCTTTTCTAGGATTAGGTTTAAAGGATTGGATTCTCAAGTATTGTTTAATTTAGAAATATGTAAGTTTTCTTTTTAAATTATTTTATACATTTAGCATGTAGATGTATCTTTACACAGCTATACCCCATGTATGCTGGTGGTTAGTCTAAAATTTAGCCTAGTTTTGTCTGTTCTAGGTATTTCTAGTCTGTATATTTATGTTAATCTAACCATGCAGCAAGTATCTCAAAACAGGTGGTCAGATTTGATCATATTTCTCTCACTTGCCAGAGCCCTCATGACTTAATATCTCAGCAGATGTATATGTAACAGACAGTTTTTACTTAAGTAGGTTATACTGGGTATTCGTTAATATTTTAGTACTGAATTATATAAATACAGAGAGATTTTAACTGGTAATTAAGCCAAGTGCCTTCTGATGCCAGCATATATATCTGACAGACAGTGCCATCTATTGGTGATTGACAGCATTATACTTGTGCTGCTCAATGTAATGTTTTCAGAGACTATTACTCATCACTTTATCGGGACTTGTAAGCTAGTCCAGATGGTGGTCTAATACAGAAAAACATAAGAAGACAAAATTCTTGGCTTATTTAGAAATTAGAATGAAAGTACACACATACACAAAAAGGACAATTCATATATATATATATATATATATATATATATATATATATATATAATATATATATATATATATATATATATATATATATATATATATATATATATATATATATATATATATATATGTGTGTATATTCACATTTACATTTACATCATTCTTGGAAGAACTAGGTAATATTATAAGTTCCTTTGTCTACAATAGGTTGGCACAACCTATGTATATGCGAGTGCCTTAGAAGATCTGAAAAGTAAATGCAATTCATCAAGGACCAAAGTAACTCTTCAAACTTACCATTTGTGGCAAGTTTATCTCAGTTTCTATTTGCCCTGCAATAATTTCAATCTGCCCCTAAAAATACTGATATCTCAAAATCACCTATTCAATTAAACAATGTGTAATGCATAATTAAGGTACAGCTGCTATGCATATTGACACAGATTTAGGAAATCTCCTATTTTCATAAGTAACCTAGCATTCATCCAGACAGTAACAGTTTCATAAGGAATTTTAAGCATGAGTTGAGTTAATAACCAGTTCTAAGGCTTTCCAGGGACCTTGAGGATAACTATATAGATCTATGAAGATACGTCAAGCTTGATTAGGTTTTTATAATAGGGCTAACATGCTGCTCATATTTACTGTTCAATCAGGCTTCTTTACCCATTCATGAATATAACAGGCCAAAAATACCTGGCTATTTTGGTAATTAATAATAATATCATTGTGACCTGGACAATTTTTGGTAAAAAAAAAATGAAAAGAAATTTTTGAAAAGTCCCAAACCCACAACCCTCTTTTTAAAATTTTGTGGAACTTTTTTGGGCTAAAAAGTAATTTTTCATAAGTTTTGTAGGTCCATATGATACTAGTCAAGGAGACCCACATGCATGGATGGGCTGAGAATGCTGTTTCTATTGTAGAGGCTAGGAACACTTGATCAGCACAGAGTATAGTACTGATATGTAGGGCACGCTGATAGCCGGAAATAAGGACTAGATCTATGTGGTTTAAGGGTCGATACGACATAAAGTAAGCTAGTTACCATAAAAATGTTGGGTATGAATCCAGGACAAGGCATTGAATTGCCTATAGCTACAAATCCTTACTGTGTTTCACCCAAATATGTGTATAAATGTGAGAGAGAGAGATAGATGGATAGTGTTTTTTCAGACAGGCAAACATTTCTAAGAGGATCTTTCAATTATGACCTTTTTGGGTAATCAAATCTTTTCCACAGAACCAGCTTCTAAGACATGCCTGACAGTAAGATCAACCATATATATTACTTGATCATATTTCGAAACTTAGGATATCATAATAATACATGTGAACTTGGATATGACAGACTCAATGGGACCAGGAAAATTGGTCCGTCATATGCAAAATCCGTTGTATACATATGACGAATACTTGATATGCATCGGACTGGGACCAAGCATATCGTCCGTCATATGCAAAAATCCGTCGTACAGTGGTCCGTCATATCCAAGTTCACCTGTATCACATTCCATGTCATCATCATCATCATCATCATCATCATCATCATCCTTATCACCTACATTTGTATCATGTCACATATATGTTGATTTCTTCTCTGGGTAATGGTAGTAATGATAGTAAAGACTAAAGGATCATGATTCTTGCTTGAAATAAATACTATAAGACATCCATATCTGAATGATATTTGCCATCATTTAGATCAGTATCTCATCAGACATGGGACCGAAACTGACAACTTAAAAAAACTTTTGTACATTTCACAACTCAAAATCTGCTAAAGGACCTCTGATGGAATTAGTTAAAAGGTATGGCCTTTTCTAAAGGTGCAATGCAACATGCATTTCAAAGGGTAATTATGTAACAGGTCTTAAAGACAGGACTGGTCTCTCTTAACAGATGGTCTAGCAGTTGAGATCACAACCCTTGATCAGGTTAACCCTTATGATGCTGGTGTCCAAATTTGCCAATACAAAATAAAGCAAACAAAGCTGAAAACTCACTGAAACCATGGCATAATGCCATATGGGTATTTATCTGAGAGTACTCAGCAAGAACTTTCTAATGAATACCAACATGACAAGGTTTAAAAGATTTTCAGAAAACTTAGTATTCTTGTAATTTGGACAAATGTAGCCTTAGCGTTTGAAGGGTTAAAGTGCTAAATTGTTTTGTCCTCACCTGCTCTGTCTATCAGTGGTCTCTCTCAATTTGTTGGGAAGGTGGGCCTGTATCAGGTATCTCCATCATCTTGAAAAAATGCATGTGATACTTAAGTTTATTTTCTGTTTTATTTTTCAGTTTTGGTGCTCCACATCATCAGTGCAGTGTACGGTGTAGTGAATATAACTATCTCACCAGGAGCAGTGGTGGAAGGTGGACAGTTCTCCATACAGTGTACATATGATGTGCCTCTGTTTTATCTCATCATCAAAAGGGCTGGAATAAGTGATAAAATAGGTGATGGTATTAAAGCTGCTGAGTATTTGATGAACACAGGCCAGACAGCAGTCCACAGGACCCTAAGGGACAGAGCCACATTCTACCCTGACAACAAAACCTTGATTGTAAGGAATGCTAATAGTTCAGAAGATGCCGCTAAATACATATGTGAAGTAACCGCTACTGAAGATGCCGGTGGATTACGGCATTCATCAGATGAAGTTTATTTACAGGTCTACGGTGAGTTGAATTTCAATTTTCCTTTTTTCACCTATAAAAGTTTGATTTCTTTTTTTGCTGATTGAATTAAATACATACTCCCCCCTGTCAACCCATGAGAGATAATTATCTTTTCCATCTATATATACTATATATATATATATATATATATATATATATATATATATATATATATATATATATATATATATACATATATATATATATATATATATATATATATATATATATATATATATATATATATATATATATATATATATATATATATATATATATATATATATGTACCAAGTTTTGTCAGAGGTTGGACACCGCTTTCTCGGCTTTTGTGCAAGGGCGGGTTGCACTGCTAGTGTTGGTCTCTTCATTAGCTTATTTCAATTTTGGCAGTTTTTGGCAATTATTTTCTTAAAATGTGGTTACGGGGTTGTGCAACGGTCACACCATGTACTTTGAAAGTGCGTTACTATGAGATTGTTGCGGTGAATGTGATATGGATTTGTAATACCTATGGTGTCAATCAGGTTCATTAGGGATTCTGTTGTTTTGAGTGGTTCAGGTAGTTCACTATTAACTTCTTGCACATCATTCAGTATGGCTTGAAATCCAAACCTGACTAGTTCTATTTAATTATGGATAGAAGATTGGCCTTGGATAACCTTATACATGCAATTTTGCAGCATTCAAGTATAGCTGGGACAGATTAACTTGTTATATAAAAGGAACAGACGTGGGTGAATGCACATGTGTGAACAGGACCGTTAGAGATATTCAAGGCCATGGGTCCTTCAGAATCAACATGTGAAGATTGATCATACATATTAGCTAATGCACAACCTGTTATCAGGGAAAGAAATCTGATTTAATTACTTTTTATTGGCAGGCGTATAGATATTGTGATATATATATATAGATAAAGATATAGATATAGATAGATAGATAGATAGATAGATAGATAGATAGATAGATAGATAGAAAGATAGGTAGATATTGTGATATATATATATATATATATATATATATATATATATATATATATATATATGTCGTGTACCAAAAGTCGATCCGTACCAATCGACGATTGGTACAGCTATGCTGTACCAGAAGTCGATCGACTTCTGGTACAGCTATTACCTGTACCAAAAGTCGATCGACTTCTGGTACAGATAATGCTGTACCAGAAGTCGATCGACTTTTGGGACAGCATTTAGCTGTACCAGAAGTCGATCGACTTTTGGGACAGCATTAACTGTACCAAAAGTCGATCGACTTTTGGGACAGCCTTTAAGCCTGTACCAATCGACGATTGGTACAGGCTTATTTTCAGATATGAATCCTGGGTATTGATAATAAGTCCATTGTTTTTTAATATAACTTTGACTTTAATTTTATCAAAATTAATATATTCAGACTTATTTTGAGTGTATAACTGTATTGACTTCCATATATTCAAAACTTAGATAGGGATGGGGCTGTTTTAATTATAGAAGCAAACTATTTTAAGTCATAATACCTCTCTTCAACTACACATTTTCACCAATTTCTAAAAATATATTCAGTGTATTGCACTAAGATGAACATTGTGCAGATAATCATGGGATGATAAGTAAATAAAGTAACGCATTCTAGAGGTTTAAATTAAAAACATATTCATTCAACTATCAATAAATGCAATTAAATCAAAATCAAAGAGTTAACCTACTAGGCTATTGGACATATTGCCTTAAAGCTTTTAAACAAAAATGTAAAGTTAAACACCTGAAATACTCAGATCATTAGCACAGGAAAATGGTCATCATTATTTCATAAGGGATAAGTTAGCTATCTCACCACTTTCATTTTTTCATTAATCAAAGATATAGAATGTTATAACTTGAAAAAGAATATTGAACTTATGTTTATTACAAAAAAGTCTATAAAACTTCCCCCCCCTCACCAGGGGTCCAGTTACACACTAGCCCGATAGCCCGAGGCTACAGAAAATTGTTTCGGGCTATAAGAATTTTTGCCTTTGTAGCCCGGCTGGCTATAAAAAAAGATTGTCATTTTTAGGTCATACTAATTGGAATAACAATACTAGAAGCAGTGTGTGTATGTGTGTGTGTGTGTATATATATATATATATATATATATATATATATATATATATATATATATATATATATATATATATATATATATATATATATATATATATATATGTGTGTGTGTAATTCAGGATAACCGTGGCAGCTCGTTTTTGATTTTGTTCTTTAATGGGACTATACAATTTTCTATCGGGCTATGAAGTTTTGGGAACCTATAGCCCGGCGGTCTTCCTCAGTTTCTTGCCGTAGCCTGACCCCTGCTCACCCAATAAATAGAAAAAAGAAATAGAAATAGAAAATGAATTTGAGTAAAAAAGGTGAATTGGTGGCCTTAGATAGGCAAATTTGTTGAATTAAATTACATTAGACAAAAATCGAACAATGTTAAAAAATATGTTGACTTTAAAAATCAGTTTGTGAAACATCCATGTTCAATATAGTCCACTGAATTGACTGCCACTTTCACAATCGACTCTTGGTACAGATCGAGTTTTGGAACATGACCCTCATAAATGAATGGTTGTCCCAATCGACGATTGGTACAGCTATGCTGTACCAGAAGTCGATCGACTTCTGGTACAGCTATTACCTGTACCAAAAGTCGATCGACTTCTGGTACAGGTAATAGCTGTACCAGAAGTCGATCGACTTTTGGTACAGGTAATAGCTGTACCAGAAGTCGATCGACTTCTGGTACACGTAATAGCTGTACCAGAAGTCGATCGACTTCTGGTACAGCATTGCTGTA
This sequence comes from Maea johnstoni, assembly GCA_963942565.1. NCBI lineage: Eukaryota > Metazoa > Annelida > Polychaeta > Spionida > Magelonidae > Maea > Maea johnstoni. The sequence continues at coordinate 20,091,242 of OZ012689.1, read as the reverse complement.
CCAATCGTCGATTGGTACGGATCGACTTCTGGTACACGACATATATATATATATATATATATATATATATATATATATGTATGTATGTGTGTGTGTACATATGTATATGTGTGTGTAATTAATGCTTTCTTAGATCTTTTCTTTTGTTAATTGTTTATTTACAGAGTTCAAATCAGATCCAGTTATACAATTCCCAACAGTGACAGCAAATGAAGAAGCTACATTGACATGTACAGTGGATGGTGTTAAACCATTACCCAGACTTATGTGGAGTACATCCACTGAGAGCACACTGGAGGAGGGGTCTTATACCACTAAAGCTTATCCAGATGGAACATGGAAAGTCACCAGCACATGGAAGAAAATATTCAATAAATCAGATGACGGATCTACTGTGAACTGCATAGCTGTTAATACTACAGGCACACCTGTAGAGCTGAAGAAGACCAGTGCCACAGTGAATGTAAATTGTAAGTATTATGTTTTATTCAGAGTTTATTATCCTTGTGAATTTTATACCATAAATCAACTGAAATAAGTACCAATAAACCAGCATACAATGCATGAAATATGGTCTTTAGTATCATTTGAAATGATATTGATGTGTTTAAGGTTCCTTTCCATGACTAAGCATTGGTTTATATAATTTTATTTGACTGTCCCAGAGTCCCCTGTATATTAACATCATTTTCTTCTTTGAAGAATTGTCAAGAAATCTCATATAATCAAATAACTTTGAATCTAGTTTTGCCTCTAGCTCCTATCTTGTTTGCATATTGCCATACCCTTACCATACAGAAGCGCCATTCCAGTTGCTCTCCAGCAACAAGTAAGCAGGCCTCTAAGTAGGATTGTCTACTTATGGTTAGCGCCTTCTAAGCATTAAATAAGTATAACCTGCAGGCAGGCTATACTGCATGCTTTAAACTTAACTTAATAAATGAGACTGCTACAGGCAGGAATATCGATCATTTAGCGGGAGTTTCACCGCTTGCTCTCAGCCGCTAGACTTGAAGCCATATACCAGCGACAATGTAGCGTCCCGATATGCCAAAAGCGTAACGCTTTACAGCTGCTACAATAAAGCTTAACGGGCGCTGGATATACCACAAGCGGTGATTCTCATAAGCGGTATATAAGCACTTGCACTGAAAATCATACTTACCGCTTGCTGTGGCTACACCCATAAGCGGTGGTTTACCGCTTATAGTGGTCAACTGTCAAGCACCATCAGCAGCGACCATTAAGCGGATTCACCGCTTGCTCTGACAGCTGCTATATTCTAAGCCATATACTAGCGCCAATGTAGCGTCCCGATATGCCAAAAGCGTAACGCTTCAGAACTGCTGGAACAGTGCTTGATAGTCGCTGGGGGTCAACAAGCGGTGATTCTCATACCAGTTAATAATCTTGATCGCACATGAACATAGCATACTACAAAAAGGTAGCTGCATATAGTAATATACATTCCAGTGTCTAGAAGCAAAAAATGAAAAAAAAAACACTAAAAAAATGTATATTCAAAAGGTGAATCATTATAGTTTTCTCATTGAGGGAGGGCGTTTATCTTCCTTGTGGCACACGCAGTGAGGAATGTTCAGTTTTTAACCATGAATTAGTTCAGTGTAGCATACAAATTCCCAAACCCCGTATGAATACCTCATACTGGCAAATGCTGTCTTTCCATCGCCTCCATAGAATAAACAAAAAAGAATACTTACAATTTATTCTTCATTTTGATTGACCTTATTTCAATTGGTTGGTGTTTATGTTTTTTCATAAGGGAATGTCACATGGAATCCATATCTAGATGTAAAAAGAGAATAACTACATATGTTGACAGTAAACAGTAATTTATTCAGCAAATAATAGTCTGTTTACAACCATCCATGTGGCCCAAAAACTTGCAGAAAATAGTATGGTAGGTCTATTTCCTACTCCTTGTACAGTCATTTGTTGAGTGCTGTGGTGGAGCTGCACAGAGAAAACATGGCATCCCTGATCTGTGGCCCCTTGTGATCAGTTTGTTCGACAGCATATTCTGAAAATAAACAATAAAATAAATCAAATTCAAATTTCTTCTATTAAATCCAATATTATAAGAGCTATTAGCTTTACTTTTCTAAATAACTTCGTTATACTATTCTTCTAACACTCTGCTTTCTAAAAAAAATATAAAATGCTTGTGACTTCTTTACTGGTGCTAGTGCCTGGCAATGTAAAAAAGTATATGTATAACACATAAGCAGCTTCAGTACATTGAGAGTCCTTCTTCATCATCAAAAGTCATCATCACCATCATTCATGCTAATCATAAACACCATTGCTTTTTATCATCATCACCATCATCCTCATCACAACCACCATCATTATCATTATGTCATCATCATAACTCATCTTCATCAACATCATCACCAGCGTCATCATCATTACAATCACCATCATTATCACTATATCAAATTTGAAATTGTTCTTACCCTTTTCCTGAATATTTTCCCTGGCCCCCTCCTCATCATCCTTTTTCCTTTTTCCTTTACCCATAGCGCCTGGAATGAAAAAATAACATAAAATCCCTTTTCTATCGTCATCAAAACTCATTATTATCATTAACTCATCTTCATCAACATCAACCAAAATCTTGAACACTATCAACATCATTTGCCTACCACGATCATCATCACCTTAATCATATGCACAATCAATATCATGCTCAAATCTTTTGTATTATGCCTGTTAATCATGTGTCACTTGCAGAAACATTAAAATCCTTTATCATTATCATAAAAAAGGCAAGATCACCATAATTGTCATCATCATCATTCGTGCTAATTATGAACACCAGATCTCCATCATCATCATAATCATCATCACCATTATCTTTATATTCACCATCATTATCATTATATCAAAATAGTAAAATGTTCTCACCTTCTTCCTGAATCTTTTTCAGGGCCTCCTCCTTTTTACTTTTTTCATAGTGCCTGGAATAGAATAAATTAACATAAAATCCCTTCTTTATAATCATCAAAGCTTATTATCATCCTCATTAACTCATCTTCATCAACATCATCATTAACCGTAATCATCATCATCATCATCTTCCCCATTGTCATCATCATTACAATCACCATCATTACCACTATATCAAAGTTGTAAATTGTTCTTACGTTTTTCCTGGATCTTTTCCCTGGCCCCCTCCTCATCGTCCTTTTTCCTTTTTCCTTTACTCATAGTGCCTGGAATGAAAAAATAACATAAAATCCCTTCTCTATCATCATCAGAACTCAATATCATCATCATTTTCTCATCTTCAACAACATCGTCATTAACCAAAATCATTTACACCATTAACATTATTGTCCTACCACAATTATCATCATCATTTTAATTATACACACAACCAATATCACCCTTAGATTTTTTGTATTATGCCTGTTAATCATTTGTCACTTGTAGAAACATTAAAATCCTTTATCATCATCATCAAAAGGCAAGATCACCATAATTGCCATCATCATCATTCGTGCTAATTATGAACACCAGAGCTCCATCATCATCATCATCATCGTCGGCGTTGTCGACATCATCATCATAACCATAATTATCATTATATCAAAATTGTTAATATTCTTACCGTTTTCTTGAATCTTTTTCCTGTGGCCTCCTCCTCCTCTTTACTTTGTCCTTTACTCATAGTGCCTGGAATAAAAAAACACACATAAGATTCCTTCTCTATGATCATCAAAACTCATTATCATCATTAACTCTTCTTAACCAACATCAGCATCATCATCATCTTTGTCGTAATCATCATCATTACATCAAAATTGTAAATTGTTCTTACCTTCTTCCTGTATCTTTTTCCTGGCCCCTTCCTTTTTACTTTTTACTTTACTCATAGTGCCTGGAATGAAATAAATAACACATAAAATCCCTCTCTATCATCATCAAAACTCATTATTATCATCATTAACTCATCTTCATCAACATCGTCATTAACGAAAATCATGACATCAGTACCTTTAACATCAGCACAACCAACATAATCAGCATGCCAAAAAAATAGGTAGGGTAGGGTAACAGAAAGCAAACAATTTTTAGGCCCTATGAGGCTATTGGGTAATTGTGTTGAAAATCATGTAGAAAAGTTAATACCAAAAATCATGTGATTTTGTATCTTTCTGTGTGATGTGACTTGTTGTCATAGCAACAAGAGTTGCTGAATCACCCCCACTGGCCATCAGTTGCACATTGCAAATACTGAGTCTAACGGCTTACCCAGTCCGCTCTGTTGGATGTTAGCCCTGAGAGTGACTGGCATCTTTATTACATTTTTATGACTTTCATCTAAACATCCACTGGTAGAGCAAGCAGATAATGAGAGATGCAGGCCGAGCATAGCACTGACCCCTTGAGATGTAGATAAGGTTTAACGTTAGAAGTCCCTGTGGATACTGCAGGGTTCTGACACATATTAGGATTACTATCCCATAGGAATACATGCCTGTGTATGCTCCTCAGATGAACCATCAGTTCTTGATTTAGAAGCCTAAAATAATTTCGAACTTTTAGTGATTTATTATTGATATTTCTGAGTTGTTGCTGCTCCTTTTTACAAGCTAAGGGTGGAAACCATTTTTCTCCCCACTGCCCCCAACCCTGTGATTCAGGTTTGAATGAATTCTCTCCATTTCAATCAAATCAATGATAATAATACAAAAGAAACTCTTTAAGCCTGGTAGGGCTAGTATAGGCAGGCGGCACAATGTCCAAATTATACTTTTGATGGTGTTTTTCATTCCAAGTTGTCATCCATGCTTTTTCATCTCTACATAGCATGGGCTTTAGTGTATGGGTGGATGTCAGGTCTGATTTTGCTGCATAAGAGTTTTTTGGGGCATTTTATGCAAGAAATCACCAAAAAGCGTGCTCTTTTGCATTTGCTTCTAGAAAATTCATTTTTCTTCTTCAGGAATTCAAAACTAGCTAAAGATGTATTTGACAAGATGCTTATGGCCTTAGAACATGTTGCTTTACTGTGAACAAGGGACGAGTCATTTTTGGGATAAAAAATCACAAAAAGTTAGTAATTTTTGTAAAATCACACAACTTGAATGTCATCATGTGGACCATTCTAAACTCTCAACAAAATTATTTTAAAACAATCCAAGAAGGTCTAGATATCTAAAGTGAGTCATGTATGAATATTCACATGACTTGCTATATCTTGGGGCATTTTACAGAAAGAATTAATTAAAATGAGTTATTTTAGGGATTTGCTTCTAGAAAGTCCAATTTTTATAGTAGGACCTCAAAATTTGCCACAAATGATTACACAGGGATGTCCATAATTATTGAATATTTTGTGTTAGTATAAAATGTATCTGGTGCCTGCAGTGAGTGATTTTAGTTTTAAAACCTATAAAGTAGTAGGATTTTTTAAATTTCCATATCTGATCCAAGGAATTTTATGCCTTATACCAAGTTTCTAGCTTGATACTGTTGTTACAGGAAATTAACCAAGAACAGGCTGATAAGAGAAAGTAGTTATGTTTGCCCACCTATGACAATGGTATATTTTGAGGTATTTCACTAATATAAATCACCAAAAGCATGTGATTTTAGGGATTTATATGTGGAGAATGCATCTTCCAATGTAGACATACATAAGTTGCCACAAATATGTTCACATTGATGCCTGTGATTGTAGGAAGTTTTTTGATGGGTGATAATAAATATGCCCCCTGCCTGAGAGAATTTTGGGTAAAATCTTTTAAAATTTGTGATTGATATCATTCAATTATGGGTTGAAAAACAAAATATTGGAATTTACTGAATTGACAAAAAGATGAAATCCCAAGAATACTTATCACACTTTCATGACCATGAAAAGTAACTTTAAGTTGGCTAGTGGTAGTGATGCATTATTATAATTATTCATTTTGCCATTTCCTCAAATTGTTATAATGAAATCAAGTCAATGACCTAACATCTAAAATCCATTATTATAATCTAGACAAGCTTTTCTCTCTGCATACCAAGTTTCAGCAGTAATCAAATCTTTAATTTGGAAAAAGTAAATTTCAAAATGACCCTACCTTTATCCTTTGCCTTATCCTTATGCCCTTCTAAACTAAGCTGCTGCAACTTCTTCTTGTCATCTGAAAAGGAAGTAATCAATATGATGAACCGGTTCATGTACAATATGGTAAGACAAATTGAAAGAAATTATCAATTATGAAATGAAGAAAAAGTAAACTTACCACTGATCTCCAAAATCACTGCATAATACACTGATTTTGACCAACGTGCTTGTATCATCTCCCCCTGCTTGTATTCCTTGATCTCCTTGCGGGGAGATATAATGGTCTTTAGGGAAATTATACTAAACTTCCCCTCACTTACTAATAATACGTGCGGGGTTTGTATTTGCCAATCCAGTAAACAGAACAATGAGAACATTTTCAGATGTGTTAGGAACAACGTCTGAAGCTGAAATGGTCAATGGGTTTGACTTGAAACCCAGTTGTTGACCAATCAGAAGCTAGCATTTTGCACGGTGTTATCAAAACACTTACAGCAATAAAAGTTGTTGAGATGTCTTGACCTAGTAAAGGCTGGTATGAGTAAAGATCCTGACCGCAATATTCTGTACATAGCCTGCACTAGAGAATGATACCAATTTTCCTGCATTGACTTGTGTAGTCCCAAAAGTGGATCATACATGATCCACTTATGGTAGTACTCACAGCAAAGAAAAAAGTCTCCTCACCATATAGATGTACTCTTTTAGTTTGTGGATACAGTATAACCCTTTAAACTCTAGGGAAGGCATTGGCAAAGATAAATCTATCATTCTATGGAATCTTTGAATGAATGCCTTTGTTTTGGGCATTTTATGGAAAATTAGTAAAATGTGATTTTAGGGATTTACTTATTAAGAGAGTATATTTCATGGTAGGAAATAAAAATTAGAACAACAATACTCGTTAGATTTCCTGTAATTGAAGTCTGTTGTGTGTTAATTTTATAATGATGAAAATAATAATAATAATCCTGTAATTTAAGATTGTGTTGTGTTAATAATAGAGATAAAAATAATGATAATGATGATAATAATAATAATAATGATAACAATAATAACAATAATGATATTTGATATAGCACCCTTTCCATCTATAATGTTCAAAAGTGATTTATGACGAATAATTAGTGAACTTGTTTATGGTCCAAATAGTCATGTGTACTATTATAAGTATCATTATGACCAGCTTTGCAATTTAAGTGATTTTTTAATTTTTAGACATAACTATTATTCTATGGATTGTTTGATTATACCACAAATCAATCATGCATAATTTCAGACCTTTAGACCTTATTGCAATAAAGCAATAAGAAATGAGCAATTTATAATGGGAGTTTTCCACTATTTGCCATTCAGCATTTCAGACAGACAGATTTCGTGTCTTATTAGGGTAAAGAAAATTAATTATTCAAAGACTCCTTCAAAAAAAAAAAGGAAACAAAAAGTCTGTATACAAAATAGTTAATGAAGGGGTGATTTTACAACATGTATGTTCCCCTAGGGGCTATTCTTCAAAAGGCAACAGGAGCAGGTGGCTACTAGATGTTGGGGACTGCAGGTAGTTTCTCATTGGCCACTGGAATATTATGATAGCATTTGACTGACTACAACTACAAAAATGTGTACAAGTACGTTACACACTTGAAAAGTTTTACATTTAGATAAGCACAGATAGGAAAATATGAATAATAATGATAATAATAATAATAATAATCTTTATTTAAAGAGGGTAACTCAGTCCAATGGTAAGGATCTTCCCTGAGGCCACTTGAAAAAAATAAATAAAATCTGCATTATTTTGTATATAGACAGATAGATAGATAGACAGATAGATATACAGGGCTCAACATTAAGAAAAAACTTCATTAGCCCAGCAGGGCTAGTTACCGAAACTTTTACTAGCCCTGAAATATTTTTGCTAGCCCTGATATTAATGCCAACTCTTTTCAAATAGTGACCTCTGTTGATATCATAGGTTCTGTTGATAACATGAAAAGAATACAGTGTATTTTTGTGGTAAATTGAGTTATATTATCATCCAGGTATGCAGAGCCAAAGGTGGGCTTCATAATTTTTTAAGCGCTGATATTCTTATTATATCTAGCCCCTCAGGGCTACTCACAGGTAGAATTTACTAGCCCTGACTTTCAATAAATAGCCCGGGGCTACGGGGCTAGCCTAAACGTCGAGCCCTGATATATATATATATATATATATATATATATATATATATATATATATATATATATATATATATATATATATATATATATAGTTAAATCAGAATACAGCCTTGTGGCTAGGCTAGGCCTTATCAAGCTTCCACCAGCAAACTGCAAGTCATATTAGCCCCCATATGTTACACCACTCTTGGAGAACTCAAGTATTTTATGAGGGGTTGAAGTTTGGGGTCAAGGGTGAGGGAACACTAGAAGTGTTTGGACCTATATGCCTGACGGCATTCAGTGGTCCCTACATCCCTTTAACCCTTACAATGCTGAGGCTACTTTTGTACAAAGGACATGGATGCAAAGATTTTTGGGAGCCATATGAACCCTGTCTTGTCCATATTCATTTGATAGCTCTCACTAAGTACTATCAGATGAGTACCCATGTGCTAGGGTTTCAGTCATTTTCCAGGTGATTTGCATCATTTTGTACTGACCAAATTAGCCACCAGCACCATAAGGGTTTATATGGGTTAATAAACTAGCCAATCAGATAACAGGAATGAGGGTTACTAAGCAACTGATCAGCTGGTAGAAAGGAACTTGACTGTATGGTATGTCAGAGTGTACCCTGTGTGGTTATGTCTCATTCGATGTCTAAAAGCTAACACAATCAAGATGGATAATTAATTAATTCAATTATGGGAGAAAATGTCCCAAAACACAAGTGACTGCCATTTCAACATTAAAGTTTTCCATCAGCAGACCTGAATTAGGCTAAACAGTTTTGACTGTACACCCTATATTGAGTACTTCTAACTTAGGCCAAAACAGTACACAGCATTTGTCTTTATGACCCCAGTGATAGTCAACACTCCAGACTGACCCTTAGATTGAACTTTGGGGTTGGCTGAAAGACGGTAATATTCTTTTTTTTAAAGTAGGAATGGCTTAATCTTTAAATTGTTATAGATTACAAGGCAAGTGTTAATTTTTTTGTGGTTGGTACTGTTGACTGTAGCCAACAACTACAGCCATTCTCATGCTGCTCATTATCATTCTTTTAATCATTATGGGTGTTTGATGGGAAATGGGAGAATAATGTTTTCCTTTTCCTTTTAGAGTATGCTATGTCAAAACAGCACAAAAATGAGCATTTCCCAGATGAGCAAGTGACTGTGCAAGCACTATCCTATATATTGTGTACTATCACTAAGGGACTTTGCTCCTCCATCATGGACAATGTTAAGTGAAACACCTTTATACATGTAAACACTGTGTAAGTACTTGTCACTGGGCTTAAGTGGTCCACAGTCTGGGCCACTCATGCATCTGGTTATATGGTGATTAGCATGGAATGGTGAAGTACCAATGAGGGGAACGAGGGCCTTAGTATTCAATTTCCTCACCAGATGTCCCCACAATCTATTAACACCATGCACCCAATAATTCTTTATGTGTTAAGAGAGGACTACTCAATCTTTTACACTTTGAAATCTGAAGATCTTTCAATTAATTCACCGTGCCATCTTAAACATTGTTTCAATGGTGCTTTGTAACTTTATGACCTGGTATGATTTCAAAATGGTGTAGTAAAATATTGAGTGATCTGTGTCCACATCGATGATGGTACACACAGTCATATGGATATCAGCATAAGTTCCTTGGTCCAGTGGCAGGACACATGCTAATAATAATAATAATAATAATAATAATAATAATAATAATAGTAAAAATAATAATAATAGCATTAATGATAATAATGATAAGAATACTATAGTAATACAAATATGGCACTTGGGTGAGTGCAATATGAATTTTTATTGCACTCTGAAAAATTGTATTGCACAAGGCGCTTCCGCTGAGAGCAATATCATTTTTCAGAGTGCAATAAAAATTGATGTTGCACGAAACCAAAGTGCCATAGTTGTTTAATTATATGCCTACTACTCATTCAAGCAGAATAATTGACTTATTTAAAGAATTATGAAATTGTAAATATTATTAATATGTTTTTCCAATTCCAGGTTTTACCACAAACTGTTGGGTTATCATAAATTTCTAAGCTGTAATATATTCTTGTGTTAATACTGTAATATCGCAATCAAAATACTATAAATACCTGAAAAAGTCACATGCATTAATTTTTTTAAATATAATGATTTATTTTATTTTATTAAAAAATATATTTTACTAATTCCCTTCCTAATCATGACTTTATAAGAAGCCCAAACTCTTCTGAGTTCCTTGACTCAATTCACTTATGTTGGCTTCCTTTTCAAGAGTTGAAGTTGAGAATTGAGCACATGAACCTGACAGCTCTGAGTCTGAGTGTTGGAAAGTGATATTGCACCCCAATATCACTATTGTAAGGTGGTCATGTGACCATGATCTGACCAATCACAGCAGAGAATGAGCAGTAGGCATATAGTATTTATGCTCATTTCCCAAACTGTTATAAACTAACATATAGCCAATATTCAATTAGTTTGGACTTTCTATATCATCAGGCCTTCAGCTTTAATGGATCTGTTGTATGGTCAAGTGGACCCATACAGGTAATGGCCAATTTCACCATCAGAAACTGAATATATTCCGATAAGTATCCACCACATATGGTTGAAGGCAAGTAAAATCATACAAGTTTTTAGAGGAGTGTGCATATAAGCAGATTGAGCTAGAATTTAAACTAAGTTTGACAGGCATTACACTAAGCTTTTCATAAAAAATCACTAAGTCTGGGAAGTGTCTATCAAGTAGCCTAGGCAGGGTTGCCAATTTCTTTAAGTTTTATAAGCTAGATATAAGCGGCTGCAAATAGCCCTGAAAATGGTTAAGTCTCACAAGCAATAAATAAGCAACACAACAAGCGCCCAATAAGTATCACTAAGCTTTTTATCAATTTTCTAAGTTTGAGAAGCGTCTATTAAGTAACCCTTCAAATGACTAAGTCCCACCAGCGAGAAATAAGCAGCAGGACAATCGCCAAATAAGTAGCCCCGCTTGAACAAGCGGCCCTGCTTGCATTTAATCGGGATAATTAGAACCGCTAGTTTATTACTCGAATGTCGCTTGCTTTCTACTTGTACCGCTTCTGCTTGGTAAGGGTAACCAGGTCAATAACTTCATAACCCTCTCAAACATTTTACTCCTTGTTGTACTTCAGGTACTATCTATGTGAGCAATTTACCATTATTGTAAAAATTAGGATACTGAAAATTCTTGATGCACATACTAGTATTGTTTTTATGGTCTGAACATAGAACTGCATGCTTCAGGACAGGTAGATTTACAAGTTTCAGTGATGCTAGCCACTGTTTTTGTCGGACTTTACCAACAGGAAATATATGAAAACTAACTCTGCTAACCTGTCTTTTTTGTACAGCCAATTGATGCACATGATTTTAACATTTTCCTGTTTGATACAAGTTTTAATGCAAATTTTGAAGAGACTGTTCTTGTGGAGAGAACTGCAGTCTATGATTCACTGCTCAGAGATCGGGGGCAGGTCAAGAGGCAATGCCACTCATTGAGTCACAGCTCATAGCAATTGGAGAACATGGCTGCTAGCAGGGGCTGGGCAGGCTGATGGCAATACGCAAAATTCTCCCCTCATGGGATCACTGAGAGAAAAAGGAGGACAGCATCCTATTCTTGAAGTGTTTTACTTTCATATAAGCTAATATGTATGTGAGGCTTAAGTTCCCCTTTAATTATTTCATCAGTATTTCAGGATAGATATTGATGAGACCTTGACCTCGAATATCTTTGTATCTTGACCTTACATTTTTTTATTCATTACTAATGTTATATTCAAGTGTCTATATAAGAGACTACAATTTTATAGAGAATTTATAATTTCAATTATTGACACTTTTTCTGCTGTTGTTAGACTCAATCATGACATGCCAATTGTAAGTGGTAGCAGAAATTGAAAATACTGGGGAAAAAACACAGGCTTACCTCAAATTTCATAGGTTCAGACTTGGGCACAAACCCTGGTTCAAACCAAGGCTCAATCCCAGGCAGTGTTGGAAGACTAGGTGCATTAATTGCCAAATTAAATCACAAGCTTACCTCAAGTTTCATAGGTTCAAACCCTAGGCTCAATCCCTTGCAGTGTTGAGAGACAAGGGCCAGTCATTGCCAATGCTTTAGACCAATGACAGCCCCTAGAGATATTACATCTACTATAATCCCTAATGAACTGCATTGTATCTCATGTTATGCTTTCATGCCTATTTCAGATCCACCAGAAAGTAGTGTGACAGCGTTGGCCAATAACAAGCCCATCAAAGGACAGTCAATCACATTGAAATGTACAGTGGAGGCCAAGCCTACGCAGACTGCTGTGAGATGGTACAAAAGTGGTAGCACAATCACCCCAGGGGGACGGCTACAGATCAGCTCGGACCAACTACAACTGACCATCGATTCACTGACCACTGATGATGATGGTGATTACACCTGTATTGCCACAAATGCCATTGGTGAAGGAACAAGTAAAGCACCCTACAAAATGGAAGTATTGTGTAAGTATATTGGTATTGTAAGAAATTGAATTCTTTATTTTTTATTGAAGATTCGGCCACCTTTTCTAGTGCCATTAATAGAAACATATAAAGAAGAGCTTATACTAGGATGACAGAGATATAAACAATAATTTGAAATGAATGTGAAATTTCTATAAGAAACATCTCCTAAATATTGGATGAGAGAGGAAGGGAAAGTGTAGTCACCCAGATGTATCAAATTCATGAACATAATTTTGAATTTTTAACCTTACACCTCCCTGCTGTCAGGCCAGTAGAACCTTTTTTAAATGTGTATATTTATTGAAATAAGGTATAACATTCTTATATGATTATATAATGTCAAGGGAATTGGAATATATTGCAGGTTAAAAAACTCAACAATTTTTGGGGGTGTCGTGAGGTGTGATTTCTGAGGGTTTGGGTGTCCAAATGACACCCAGGCATTTACCAGCTAAGACTGCTATCACGTTTATTGCAGACCCAGTTATAGAATCATGGCTAGGGCCCTGAAGTTTCTGTGCGTTTTTAACCTTCATTCAATGAATCTGAGATGTGTATCATTATCATTGCAGACCCAGTTATAGAATCATGGCTAGGGCCCTGAGGGAAAAATTCCCAGAAGTTTCATATGTGTTTTTACCTTCATTTAATGAACCTGAAATGTGCAGACAGCTGTGTGATTAGGCACCCTAGTGACATCATCATCTGGCTGTCAGATGGAGTGTTGGGGGGGGGGCAAATATTCAGGTGAACCAGGACTGTCAAGTACACATATTAAAGTATGTTTTCAGCATTTAAGAACCTGACAGTGTTATTGTCCTTTATCATTGCAGACCCACCAGTGGTAAGCGTTGCAGATCCTGATAATTCCAAGACCAGAGAGGACGTGGATACGGTGACAATAACATGTACAGCTAATGCTAAACCCAGCACCTTCACAGCAGTGGAGTGGTACCGTGGATCCCAGAGAATAACCATCACAGGGAGGTACATGGACGGTACGCCCCAGCGTCCATCGCTGACCATCAAGCCGGTCAAGAGAGTGGACAGTGGGAAATACACATGTAAAATACAGAATGAGATAGGATGGGGGAATAAGACTACTAATGTGGCCCTCGATGTTACATGTAAGTAAAGGCATTGGTAGACAGTGGATGTTTTATGAGTTGGTAGTTGAGTCTCATTTATTTTGGCACACACTCATATTTTACCATCAATATCAATTGAATCTTATTATAAAGTTAAGATCTTTCCAAATTGACTAGCGCTTTACATATTGTTTAACACTATTTATAGATCAGATTATTGAACACTTGAAGACGAAGGCCATTATTACAAACTTATATTTCAATCAAGTGTAATTACATAAAGAGTATTCTTATATGTAGATACATGCAATATATCATTATCTTCAATAGGTAAACATTATGATCTACCACAGTGTAGTAATTGATGTGTTGGCAATCCATTTTGGTGGCATGCAGAAAGGCTAGGGAACATTACAAAGATTATCTTCAGCTCAACTATACCTTAACCATTTTCAAGTAATCATGCCATCACTAATAACAACATGTCTTAACATGGTCCGTTCATGTATTTTTCAGACTGACCATTTTCAAGTAATCATGCCACCACTAATAACAACATGTCTTAACATGGTCCGTTCATGTATTTTTCAGACTGCCCGACTCTGCCCAAGTCTGGGCTGATTCTCCCTAAATCCGAGATCGCGGTGAATACTGAGGTCAACATGACCTGTTCGACCTCTGACCCTGGCAACCCTGCCGCGAAAAGCTTCACCTGGACCAAGACCAGCAATAACTCGTGGACGCACCAGCAGGACACCAATGTGTTTGTGTACAGGCCGATGAGCGTGAGGGACTCTGGTGCCTACATGTGTGAGGCCAGTAACGCGGTCTGTGGAAGCAACAAGTCTGACGCTAAGGCATTGACAATTAAAGGTAATTAAACCTATTCACACCTAGAGTGTGCACAAGATTCGATACTCATCAAAATATATCAATCACATAGCAGCATTTTGAGAAATGTTTCGAGACTGAAAGTTATTGTGCTTATATATATATAATAACTCTCCACAAGATATTTTTCAAATATTTATTCTTATGAATGAGACACATTTAGCACAATATTTGATACTCCTTTTAAAGTTTCAATAACAAAGCAGAATTTAGAAAAATATTTCAAGACCGAAAGTTCTTATTATATATGACAACTTCTCATAAGATATTTTTCAAATATAACTTATTAATGAGATGCATGTGTGAGGCCAGTAAAGTGGTCTGTGGAAGCGATAAGTCTGACACTAAGGCATTGACAATTAAAGGTAATTAAACCTATTCACACCTATAGCATACACAAGATTTGATACTTAAAAAAAATATCAATGATAAAGCAGAATTTTGAGGAATATTTCTAGACTGAAAGTTGTGCTTAAATTCCTGTTAAGATATATTTTCAATATTACTTATTGATGAGACACATTTAGCACTAGATTTGATACTTATCAAAATATCTTAATAAGAAAGCAGAATTTTGAGGAATATATCAAGACTGAAAGTTGTTGTGTTAATTATATATAGTAACTTCTATTAAGATATTTTTCCAAAATTACTTAATAATGAGACGCTTTTAGCACAAGATTTGATACTTTAAAAAACAAAGCAGCATTTTGAGATAAATTTCAAGACTGAAATTTTTTGTGCTTATTATATATGATAATCCCCCCTAAGATATTTTTCAAGTATAAGTTATTGAGGCGACACATTTAGCATCGTCAGATGCAAATGGTTTAAGACGTGTTTTTTCTCTCCTCATCTTAAAGTATCCTAGTGTTCAGACCTGATTCGGAGAGGTTAGGCTCCTTTAATCTTTCCAAAGAGAAAAGATCAAATTCATTTAAAGAAGAGACTGGCTTGTCATTCTAGTTGACCCTCCTACAAAGCTTGAAAAGTCATACAATTGGTTACCAAAATGTTGTACTTGATTCAAGTTCCATCTTGATATATCATATGACTATGGTGCACCAAAAGTTTATAAGATCATCACAGGGTTGGGTTTCTTTAAGAAGATATCGATTTCTTCCATGATAGTGGAAGAAAGAAGAAACCTTAGTTTCTTTCAGTTTTTAACAGAAAAAAAAGGAAGAAATTGGAAGAAACTGTTTTGATGGTACTTCACACAAGACCTTATGACTATATAATGGAAAAAGGATTCACATTAAATTAACATTTTTGACCTATTATCTATTACATGCCTGATTGATTTAACCTCTTTTTATTGCAGCACCACCAACAATTGAGTCTCAAACGGAGAACAAGAATATAATATTTAATGCCACAGATAGACTTCTTGCTGAGTGTGTGGTATCTGGAGATCCTCTACCTAACATAGAGTGGATGGTTAATTCCAAACCTATAGCAAATGCAGGCTTTGATCCGCAAACAACTGAGGTGAATGGTGCATACAAGTACGACCAAACTAAAGCAAGGAAGAGTGTTTTAAAGTGGACATCTGCTCCTAATTTGACGTGTAGCACAGTAGCCCGGTATGCGGGCAGGTACAGCTGTGTAGGCATAGCTAATGGATTTGGAGGAGATACAACGTCTAAAGAAGTAAATGTGGAGATATTATGTAAGTATATAGTATGCTGAATTCACTTGTATGTGTGAGTCCAGGATTTAGAAAACGCCTATCTTAAACAGTTATCACAAAATCTCTGCCTGTCTAGTCAGCTACTTAATTTCCTTATACCAAGCATATACATGTATAACCTTCTATTGTTTCAAGCGAGCTATTTACACTTAGGCACTTGTCTTATAGTCTACAGCTATTAGAAACTAGGAAGATCCATCAGAAAAGTTGTTTTAGTGGTACGAATGGCAACAACCAGTGCATTATCTACTTGCATTTTGTAGTACAAGTATAGATTGAAGAGATTGTTCTAATTGATGTATATTGTCATTTTCTATTGTAATTATTCTTATGTTGTTTTTAGAGGTTGTTGTACAACAACCTTTATTCAGTTCGCTTTTGTTGTCTTGCATTCCCGGGGAGGGTCCTGGGAGCTGGTTGATGCATTTTCCCTATGTTGTCTTACATGGCATTTTTGGAAAATTCTAGCCGCATGATCTGGAGAGTGGGGTGTGGTGGGGTCGTTTTGTTTATTGTTTCTGTTAGAATTGGGTGTGTAGTTTATAATGTTTGTTTCATTGTTTCTGTGGGTTGCCTAGTTTTTTTTTGGTGGATTTTTACGTGTTTATACTTTACGTTTTCTTCACTCCAATACGATTCTGTAGCGCGTCTGGTCTGGTGGGGCGGCCGTTGGATGCGCATGCGTGGGTGGATGCGCATGCGTGGGTTTTCTGCATATTTAATGCGATCGGCTAATCACGTGACGGTGCGTGATTGGGTTTCCCAGCACCACGTGGTTTGTCTCTGGTGAATTATCCAATGAGCGGTCTCACTGCCTCACCGTCACACCACGTGGTACTCTTTCCCGCGGTTTATTAACCAATGAGCGGCTATTTGTATCCCTTTTAGTACTATTTTACTTACGTGTTCATTCACGTATTTTTTACATTGGCTAGGTTACCCTCCGCCATTTTGAATATCGGGTTTGACGAAATTTGCACCCCGATTTCAAAGCTTTCGTTTGTGGCCATCTCTAACTCTAAAATTCTGAAACCAAAAGAATTAACAAGCCAAGTATCTATATTATTAAGATTAATTCTTTTGGTTTCGGAAAATCGAAAATATTTTGAGATATTTGTCAACACGCATCGATGGTGGCGTGTTGACCATGGCGATTAGTACATTCTCAATGGTACCTCGCCGATTCCTGTCAATTTCATCAAGCTATCTCCCCCCGATCACAATATGACTACCTACCTGGATAGATGAGATCCTCATCTATCTGATTCAATCATTTTTTTAATTCAACTTCAGGTTGGAAGCGAAAAAATAGCTTTTCGCTACAACCGGAAGTTGATTTTTTTGATATAGTGAATTATCCAATGAGCGGTCTCACTGCCTCACCGTCACACCACGTGGTACTCTTTCCCGCGGTTTATTAACCAATGAGCGGCTATTTGTATCCCTCTTTGTACTATTTTACTTACGTGTTCATTCACGTATGTTTTACATTGGCTAGGTTACCCTCCGCCATTTTGAATATCGGGTTTGACGAAATTTGCACCCCGATTTCAAAGCTTTCGTTTGTGGCCATCTCTAACTCTAAAATTCTGAAACCAAAAGAATTAACAAGCCAAGTATCTATATTATTAAGATTAATTCTTTTGGTTTCGGAAAATCGAAAATATTTTGAGATATTTGTCAACACGCATCGATGGTGGCGTGTTGACCATGGCGATTAGTACATTCTCAATGGTACCTCGCCGATTCCTGTCAATTTCATCAAGCTATCTCCCCCCGATCACAATATGACTACCTACCTGGATAGATGAGATCCTCATCTATCTGATTCAATCATTTTTTTAATTCAACTTCAGGTTGGAAGCGAAAAAATAGCTTTTCGCTACAACCGGAAGTTGATTTTTTTGATATAGCGAGATTAGGGCATTGATATGCATTGTGTGCATTTCACACAAAAAACATACTTTTTTCAATAAATTGTCACGTCGCCGTTTCTGGGTCAAAATTTACAAATGGCCCATCAAAGTGTTCGCAACAAATAGGGCTTTTACCCTATTATCATAACTTGTTGGTTATATTTGTAATTTTTGAAAAAAAATGGCGACTTCGGAAAAAAACGGCAAAAACGGCTTTTTGGAATGTTGATTTAGGAACCCTGGCGAAATTCTAAATTTACTTATTAATTTCGCCACTAAAACCGGAAAAAAAGTTTCAACTTCAAGAAAACAGACTCTAAATAATCCATCCTGCCCATTTGTGGATTTTTTTTGATCCCCACAATCGTAAGAAAACAACTTTGAAAAAAACGGAAGTAGTAAATATTTTTATCGCGATTTCAGCAGTCAGTATATATACCCTTCTCACCATGAGTGTAGTATGCAGTCCTGAAGTTAGCAGACCTTTAACCCTGCCATCCCTTCCGTTCTCACTGTTGTTGTATTTTAGATAAAGATATGATTTTAATTGTTTTGGGTGACAGGAAAAGTGTGTACTGTTATAATTTATTGGTCACAAACTTATAAGCCCAAAGAGCATGTAATGCGAATGCATGGGATGGCAGGGTTAATGGTCTGCATACTTCAGGATTGCATTTTCACTCATGGTGAGAAGGGTGTCAAGGGACATAACTGCAGGCAGCACTCATAGAAACTGGCTTCGACATCATACTGCATCTACACCAAAGAGCATCATAGGAACTTGATTCACCTGACAACCCAAAATAGTAAGCATACATTAAATTGAAATAAATACAAAAGTATCAATACAAAACTATCACTCAATATACAATTTTATAAAAACACATCCACAAAATATAGAAACCATGCAAATCTTCACTGTCCCTCAAACAAAACAATTACTGTTTAAAGAAGATATTGTGTCGGTGTGATAATATAAGATTGCATTTGGTGAGATATGTTTTGTGTTGATATTTTTGTGTTGCTTTGATGGTATGTATGATTATTTTTTCAGGTTGCATGGTGTATTGAATTTCTCTGATGTACCTTCAGTCTACCTGATGTTTAGTGCTGCCTGCAGTTCTGTCCCTAGAAACTCTTCTCAACATGAGTGAAGTAGCAGACCTGAAGTATGCAGGCTTCTACCCTATGATGCCGATGCCGGTCCCATACCCCTTCAACCCAGTGCTCGGGCCCAGGCAGCATCTCCCTGCATTTGTATCGCCCAAGATGCAAAACAAACGAAAATACTGATCAAAATAAAGGGAAAATTACAAAGTTTGTGTTTCTGATGTATTTTTTAACACTATTAGGTATGATAGAAAGATAAAGAAGTTCAAAGAATGGGAATTTTTTTTGAAATTGTTCTAGACTGATATTTAATGTACATTCACAAACTGGCTCTTATAGTTGTATTTCTTGGCACTATTAGGTGTGATAAAAAGATAAAGAAATTCAAAAATAGGGAAGTTTTTTTAAGTGCGTATTTAGATAGAAATCTTATGAAAAGTTTGGAAGATATGTGTTTCAGATGTATTTTTTGGCACTATTAGGTGTGATAAAAAGATAAAGAAGTTCAAATAAAAGGAAATTGTTTTAAATTGCTCCAAACTGATATTAATGTCTATTCACAAACTTGGTTTTTGATTAAAAAGTCTGTAAGTATCATCAGCAGCATTACAAGTGTGTATCAGTCTATTTTAGGTTTAAGTACAAAGTTATTGCATGCATATTGGGTTTCTGGTAGTGCTGGACCTGCTTTAGTGGCGGAAGATCATGGCCAGGGGCATATGTCCCTTAAGGGGCCATATGGTTGATATTTGTGCATGTTTGCATTCAGGCAGTGTTTGGCCATTTTCATGTAAAGGTAAGTCACGGACTAAAGTTCTTCAGGCAGCAGCATGTTAGTTGTGGCAAGCATGCTGCTGGTGGGGTTTTGTTGGCTGTCATTTGCAGTGCTGGTTGTAGGCTTTTCCCATTCATGTTTGGTGATCTACTGGATTAGTGGTGGTGAGTTTGCCATAGTTTCTTGGATAGCTAGGAGTGGGTTATAGTTTTCGAAAATATTTGAGGGAGGGTTTTAGATAGAATTCTTTTGAAAAAATTGAGGGATATGTGTTTCAGTTGTATTTTTTGGCACTATTAGGTATGATAAAAAGATAAAGAATTTCAGTGGAAGGGAAATGTTTTAACTGTCCAGGTTTGGGGGTTTTGGAGCATTTTTCCAGGGAAAAAATTGAATAGTTTGTGTTTCTGATGTATTTTTTGGCACTATTAGGTATGATAAAAAGATAAAGAAGTTCAAGAAAGTTGAATTTTTTTTAAAATGTTCTAAGCTGATATTTAATGTCCATTCACAAGCTTGGCTCTTATAGTTCATCATCAGGTAGCAAAATCACATAATCCAGGAACATATGCCCCTTAAGGGACCATAAGGTTGATCCTTGTGCATGTTTGCACTCAGGCAGTGTTTGGTCATTTTCATGTAAAGGTAAGTCACAGACTAATGTTCTTCAGGCAGCAGCAGGTAAGTTGTGGCAAGCATGCTATTGGTGGGGTTTTGTTGACTCTCATTTGCAGTGCAGGATGTGGGCTTTTCCCATTCATGTTTGGTGATCTACTGGATGAGTGATGGTGGGTTTGTCATAGTTTCTTGGATAGCTAGAAGTGGGTTATAATTTTGGGAAATATTTGGGGGAGGGTTTTAGATAGAATTCTTATGAAAAAATTGTAGGATATGTGTTTCAGATGTATTTTTTGGCACTATTAGGTATGATAGAAAGATAAAGAATTTAAGGAAAAAGGAAAATGTTTTAAAATGCTCCAAACATATATTTAATGTCCTTTCACAAAGTTGGCTCGTATATTTTTTCATCTGGTTGCAATATCACATGAACCAGGGGCATATGCCCCTAAAGGGTACATAAGGTTGATCCCTGTTCATGTTTGCTTTTAGGCAGTGTTTGGCCATCTTCATGTAAATGTTTTGTGTTACTTTGATGATATGTCAGATGTCAAATTTTTAACCCCGCCCCCCATCGCTCTCTTTTTCTGAAGTATGTGTGTTAAAATGTTCATGTTTATATTTGGCGGATAGGCTTAGTGATTAGTTTAGTTTGTCAAAAGTTGCATTTTATTTATGCGTGCTGAATTTTAGGTTATGATGAAATTTTTTATTCGCTGTTTAACTGTTGGTCTTTTTTAATATTTGAGAGCCGGCACTTATTTTAATGCATGGGCTTTGTTGTATATACTTAGCTTATGTGTTAACATTTTGTGTTGTGGGGGAGAGTCACAAGCCTCTGTTAAGGGGGAGTGGATTTTTGGCTGTTGGCAACATGTTTGATTTTGATGTGGTGTTATTTGCAGGCAGCCAGTCAGTTTGTTACATGCATCAGTGATTGACTTTAACATTTTCAGACAGGAGCAGATTTGGCTCCCAGGATTTTAAGTTTAGGGGCTATTAAATTCCTGTGCGGCCACCACGACGGTATGGTTTTGCCAGGGGTGCATTGTCCAGGTTTGGGGATCTTGGGGCATGCTCCCAGGGAAAAGTTTGAAAGGTTTGTGTTTCAGCTGTATTTTTTGGCACTATTAGGTATGATGAAAAGATAAAGAATTTCAAAAAAAGGAAAAGTTTTTAAAATGCTTTAAGCTGATATTTAATGTCCGTTCACAAACTTGGCTCCTATAATTCATCATCTGGTAGCAAAATCACATGGTTCAGGGGCATATGCCCTTTAAGGGACCATAAGGTTGATCCCTGTGCATGTTTGCATTCTGGCAGTGTTTGGCCATTTTCATGTAAGGGTAAGTCACGGACTTAAGTTCTTCAGGCAGCATTAAGTAAGTTGTGGCAAGCATGCTATTGGTGGGGTTTTGTTGACTGTCATTTGCAGTGCAGGATGTGGGCTTTTCCCGTTCATGTTTGGTGATCTACTGGATAGGTGATGGTGGGTGGTGAGTTTGTCAAAGTTTCTGGATAGCCAGAAGTGGGTTATAGTTTTGGAAAATATTTGAGGGAGGGTTTTAGATAGAAATCTTATGAAAAATTTGAAAGATATGTGTTTCAGATGTATTTTTTGGCACTATTAGGTATGATAAAAAGATAAAGAATTTCATAAAAAAGGAAAATGTTTTATAGTGCTCCAAACTGATATTAATGTCTATTCACAAACTTGGTTTTTGATTAAAAAGTCTGTAAGTATCATCAGCAGCATGACAAGTGTGTATCAGTCTGTAACCACTAACGAAAAAACACAAAAATCAGAAAAATTTCAAAATAGCAAAATATTAAAAAAACAAAAAATTGCAAATGATTAACTACAAAAAGACATACAAGGAATCAACCTCTTGACGCCACTGGCGTCTATCTTGTTGTTATTTTTCTCCAGACCCGCCTATTGCCCAATATTTTAATTATTGTAATATGGCTCTGTTGTTTTTCTCCAAACCCACCTATTTACCAATATTGGAGTTGACATCTATTGTTTTCCTTCAGTCTCACCTATTTACCCGTATTATTATTATTATTGTAATGTTGTTTTCTATTGTTTTTCTCCAGACCCGCCTATATATCGAGGAACAGGGTTCTCAGCCAGCGATACAGGTGTGCCTAAGGTGCTAGAATGTGAAGTGTGTGCAAATCCTGTCCCTGGCTCCTATACCTGGCTTCACAAAGGTGCACCACTCAGAGCTGGTATGACACAGGAAGGCAGCAAGCTCAAGATAGATACAGTCCAGGAGGGCGACTTTGGTGTATTTACCTGTAAAGTCACCAATAGGATAGACGATAAGGACTACACCAATAGCTTTGACATCACACTGACAGCACAGGGTAAGTATCAGATCATCATACTATTATATATACAACTATTGTCCTGAAAAATATATCCCAACTTGAGACAAGTCTGTAGTTGTCAGATTTTTTATTGTTTGTGGCAGACTGAAGTTGAGGGATCGATGTTTAAAAAGACATTGGTCAAACATCTGAATTTTTCATGCAAGGAGAGGCAATGAAAAGAAAAAATACTGCAACTGACTACTAATTTGATGAAATTTTGCAAATTATAGCAATAGATTTTCGTTGCTGATAGGTTGTTGACTTGTTGGTCTTCCAATCAGAGTCTTAGCCAGGATTTTGAAAGTGGAAGCCCAAAATGGGGTATTGTAAAATTTTTGGGCATCCTTTATTCTAAGGGAGACCATGATATCTTGAATTTACAACCATGAAGATGCATTTTCCCATTAAGAAGTTGAATGATACCTTTAAGTAATGTCCTAGCATTCACATTGAACTGAAAATTTCAAAATCATTTGCTTAAAATTGGTGTTTCTGGAAATTCATCACAAAAGAAAAATTGGGTGTCCTAATGTGGGATTTTTGCCCAAATAACACCCAGATGCCCTGCTGGCTAAGACACTGCTTCCAATTGCTGCTTACTTTTCTTGTTTTCTTTGAAGGGCCTCCACATATGCCTAAAGGGTTTGGATGCCCAAATAACACCCAGATGCCCTGCTGGCTAAGACACTGCTTCTAATCACTGCTTACTTTTCTGGTTTTTCTTTGAAGGACCTCCACATATGCCTAAAGAGTTGCGCACCAAAGCGGTAGGTTCGAGCGTGATCATCTTGAAGTGGACGCCTGGATTTAACGGAGGATTCACACAGACATTCACAGTGGAGTCAAAACAGAGCTCTGACGATGCTTACGCCAAGCTCAAGGAGAGTATTCCTGATTCTTCTGAAGGGAAGTCAGTAATCTTCAATGTCACTGGATTAAAGGCGGAAACTGAGTACATGTTTCGTGTTCAGTCCATCAGCTCCAGAACTAATGATAATAAAAGTCCATATGCCAACCTCACTGCAACCACATTAGGTAAGTATTGTATTGTAATGTATTGTATTGTATTTTATTGTACTTTTTAGCTTATTGCATAGTTTTGTATTCTATTGTTTTGTGTTATGTTTACTGAGCAATGCAACACACAAAAATGCATCTATATTTTATGAAATGACATTCAGAATGTATTGAGTATATTCTGATGGACAAGAGAAAGGTAAAATAAGCGTAAATTACACTTAGTACAATTGCAATTCTTTTAAAGCAGACCAAGGGCTTGTGGAGTGGAAAACAGCAATTAGATGTGAATTAATTTCATTGTTTTCTACTTTAGTCTTACCAGTGGTTGAAAAAGAAAATGTCCAGGTGAAAGCTGACCAAGGGATTTTGAAGTGGAAAACTGCATTTATAAGTGAATGAATTTCATTGTTTTCTACTTCAGTTCTACCAGTGGTTAAGATAGAAAAAGTCGAAGTGAAAGCAGACCAGGTAATTGTGAAGTGGAAAATAGTCCAAGGAAGGCCGCACAGACTGAGTCTCCAATATCGCCAATCAAACCGGAGACGGAGGGCCGTCCCCAAGACCGAGGATGGTTTCACTATCCTTAATGATAACATTATGCCCAATGAGACAACAGTTCAAGTTGCTGGTACCTTTGATGCTGATGCTGCCTATGAGTTTCGCCTGGTTATATATGAAAATGGCATCAGTATGCCAACCAGTGGACCAACTCATTCATATACAAAAACACCACGTAAGTATTTATACTAAATCTGTATATGAGTTAAATCTGGTCAAGTTATGTATAATTGTATATCACCATGGGTTCTTAACTACACATTTCCTTCAAATATCTTCCAAACAAAGTTCTAATCAAAAAGATTTCGCCTATTCAGTCATAATTTTTTGATGCTGCAGGCATGAATAGGTGTATAATAATAATTACACATATATATCAAGGGTGGCCTAGATTTCCCAATAATTATTTTGTAAAATAATAATAGTGGCCCAAAATTCTAAGATGGTCGATATTACCGAGAATTAAGGCAGTGTTCGACATAAGTGGTAGCCCGCTAGCCCGGGGCTAGTCCATGGTGAAAAAACAGGTTGTCGGGCTGGTACATCATATGCTACGCTAGCCTCCTGGGGCTAGTCGTTAATCCACAGTTAAGTGGAATTACTAATTGAATAAATATGTGCCTGCATTGCAAGACCCTCCTCAGCGATGCTCTGATAAACAAACCGGTGTCATGAAACTATCACTGATAACATCAGCAAGATCTCAAAATAGTCTTCACATCTTAAAATTTTGAAAAATTTGACAAGCATCAATATACATCATATAGGCATATACATCGATATGCATCAATATAGCTGTCAAAACCTGTGTTTTTTTCACACTTTGTGCAGGGCTAGTTCATTTTCAGGCAGGGCTAGTAGCCCACCAGGGCTACTAGCCCTGCGGGGCTAGTAAATCTTTTGACGAATGTGGAACCCTGTAAGGGTAAGCATAAATTTTTTGATAATTCAGAGAAGTTACGGTAGGCATTAATTGGTTGATATTTCTGAGATTTTTCGGTAAGCATTAATTGATTGATGTTTCCGAGAATTTATGGTAAACATTAATTGGTTGAAATTTTCCAAGAATTTTCGGTAAGCATTAATTGGTTGAAATTTTCCGAGAATTTTCGGTAAGCATAAATTGGTTGATATTTCCAAGAATTAACGGTAAGCATTAATTGGTTTATATTTCTGAGAATTGACGGTAAGCATTAATTGGTTGATATTTCCAAGAATTTACAGTAAGCACTAATCGGTTGATATTTCCGAGAATTTACGCTAAGCATTTATTGGTTGATATTTCCTATTTTCAGCGACCGGAGGCGTGGCCACGGCGGGAATCATCGGCGGTATCGTGGCGGCCATTCTTGTGATTCTGATCATCATCCTCGTTGTCCTGGTCATCAGGAAACGCCGAGCCGGAACACAGAAGGAGCGTAAGTAGCGATTTTAGGGAAAGAAACATCTGCATCCAAGCCCTAACGTTAACAAAAATCTTCACTTACCCAGCAGGTCTACATACCCAAAATTTTACTAGCCCTGAAATATTTTTTATTGGTCCTGAAAAATTGACTTTGTGAAATGTGGCATTATTTTTTCCATATAAAGTGACTAAATCTTTGCGAATGCAGTATACTATGTTGAATTCATTTTTGTTACACAAAGGTTCAAATGGTGGTTTTTATATCCCATTGTTTGCCTTTTGGTGTATGAATGGCATATTGATACATTAGAAACTATTGAAATTTTGATACTCCGAATATTTGTCTATAGTGCAAGAATTCATGGCAATATTACTGTTTAATAGATAATGGCATTATTACTGTGCAATAAAACAATTTCTTGTTGCTTTCGATTTGCCATTATTTGCTTTTTGGTACATGAATGGTAATATTTAAGACCATCCGGTGCAGTTTGATATGGTTTGTATGTCTAAAATGTTAGGTAGGTTCTCCTAGATCCATGAAAAACAGTATAACTTAAAAAAAATATCTACATTTTCTGGAGCTATAATTAACAATTGTGCAGTTTGTCAATGTAGAGTAAGTAGTTCATAGAAAGTGACTGGCGGGGCCTGCCCTGATGGCTGAGTAGTCTAGTAGTATATGATAATGCTCCCTTTCCATCTATAAAGTTCTTAAAAAGTGTATCATGTCCCATGTTTTCAGTATAAGATATTGATGGCTTGATTCCCGCATCTTCATTATAGGTCAAAATATGGAACTGAAAAGGTAAGGGTAGTTATTGTTTACAAAGCAAGATGTAATAAGTTAACATATACGTATATGTTTTGCGTGCGATGTGGGGGTTTTCCCAGACTCGGTCCATCCATGGAAAGTATTTGTCTATCCTTCAAAGATAACACAGCTGCAAATCGTAAAAACATCTCTAAAGTACAGTGAAACCTCTTTTCATAAGGTCTTTTCATAATGTAAACGTTACAGATAGGACCGGATATTGTGTTCACATTAGGAGGTGTTCACATCTCTGGGGTGTTCACATTGAGAGGTTTCACTGTATACCTAAAACTGTCTAATGCACACTGGAGGGTTGTGAAGACTGCTCTATTATCATGTAGAAAGGAAATGGGATCTTGAATATAAAGAAAAATGGCCTAGAATGAATCTTAAAAAGTAAAACCACAGCCAATTCCAGGCAGATGAAAGGCTTAGACCTAAAAAAAAAGTTGTTGATTCCTGTAACATACTGAAAATAAATAGATAACAATTTTTTTTTCTGAAAAAAATGTGTATTTCATGCATGTTTTACCTTGATTGGATTTAGGCTTTACAAAGAGAATCAGGGCTAAAATGGCCAAGAATGAATCTTATAATGTAAAACCACAGTCAGACCCATGTGGCTGAAAGACACCCTCATAGAATCAGTGTTAACACCCATGCCTTCTTCGGAAAGGAAATTCTTGGGGTTGCCTTGGAATGGAAAGGATCTTGGAAATTCTGGGAAAACCCTCACTCTGTAAACAAATGTATTATCCTCTTAGTACTGGAGGAATGCTTATACAAATATAGATAAATAATTATATTAGTAAAAACTAGGCTTGTATAGTTTTTTTCTCTGATAAATCTAAAAAATAAAATAGTCAGCAATAATTGCTAATCTATTTTTGATTTCTAATGACTATTTTAATATGTTCTAATTCTCATTAAGATATATCGCCTAACGTTGTATCAGAAATTGATAATTAAACCCGTTCAACCCTGGAGTGTTCCGAGACAAATGCCATCTTGATCTTTGATACTTTTTAAAAACAACATAGGTATAAGTTTTAACTTAAAAATATTTCAAAGAGAGTTGCTATTTAAATTCCGATTACCAAATCACACTAATTTTTTTCAAAAGTTCAAAAAGCCTCTATTTTTTAATTGGCATTGCCAAAAACAGGCAATTTTCGAGCACTCCATGTTTGAATGGGTTAAATGCTTTAACCCTTGTGCTGCTGGTGGCTAATTTGGTGCATACAATATGATGCAAAAACCTGAAATATGACCTAAACCCTGGCACATGGGTACTCATCTGATAGTACTCATCAAGAGCTTTCAAATGCATACCAGCATGGCAGGGTTTAAAAGCTTTTCAAAGTTTTGTTCGTTTTTGTTCCTTTGACAAATGTAGCCTCAGCATTGAAAGGGTTAAAGATATGATTTTCCCTCTATTAATTGAATGATTGTGCTTACCATTTACTGTTCACCATCACACCTAGACCTCAAGCGTCCTCAATGCAGCACTCACTCGCTACTAACTGGTACTTTATTTACTCCTACTAACCCTTTTCTCCCATTCGCATCTTGAGTGCACACATGGTCTGACAACTTAGAACAGCACGCATCAAATAGAGTGGAGATTGAAAAATATTTGAAGAAGGATTGTTAACCCTTCCAATGCTGAGGCTACTTTCTTCCAAGGCACAAGAATTTGAAAAAAATCTTGAAAACCATCAAAACCCTGTCATGTTAGTATTCATTGAATAGCTCTCGCTGAGTAGCTCTCAAATGAGTACCCATGTGCCAGGGTTTCAGTCATTTTTCAGGGTTTTTTTCCTTAGCCACCAGCAACATAAGTGTTAAACTCATAAGGAACAACAACTGTCAGTAAAAAAAATCTCAAAAACATTGCTTGATTATGAAGATTGTTCCATGTGTGTCAAACCATGTGTGTATGTCAGATTGGAGTGGGTTGATCCCATAAATGATTAAATGTGCGATTATTATAGATAGTATTTATATGTATCTAGATGTTAAAAAGGTAATCATAATTGACAGTTATGAGGTCTAGGTAAGTTATGAATAGCCAACTGTAGGATCTGACACTAGCACTAGCCCACCGGCACCTAGGCCAGGTTTGTAAGAGTGGAAGGACCTACCTGTTACCATATCCTGGCTTGACTGGTCATTAAAGTATTGAAATAGTATTTGGTCATATAAGTGCTACATTGATGTATATTTAAACCATTCATTATTTACCTTTTGACTAATAGTGTTTTATTTTATTAAATATTTAGTTTATTTTGTTTCATTTATATTTGATTTCAACAGATTTAAGTGCAAAATTCTTAAAATGGACTTGCTATTTGATATATCGTAAACCTCTCCAGGCGTGTGGATTTGGAATTTTTTCTGCTTTTTTTCTAAATTTCCACCAGAAAGCAGTTTATGGTGGGGGAGGCCAGAGTTCTTGGGTAAAACCACCAACTACCCCTAAATTAGTGGCAATTTGCAGAAATGCATTAAGTAAGTGCTTAGGACCTTGGTGAGACACATCAAGCAGTCAATAGACCACTTAATCCCAAGAGCAGCCCCTTCTAACCAATTAAAGCTCAAGAGTTACTCTTGAAATTGTCGTCTGAATTTTCAATACTTTTGACGATAACTTTGAAATTTAGAATAACTTAAAAAAATATTTGAAGGAGAGTCGTTGACAGTGTTCTGTTAAACATTTCACCTATAAATCTTCTCTCAAATATGCTTTCACCTATAAGATTTCATCGAACTTGTCAGGCTTTCTTGACCGCTGCAAGCATAAATGGGTTAATAACCCTTTAAATCTCCTGATCATTTTGATTTTACTGAATACAATTCTATATTGTGCTTTATTGCTTTGCTTCATCCTCAAAAAATTATTGTTTGTAAAACATTTCTCAATTTAATTTATACTCACAACCTTTAATGTCTTCAAGGAATTAAACTGTCACCTGTCATCATGTGTGATATAACATACAGTCTTATGGTCGGTAATATGTTTGTTGTTTGTGTACTGATATGCATGTATTATGCTTACATAAATTATGCTTTTTAAATCATATTGACCTGCATAATTACAACATCAAAATAATTGTGTTATAAATTTCTACGAATTCTTTTTTTTCTCGAAAAAAGAAATGAATGTGTGTGAAAATTGAACTAATCATTCATAAGAAATATAAGAACAGATTATAAAATTATTGAAGAAGATATAGTACTTCTTCTTTGATGCTAACATATTTTAAGAAAACATTATCGTAACCTGCAATTTTACCTATCTCTTGTGTCTGTGATGTTTGTTGGGACAATGAGAATTGGTCAAGCTGTGTTGGGCTCGGTGTGCATGTGTGTCATGCTTCTCAAATATAGTGCCTAATGATTTCACGGTAAGCATGTTACTAATCAGTAGTGTTTAAGTCAAATCAGTTCATAAAATTCGTAAAAAAATTTTGGTTGGGCCAATGATGTAAGATATATAACTAAGATCAATACAACATGAAGTAGATCACTGAATAAGTGATGTTTACATACCAGCTCCAAAACCTAATTTCAATTATCCACCTCAAATTACCCCCACAGCTCAATTGTGCTTGAGATGTGTTTATACACATTTAATCGCAAATTAGATTATTTTGCAATCAAGGTAAAAAAATAAATAGACAAACTTAAGGTAGTTTGAAGTATTTTGTATAAAAGGCTAGTGTTTTCACAAAGAATGGCATAAAGATTATTCATCTATCAAGGGAGAAAGTAGACATTTTAAGTATTCTTGGTACAAGTTGCCAATAGATATTTAACCATATGCTGGTGGTGGCTACTTTCGCCAATATAAATTGATACAAAAAAAACTGAAAAATGACTGAAATGACTGAAACCCTGGCACATGGGTACTCATCTGAGAGTACTCAGAAAGAGCTATTCAATGAATACCAACATGATAGGGTTTAGATATTTTTTAAAAATCATTGCGTTCTTGTGCTATGGACGAAAATTGTCTCAGCATTGGGAGGGTTTAGTTCTTCTTAAACCACACAAAAGTAGCCTTAGATTGGAATGGTTAACATTTTCTAAAACAACACTAAAATAGCCTCAGCATTGGAAGGGTTAACCATTGGCATGAAGAATCACCAGGTATGTTTTGCATGCTAGAAGATTAATATGCTTCTTTATGTACTTAGGATTAAGTTTTTTAATCACATGCATGTACGCTACAGGGTTGGGCAGTCACAAATCTGCTACAATAACCATACTACCGTCTGCTTAGGGTATCACTTAAGATAGCAGCACCCTATAGGTACACAGGTAAAAATCCTCAAGGCCATGAATATATATCTAAGCATATTGTTTTAATTTCTGTGATCAGGGACTATCATGGAGTCATAGCAAAAGGTCTGACCATCTTGGGAATATCTTAATGAATTTGGAATTTTGTTTTTTCCTCACATTTATGCCATATTGTAGCTTATTTGTGACTAGCCAGTTGTAAGTGGAGGGGGAAACCGGAGTACCCATCGAAAACCACCGCCTAACCCAAGGTCACTGGCAATAAGCACCAACATGCCCATGCCAGGATTCGAACCCGGGATGTGGGGAATATCTAAATGAAGAAGCATATTTCAAAAAAATATTTGAAGGAAAAATACAGGTTTAAAAAGGACCAGCTACGATCCTTCAAGTATTTTGAGATATTGGGTTTAATTTAAAAGATATTTTGAAACGAAAATTGATCCATATGACATTTTCTAACCCTTATTCTGGTGGTTGCTAATTTTGCCAATGCTAAATGACGCAAAAAAGCTGAGAAATGACTGAAACCCTGGCATATTGGTACTTATCTGAGAGTATACTCAGCGAGAGCTTATAATCTACTGAACACCAACATGACAAGGTTTGGATGGTTTTCAAAAATCTTTGCTTCCTTGTTCTCTAGATGAAAGTCGACTTAGCATTGGAAGGGTTAAGAATTAGGGCTGTAGGTATGAAAGGGCAATGGTGAATTATGCGATTATTAATATTTTCACCTGTGTATTTATAATTGATGAATACCAATATGGCAGGGTTTTGATGGTTTTCAAAAATCTTTGCAACCTTGTTCTTTCGATGAAAGTCGACTTAGCATTGGAAGGGTTAAGAGTTATGACCAAGAATATTTTTACCTGTGTACCCATTTAGAGTGGGTAGCTCAATAGATCAATGCGCACCACTAGCGGTGAAGGTCTCGTACAGTACAGTGTAGTTCCGATGACAAGATGTAGTTCCGGTGGTTGGTCGTGCTTTGTTTGACCTTAAAAAAAACTGAAGGCGTTTTTTTCTGTAGCTCTTTGGTTGAAGGCGGGCATCACAAGCCCCGACACGGCTTGACCAATCAGGCTCTAGACACATCATCGCTGGCCAATGAGGGCTCTCCGTCTAACATGCATGGCAAAAATGGGTATAATCGCGGTGACGACGGTAAGTGCGATTTTCTCTGCTAATCTTCTTACTCGGGAGGTGATTCTCCTTTCAGTTCGGGCTACTCACAGATCCCTAATGACTCCACAGGATCGGTGGACGATGTGGGCAGCAACGCGGCCGCCATTGTTGACAAGCGCCCCCTACCGTCAGACTCTAACGGTATGCTGTTACTACGGCTTTCTGCCTTGGGTGTCATGCTTCCTCCCTCTCGCCTACATACTCAAATGCAAACTATTCTCCCCGTCTTCTTCTCCCTTTACTTATGGTTCCGTGCTCCTCTAGTATATCATTGCATTGCATTGCATGCTAGGTATAAGTACCTCTATAGGTGGAATTAGGAATTGGAATTTCGATGCTAGGTATTACTACATTGAACTTTATGCTGCTGCGGGCTAATCTTTTGCCAATTCAAAATTATGCAAAAAGCATGAAAAAGAACTGAAACCCTGGCACATGGGTACTCATCTGAGAGTACTCAGCGAGAGATATCCAATGAGTACCAGCACGACTGGGTTTAGATGGTTTTCAATAATACTTGCATCCATGTGCTTTGGACGAAAGTAGCCTCAGCATTGGATGGGTTTAACCCGTCGCTGGTGGCTAATTTGGCCGATACAAAATTATGCAAAAAGCCTGAATAAAATGCCTGAAACCCTGGCACATGGGTATTCATCTGACTACTCCGCAAGAGCTTTCCAATGAATACCAATATGGTTTTCAAAAACGTTGCGTCCTTTGTCTTTGGACGAAAGGAGCCTCAGCACTGGAAGGGTTAATCCTGTTGTTTTTGGAGGAAATATTGTGGCTTAGTCGTGACTAGCCAGTTTTAAGTGGTGGTGGAAACCAGAGTACCCGGCAAAGACCATCACCTGGCAACTTTCTCACATGCCCTGGCTGAGATTTGAGCTCAGCCTGTGGCGTTTCAAGGGTTTTAGATATCCAAATTCTGTTCAGACACCTTGCTAGCTAAGACCTAACACAGTGGCTATTTTCATGTCAGGTGATTTGTGATAAGTTGTTTAAAATGTTTGCAAGTTTTACTTAAAGGGCAAATGCACCATCATAATGATTTAGGTTCAAAATGTGCCTATACGTGTCACCTTTCTAATAAGACCACCCGCAAGTCTGTCCTCCTCAGCACTCCTCAGATATGGCTTATGAAAGTTAGTAAAAAACTAGCCTGAGTCTGGGCATGGAGGCTGACATTGCAGGCCAATTAAGCCCAATTAAGCACAATCAGTGGTATGAAGTGACTGCCAGTGCTGCTTCTGATTGGTTGAGAGATATCAGTGACTGCCACTGATATCTCTCAACCAATCAGAAGCAGGGCTGGCAGTCACTTCATAAGCACCACTTCTGATAATGGCAGCCTCTATACCCAGACTCAGGCTAGTTTTTTACTAACTTTCATAAGCCATATCTGAGGAGTGCTGAGGAGGACAGACTTGCGGGTGGTCTTATTTGAAAGGTGACACATATAGGCACATTTTGAACCTAAATCATCATGATGGTGCATTTGCCCTTTAATAATGTAAAGACAAATGGCTCTAGAGGTTTGGATTTTGTATATTTAATTATCATCACTGTCTTTAGTATCAAGTCTAAAATCTGACTAGCGAGCCATTTGCTAATGCTGGGGGAAACCCGAGTACCTAGGGAAAACCACCAACTTAACCCAGGTCATCAGTTCCATTATCTTGCTCCAAGGAAAACATATTTAAAGTTTTCAATTTAAAGATCTTTTTTATCTTAGATGGCATGGATCTTATTTTTTGGGAGCGCATTCCGTTTTGGATACCTTGCGAAATCCCAGCTTTCAAGTTTTCTATTTTGAATTAGTTGGATATATCTTTATGAGTTTTTCTTACAGCTCGTTAATGCATTGATACCTTTAAACATAACTCAATTCATATCTGCTGATACTTCGATAGGTTTTAATTCTGACTAATATCTTTCACTGACCATGCAATGCAATGATGACCCATCTGAGAAGAATCAATTTAATTTTCCCTATAGCAGCCAAAAAATAGCTGACTATTTTGGAGATAGCTTTGTAATCTAACAATTTTTTGTATAATATTTGAAGGAGAAATGTTGATCAACATCCATCCAACAACTCTCCTCCAAATACTTTGAGAATTTATGCTGGATTTTGAAATTCTTTTCCAAAGTGCAATAGAACAAGATGACATTTACGGAGGAAATCTGTAGGCATGAATGGGTTAAACCTTATGCTGCTGGTGACTAAATTGCCCAATACAAAATGATGCCAAAAACCTAAGAAATGATGAAAACCCTGGCAAATGGTTACTCATCTGATAGGACTCATCATGAGCTTTCCAATGAATACCAACATGACAGGGTTTAGATGGTTTGCAAAAATCTTTGCGTCCTTGTGCTTTGGACGAAAGTAGCCTCAGCATTGGAAGGGTTAAAAAGAATTGTTTGCACATGAGTATGAGGGGGTTCTTCTCTCAGTACCTTGTCCCCAACTCTATGTCTTAATATCTCTGTCTCGCATCATCTGTTGTGTGTGATTTTCTCCGATTGCATTAATTCTCTGACCTCTGACCTTAAAGTGACCTCTGACCTTAGAGTGACCTCTGACCTCTAACTTTTATAACTCATAGATTTACTCTTAGAAAGTCAGACTTTTTGAAGTCTGACTCCGTTTATTTGTTAAACGATTCAACTCGTTAGAAACCTTACTGACTAAATCTCTTTTTATGGCAGTTTTAACTTATTTAACCCTTTAGCAAGTTATATGTAATAAACATTAGATTGCTGATAGATAGAAGTAACCACAGCCTACATTTGCAGTGTTTATACAGTTAAACAGTTAGTTTATATATATATATATATATATATATATATATATATATATATATATATATATATATATATATATATATATATATATATATATATATATATAATATATATATATATATATATATATATATATATATATATATATATATATATATATATATATATATATATATATATATATATATATATATAATATTTATTTATATTTACATATGTGTTTCACCTTTCAATATTGAGACTTGGTTGTATGGGTATCAAAGTGAACAACAGATGTTGTCAGTAATCTTTAAATTTCATTGCATACCAGAATATTAAAGTTGAATATTTAGTCTCTTGAAGTAAATTTGATAAGGCAGTTTCTTTCTTTTAACCCATTCAAACCCGTATCAGCCAAAACTGCTACTAGTCAAGTAGATCTCCAGGTATGAAAGGGTTAAGGTTGAATAAATTAGTATATAACGCCTCTATTCTGGTAGCTTCTCTAAAAGGCTTTGAGTTTGTAATATATTACTAAAAACTTTTAGAAATTCTTAGAATTATATGAACAAGGAATATTGATTAGAATCCAACCTACAACTCCTTGTAGATTTCCTGATTCAATGTTTCATACCTTGGGTAAAGCTTTATGAAATCCTAGATTTAATTTTCAAAGTCATTACCAAATACAAGCAAAACTTATTAAGTATTTTAACCCTATGCATGAATAGGTTAAACATATGGGAATATGCTTATATATATATATATATATATATATATATATATATATATATATATATAGTGGAATATGCTTATATGCTTCATGCTTGAATCCTGTAAGTGGGAGTGCAAATCAAAGCTATTGATATCTGTAATATTCTGGTGAATTATATATATATATATATATATATATATATATATATATATATATATATATATATATATATATATATATATATATATATATATATATATATACATATATACATTTGTCCATTAGAACATTGAGCACTCTTCATATTCAATCAAGACATAAACCTGTTTTGCCTTTGTTCAAATGTTTTGTCTCTAAATAAAAAAAACTTTATCAAAATTTTCTTAATAGATGCATCAAAATCGTTCTTTTGATCTTTAGTGAATGAATCTTAATGTTAACGCATTCACAACTAGAATGAACATGCTGTGCGACACATCTAGAATTGCCTTGAAAACGAAGCAATATTTTGAAAAATACAGAAAATTTACTATTGCGTTTAACAATCCCTTTTGTCTTATATTTGTTGATGATTTCTCTATTTGATGTGCTCATATTTAATTGTAACACCATGTGTGCACTCATAAAGCTTTAGCTATTTGAATATATATGTATTTATATGTATTTATATTGTTTTCTGGGTCTCTAACACTTTATTCTGACCATAGTCTTAGCCAGAAGGTCATTTGGTCATCATCAACCCTCAGGGCACCTAAATCCTTTTGTGAATAATTTCTTAAAATGGCAATTTTAAGCATATACTTGAATTTCTTCCCCACATTATAATTCCCATGGCATTTTGAAGTACATTATGCCTCATTCTGATAAATAGATACATATTTATGGTTTTGATATGAGAATACTGTGGTCTCCCTTGAAAGAATGGATGCCCAAAACAATATCCAATTTTGGGCACCCACTTTCTAAATCCATGCTTGTACCCTGATAATGAAAATACCTTGATTTTTACAAAATATTACAAAATATTTATTAAAAAATATTTATTAAAAAATATTTTTAAGAGTTGTTAATAATATTCTGATTAATTGAAATATATCTTTCAAATATTTAAACTATGCTTTTGCCTGAAAGATTCGGCCAAAAAGGTCAAGATGCTCATGGCTAAATTATGACTGCTGGGAGTATTAATTGGGCATAAAATTCATGTGTTGAATTGAAGTTGATATTCTGATAAAATCTTGTAAAAAAAAGCTGAATTTGAGAAACATTTCAAGACAGAATATTATTCAGATCATGACCAACAAATCTCCTTCAAATACATGTATTTTGTAAAATCAAAGTTTCAAAATTATTATCAAAAATATCATAGAGGAACTCTTAAGCATAAATGGGTTTAACTTTTCATGGATTATGTCATTAACTGGTGCACAAATATTCAACTCTTAAGCATAAATGGGTTTAACTTTTCATGGATTATGTCATTAACTGGTGCACAAATATTCAAACAAATCTTCTCTTTATCTCTTCTCAAACTTGGTGCTGAACCTTATATCCTGTAACCTATTCCTAAAAAAAAACTTCTGTCTTTGCCAATGAAGATGATGATGATGATGATGAAAATGAGGATGATGATAATGATGATGATGACAATGACAATGATGATGATGAAATTGATTTGATTGTCTTTGTTGTTTCCATGCATTCAGTGAAGCCAGCTTGGTCTTGGTATAGTATGGCTATACTCAGTGTGTGTGATTATGCTGTAAGTTATTTTGTGCTGCATGAGAAATTTCTTTATATGTTATTTTGATTGGTGTTTCATTTCATATGGTTATCTTGTTTCTGTATTCCTTCATTTTTTCATTGCAATTTGTGTGTCATTCAAGCTATTTTGAGTAGCTGCTAGTTAAAACGGCATTCGTGTTCGTTTTAAGAAAGTGCTATCTTGATTCAGTCTTAAATGATGAATTGATTTTACCAATAATTTATCAAAATTTTACAGTTAAGTTTTGGGATCTTGCAGTTGGTTCTAAAAGACTTATTAACATTTTTCGTCCCCAAGTACCCAGATATTCCAAGGAATATGTCAATATTTTCTTGATAAGAGAAAATAATCAATAATTGAGAATATGATAAAAATAAACATAATAAGATGATAAGAAATAAACTGCTTTCGTTTTAATACAAATGTTTTTCACAAAAAGCACTTTTCTTGCTAAATAATTATGTTATTTCTGTTTTTATGGTAACTGATTACTTTGTTAGCATAGGCAGGCTTTTATTTGTACGCTTTGCTGTGACTTTTGTGAAATACAAAAATAATTATCCTGATCTTTTTCATCCATCATCCACCCATATTGTTGTGAATTCTTGCTACATTTCTTTTCACATCTAGAGTGTACATATCATCAATATAATACTGTAAATCCTGTTAATTTACTAACATTTTTAATTTGCCGATATTTGCAGATCAGAATTGATCGGTAAAATAAGAATCAGAAAATTTTGAAAGCTTCAGATCGGCAAATTTACAGCATTTATTAGTTGAATTGTATTTCTGAGCTAACTTCTGTTTTTAATTTACCAATTACATATGTTCAAGATTGGTAAATTAAGATTCGGCAAATTCTGAAAAAGGCTAAATCGCCAAATTTCAGACACGGCCAATTAACCTGATTTACGGTTGCAGTATTTGATTTTTGGAATAATTTTGACGGAAAGTTGTCGACTATTGTGTTTAACATTACTGCTTCAATTTTTTTAGATTATTTTCCTATTTGGCAAATCATTTTAAAATATGAGTCAAATTTGTTTGTGTGCGCTCTAGTTTCACATTGGTCAATATTTTATTCATTCACATATTTCATATTTGAAAAGAACGTTTTTACTCTAACATTTAAAAGAAGCTCCTTGGAATGGAATTTTGAATATTTTCATAATATATGTTTGCCACACATCTGTAAAAATTATATAAGATATTGAAGCATCAGTTAACTAATTTTGAAACAATAACCCAAACTCTATTGTCTCAATTGAATGGTTTAAAGCTTCTTTTTTGTAGAGTTGTTATTTGAAAATGTATACTGTAGTATAGGAAATTAATCTAAGTTGCAAATTAACTAAATTTGTGTTTTTGGATTTTTCCAAGAGGTTTTATTCCAAAAAGCAAATATTGAAGATTAATATTCTAAAGACAGGATTATTTCATCCGACTTACGTTATACCGAACTGACCCCACTCGGAAATGTTCGGCAGGATATACCACTTGGATAGATTTCCTTTCCTACAGTAATATTTCTATCATGACTTCATGAGAAAGAAGAAAGGACATTGAATGAGTTTACAATATGGGGCGTTCATATTGATTAAAGTCAACCAGATGGATTTTGATATCAAAATATATTGTTTACAGGGCTCGAAATTAGGGGGTGCCGGGAGCCAGGTCTCCCTTGAATGTTCCTGCGGCTCCCTCAAATATCTGCAGGGAGCCCAAATATGTACTGTTTGATATACAGAAAACCTTTATGAAGCTTATGAAGATGCAATTGGGCTCCCTGGAAAAAATCTTAATTTCGAGCCCTGGTTTATTTTTCAGGCAATTTTGAACCCCCAGACCTGTCCTATTGTTTTGTTAATATAAACAAACAAGATAGCATATCCCACAAACTTATATTTGGTATTGGTATTTTCCAGGCAACTCAGCACCGGCCGATCCTACGTATGCTGTGGTGAACAAGGGTGATAAGAATGGCAATAAAGCTGCAGGGGGGCGTGGCGTGCCCCCACCCCCGCCACCCTCAGGTAACCCCGATTCCCATAACTTGCGACATCCTGCTTTTTCCTCCGCTCTGACCCGTAACGCCCCCTGCCAGCATCCCCTGAAGCATGGTGAGTGGCTCCCTCTACTGTCTACCCCCTTCAACTTCTCTCCTCCGCATGGTAGGCTCTAAATCCCCGCAGATGTCAGGAATGACGTCACGGAAACTTGTGATCTTGGAATACCCTACCTAGGGTTAGACTAACCCTAGCCCTAGCCCTAACCCTGGGCCTGATTCCTAACCCTAACCCTAATCCTAGATAGGGTATTCCAATATCACAAGTTTCCATGACGTCATTCCTGCTATCTGCAGGGATTTAGAGTCTACCCCTCTGCATGCCATCAACAGGAAATTAATGCAGACCTACTTACCTCAACCTGTTCATTCTTACAGCGATGAATAAAAAAGACCTGAGTCATTTGGTGAGGTCAATTTATTGGGACTTAGGGAATTATTTTGAAGGAAATTTAATATTCAAACCCTTCCAAGAATTCTTGGTCAAGTATTTTGCAGTATTTACAAAATGTTTAAGTTTAATTTGATCTTTTATACAGAGAACTTGTAAGTTTGATTGGTATGAATTTACATGTAAGATAAGGACTAAATAAATAATTCTATATGGTACCCTAAATCAAATGTTGTCTCAAATAATTTGGCATTATTATTAAATCATAGTTCATTAATATTGAATGTGTTATGTTCAAAAAAGAGATCGGAAGTCCACTTGGCTTGGTTTCATCTTTTTGAAAAATCCTTTTCCCCTTTTTTCACTCCTTTTCTTCTATTTCATTTTCGTCATTGCTATCTTTTGACAGTGTTTTCGTTTGAAAATATGGAATGTATACTGTGAATTAGAATGGCAGCACTTAATAACTTCTCCACCATATGTTAGAAATAAGTACTGTATAACTGGTATTTTTAACAGGCATTTAATTTTTGCTATTTTTACGCTCCCCATGATAGCTCCAAAATATTATCCTTCAAATAAATAACTATAAAGTAATAAATATATAGTTTGAGTTGCTTGAATGCGCGAATTCAAAGTAGCACAAATACGTTATGTGTTTGTGTGTAGGTACCCCACACTGGTACAGGACCTATGGTTCGTACCCTTCTTGCAGCAACGCTGTAAAGCGAAATTTTAGCACTCCAAATTAAAGCCGTATAGAGTATATTGTCATACACCAGTTGCCAGATCGAATTCTAATTTTTACATGGTCATTCTTCTATAGAGAAACGTTTCAGACAAGCCAGTGGTAAGAACAGAGATATTAATTCCTATTAGGGCTGGAGATTGTAAAGTAATCAATATAATACATTTTTGATCAAATGAATTGAAACCTTATAGTTTTCATATGGTTTACAAGTGATAAGATTTTGGGCATTTTCAATTTTTATTAAGATATGCAAATGAGAAGGATTATGTGAAAGTGGCCAGAAAGAGCCCTTTATTGTTTTTAAGCCATTAAGTGAAAAATGAATCAAAAAGATGTGGTAACGAATGTCATCAAAAAATGTTAGGTTATTTTTATTCATTAATTCATTCATTTGTTTATTTATTTATTTAGGTTATTTCTATTAATCTATTTATCCATTTATTTATTCATTTATTTATTTATCTATTTATTCATTCATTTATTTATTTATTTATTTATTCATTCATTTAATTTTTGATCTCCAGCCTTACTTCCTTATTAGTATATGTATGGGATTCTGATGTCACCTAGCACTCATTCTAGGATCAATAGGGGACAGCACCTATAGTATACAATATAAAATATATAGTCACATGTTTCTACCACATGTCCTTCGATAGGTTAGAGATATTTCTTCATTTACTTCAATCTTTATAAGTCCCTTGAAGGTCTCGGTTTTAAATCATCAATTTTCTTTCTCTTTTACCATAAACTCCTTTAGAAAACTATATATCTCGGGTGGTTTCAAAGATATCAAGTGTCTTTATTTGGGCGACTCTGTCCTCTTAGTATGAAGTGGTTAACCTGTTTGCAAATTTGGACTACACAGATCATATTATAAATGCCTATTTGAATATATTTCTCTGTTATACATATATGTTCATATTGACGTACCATTTGAACAACTTTCTGATCAAGAGATTTCAGTCAAGTATCCATCAAAATTTTGCTATGTTATCCAAAAATTTCCATATGTGCCAGATCATGTGTATGCTCCAGATATAGATGGGTAAACTGGTCTTTTATGTCCCATCTAGCCTTTTTAGGTAGGTCACTTAGCCCTCCTGTTGCTGAGGTTACTTTCATCCAATGCACTAAAAAGCATAAGATTGTGGAAATCAGCTTAACCCTGTCATGTTGGTATTCATTGGAAGGTTCTCGCTGAGTACTCTCAAATGAGTACCCATTTGCAATGGTTTCAGTCATTTCTTAGCTTTTTGTCATCATTTCATGTTGACCAAATTAGCAACCTGCAGCATAAGGGTTAAAGGAAAATACAACATGATACTTGTCCCTCGTCAAAACCTTTCTCCTATTCAAGGGGTATTTTAATATAAGGTCCTTTCTTT
This sequence comes from Maea johnstoni, assembly GCA_963942565.1. NCBI lineage: Eukaryota > Metazoa > Annelida > Polychaeta > Spionida > Magelonidae > Maea > Maea johnstoni. Next base: position 20,048,826 of record OZ012689.1, on the reverse strand, counting down.
GACTATAGGAAAAAATATTGTCCCAAGGAATAGGAAGACATTTCCCGAAACAAAATTGCCTGAGCCATAACAGTTGGAGTAAATAGATGTTTTATCAGATTTAAAATAGATTAAAAGGATGTGTTTTTTTCCAACAAAAGCAGTTTTCAGTAGACACTAGATATACATGTAGAATGAAAATACATGACTTATTATAATGAGTTTTGGGAACTATCCATTCAGCTAACTTTACATTTAAGTCAGATTTAAGTCACATTTATGAATTTATTAATCATCTTATTTATTAAAAATCTCATTATACAAGATGCCTTATAATTCACCCGTGCAATAATAATCCAGCCTGATAATCATTAAAATCCAAACCTAACACCTGGCGATTTTGCCTTGGTTTTGTCTGAAGGCTTCTCTAATTTGATTATCTGATAATTAACATAATTGAATAATATGAAGTTTTGGTAACCAATATTGTGAGTTTGATAATTTATTTGTAATAGAAACTAAAACATAACTATCAAACATAACTGTCTGCATTGTGACCTTTTTATGATGATAAAACTGGAATGAAAGATGAAAGGAAAAGTTCTGCCTACCAAGTTATTTTACTGTTACTGGCTATAAGTTCTGTTTGATTGCTTTTTTACAGCTTAAACATAAACCAATTAACATCCAAACTTACTGAGCACCTAATTCAGTTGCTCTTTTGTATTGTTTATATTATTTAAGTGAAGAGTATGTTCTATTTTAGGTGTTTTCTAGTGAAATATATCTAAGCTTTTTATGTATTAGGAGACATTCTCTTTCAGCTATTAGACAGAGTTTAATTTTGATTTTTGATTAAGTTCGGTGAACGTGTTTTCTCTGAGCTCTGATATATGTTTGAATATTTTCTATTTGAACCGTTTTGTGGTGTAGGGAATGATCTGTTCAATCTTTCTAGTGTCCAAGGCACACTTAATTAATGCTGCTGTTAATTTTCAGGATGAGCTCAATTGTTTGCTCTTTTTAGAGTAGACGTGTTTAATTTTAGCTGTGTCATAGTGTACAAAATTTTCTATCTAAGCTTTCATATTGTTGGATATGTTTCAGATTGGCCGTTATCATAGAGTAAGACATATGCTCCATTTTAATTTTCTATTTTAGTTGCAAATATACTGCAAGACCAGTATAATTTTTACTGTAATTATAGTTTAGGAAATTTCTTTTTTAGTTGCAAGTATACTGCAAGAACAGTATAATTTTTACTGTAATTATAGTTTAGGAAATTTTCTTTTTTAGTTGCAACTATACTGCAAGAACAGTATAATTCTAGCTGTTATTATAGTATAGGACATGTTCTATTTAAGCTGTTATAGTGTTGAATCCGGAAACATCACCCGTCTATTCTGAGGTCAAGAAGAAGAAGAAGAAGAAAGACAAATCTCCACAAAAAGGTGAGAATACACTTAACCTTTTTAAACCTTATGCTGCTGGTTGGCTAATTTGGCCAATACAAAATGATGCAAGAAACCTGAAAAATGACTGAAACCCTGGCAAATGGGTACTCATCTGAGAGTACTCAGTGAGAGCTATCCAATGAATACCCACAAGACAGGGTTAAGATGGTTATCAAAGATCTTTGCATCCTTGTGTTTTGGACATAAGTAGCCTCAGCAGTGGAAGGGTTAACCTATTTGTGCCTAGAGAAGCCTGTATTCTTGTCATCTGCTATATCATAATTTTAAGAATAACTTTGGAGGGGGCCTGTCCTGATGGCTGCGTGGTCTAAGGCGTTGCCACTGACTGCTAGCTGTCTCTCACCATTGTGATCTTTGGTTTCTGATGAAATTTTCTCCTTAAATGGTTCCCAAAAATGCTTTCGGTATGGAGATATCACCAAAATAGCCAGGCATGGTTTTGAGTGATACAGTCAAAAGGGGGTAAACTGAGTGATTTCAGTCATCCGTAGCGCCCCCCCCCCTCCCCCTCCTCAAAAGACCTGTCTATTTTGGGGAGAATTTTTATAGCATTGTACAGTATTGTTAAAGTGAAACTACAAGGTAGTGTCCATTGTTAAAGTAAATCAATGAGCTTCTTTCATTTTTCTTGTTGTGTTGAGTCCCTTAGAATAAGGGATTATTCTCTAAACCAACACTTTTTGAATGGGGAAATCTTCCAAGTGTGGTTTAAGAAAAGATGAATTTGTCGGAGCACTGGGCTGCATTGTCCCTAGCATTATAACAATGTATTATAACAATAGATATGCATTGTTTATTGATCTCCTCACAACTCTACAGACTCTTTACTCAATCTTAAGCAAAATCTATTCATTTCGTTTGTAGGAGCATTGGGCTGCATTGTTCCTAGCACTATAACAACGGATTATAAAAGATATGCATTGTTTATTGATCTCATCACAACTCTACAGACTCTTTACTCAATCATAAGCAAAATCTATTCCTTTCATTTGTAGGAGCATTGTCCCTAGCATTATAACAATGGATTATAACAATAGATGTGCATTGTTTATTGATATCATCTCAACTCTACAGACTCTTCACTCAATCATAAGCAAAGATTATTCATTTCGTTTGTGTCACTACATTTTCATTATAACAATGGATTATAACAATAGATATGCATTGTCTTATTGTTTTTTTCAGAACTGGCAGTCGAGGACCCATCAGCTCTGTATGCTCAGGTTGATAAGCCGAAGAAAGAATCTGATCCAGGTAGGTCTTCCTTATATTGTCTCAGTCCAATAGGGGCAATCTTCCTTTTTATTGTATGCTAGGAATGAAAAGAGTGCACATACCACATTCCACCATTTAACTGCACATACCTCAAATAAGCATACCCCCCTTTTTCTGAAATTTGTTTTGAGAGGGGCAATCCAGCTGACATTATTTTCTGACCTTCTGAACTTCCCCAAACTCCCCCTCCAAACGTAAATATTTCCTTACCTTTTTAAGTGGGACCATCACAAATCATATATTGATTGTATTTTCACTGCTATAGGCCATTTATTGGTTGTATCTCGTAGCTTACAAGCTTGTAGTGGCCTTGGGTTGCAGCTATATGGAAGATCGCCAGTACCCATTCTAGCAAATTTTTCCCGAACTTGTTACCTGCACGGGCGTTTAAATGGAGGAATACAGTAATAGTGGGTTTTATATTGCAGCAAAAGAATCTTTTTCAAAATCTTTCATTGGTCACTCAATTTCACAACCCTCAAGATGTTGGCCAACAAGTTACTGTGAACCATCCTTGAAAATGTTAAAAAGCATTGAAAAGCTATTTGGATATTGTCACCTTTGGGTATGGTGCAATTTTGGTTGATGAGAATATTGATGATTAATTTGTGTTATTTTTGGTGCAATTTCTCATACTCACAAGAAATCTACCATTTTCTATTAAATAAGTAACCAATGACCAGGATAGGGTTATCATAATTGATCAAAACAAGAAACTATATGGAGATAAGTGGGTCTAGATAAGAGTTCCCAAATAAGGCTTATGCCAATGTTAGTGGTTGATGAATCAACTACATTCATATACATACATGCTCAAAAGATCCAACTCATAAGACTGACTACCATTTTATAATGACCACCATTCTATAAGACTGAATGAATCAATGAATGAATAGTTGCTTAAAGGCTGGTCTGAGTGTCAATGGGTTAAAGACCGGATCA
>OZ012689.1:20007538-20035038 GCA_963942565.1 Maea johnstoni | reverse complement strand
TGTATGAAACCAGATTGAAGCTCTTGGGTTGACCACTGCTAGTGCACACGTATGCAAATATTGCACAATAGATTGTGAAACTTTAAGCTAAAATATTTCCATCACGTACAAATGAGCAAATGAAAGACGTTTTCAATAAATTGGTAACTTTACTGTGATGTGGATACTGCATGTAGGTGTGAAATGATAAAGGACAAGTAAATTTTTGGTGTTCGTAAATACTGTAGAATGGCCAATTTTTCCGTGTGACAATTTTCCCTAATTTCTCATTTTTGGGTGTTCCCGTTTCTAATATTTCCGAAAAGAGGACATATATTTTTTTCCGTTTTTAATATTCCCGTTTTATGTAGACCTTTAATTTTAGTAAACCAGAGAGTTAATATTAATGGGTACCTGCACGTGCAGGGCCTTAATTGCAGCAACGCATGTGGCGATGGGGCTATAACCAGTCTAGAGAGGCATCCAGAAATAGATCAACGGCGATGTAATCTGGGAAGTGGCACATAGTTGAGTGGAAGTCAGAGCATGATCAGTGGTCATCCAGTGCAATTAGCGATTGCTCCCTGCCACATGTAGATTGCAATGAGTGATGACTGCTAACACTCTGAGTAAACGCTGGTAAGACACTTCAGAGATAAAGCTAGGCCAGTATATTAAACTAAGGTCAGAATTTCCCGTGTTTATTAAGTACTGACATGAACTGTTTAGTATTAGAAAAAGAAAATATGGTATTCTTTTGCAGTTTCGTGGCATGGAACAGGACTTTCCTATTTAAATAAACGCTGTAATACCTATCATTTCTTTTGTTTTTAATTGATATCTCAAAATGCAATGTGTCAACCAGCATTGTATAAAATATAAGTAGGATACAGCCCTAGATTCAATCATAATGTATTATTAGTTATCCTCCTTGTAAAAAAGGGATACGGCCTGGTATCTGCGTGAAGCCAGTTATATGATACGGCTGGCTGAACGTAGATACCAGGCCGTATTCCTTTTTTACAAGGAGGATAACGAATTTATCATCAGCTCTCCACCCCCACCGCTCCCAACATACTTGTATTGTTGGCAATGGGCAAATTTCACAATGGGACCTAATGGGTAAAATTAACATTATGCAGAGTTGAGACAAAAATTACGTTCATCTATACACAACTTAGTGCTCCAAAGGGGTTTGCCAAGTTTGGATGGCAAATTCGAGCGATTTGTCACAAAGAAAATTAAAAAAGCGGTTGCCAAACTCGAGTCCTACAGGCTATGTAGCAACGGAGATTTTCGTCAGACCTAACGCCGACCAAACGGCAATTATTTCTCATAAGTATGTGCAACATACCAACCTCAATCTATCTTAATTACTTTCTGCCATCTTTATTTCCATGTATACACCATGTTGGCAGACTAACATGCGCAATTAGTGTTTTAAACGCCAAAAGAATCGAGTCAGGCGGCGATGTGTAGAGGAATGGTCGCCATTTTATTTTTCGTCGTCAAGGGTTCAAAACGAGGCTGTGACCTGTAAACTTGAGGTCAATCCCATAGTTACCATGGCGAAGTGGGATAAAACATTGAGAGTGGGGATAAAACACTTATCCGGATCCTAACATTGCCATTTAATGAGAAGCAATGAAATACAATCCAGTACCCAACAGCAATTGACCAATCAGCTGCGAGTATCACAGTGGAGTTGATGATATATATATATATATATATATATATATATATATATATATATATATATATATATATATATATATATATATATATATATATGTATGTTATATTAGAAAATGATTTATTAGTACTGAGAATGCTATCACAATTTTTAGTACTTATAAATGATTGTTGAATTTTAAGTCATTTTCTGGTATATATAGTTTGTTAAATAGGAACAATCATGTCTCCACTCGACCGACTAAGGAAGCAAGGAAGGGGCAAGAAGGGGTAGGGGTTGATCAGGTTTCTGAAGTCTGTCCTCTTTAATCATGGTAGCGCTGCTGTCTTCAGAGCGTGTGATAGGGCCTCTGATGGTCAATTCTTTTATGATTTTATGGAACTGGGAACTTGAGGAGGTCTCTAACAAACTCTTTACATGATTTTCTAACTACAAAAAACATTTTCTCAGTATTTATAAAACACTAGCTGGCCCCCATGCAGAGCACGTGTTTGGACTCTAAAGTCCTACCAAATGAGAAAAAAAAAGAATTGCCCATGTATCAAAACCATTTGATAGAGTAGGAAAAGAAAAGTTCACATTCCCATAACCTTTTTGACAAAGGAAAAAATATTTTGCAGTGAAAGAGCGATCAGTAAAACAATAAGAATATGGAAAAAGAATACAGAGGGAAAAAGACTGATGCAGTAGATTTTGGTAACCTTATTGCAACATTGTATTATCTTATAGATACAGTTGTATCATATTTTATCATCTCAAAGTTGCCTGTGAAACACTTCTTTTTTCAAAAATATAGACCTAAAAGCCTTTTACAACAAAAATAACTATCAAACAGCTCATATGGAACTTCAGGTCACTGACCTAAGGCAACAGTGTTGAATAGCAATGCACAGGGAATTCAGTACGTGAAACAAACGTTTTTGAAACTTGGTATTTATACGTACTAGCTGGCCCCTGTGCACAGCACAGATTTGGAAAATGCAACCATATGAGAAAAAGAGAATTGCCCATATATCACAAACATTTGAGAGAGTAGGAAAAAAGTTCACATTCAAATAACCTTTGTGACAAGGGTAAGATAAAATATTTTGCAGAGAAAGAGAGATCAGTAAAGCAATAAAAAATCTTCATAGATCAGGTATGCTCAAGTAGAAAGATATGACAAAAAGTAAATACCGAAGAAAGAAATGGAAAAATATGATAAAATGAATAGATCACAGAGAGATAATACAAGAAAGAAAAAAGGGCAAACACAAAGGGGAGAGAAAGCATACAACCAGGTAATTGATAATCACCAGAACCGTATTAGTAAGCGAGAATATGCATGTTGTTTCTACGTGGTCAAAGGGCGAGCACCTACAGATGAAAAGACGGACGAATCCGCAGCCATGAACAGACCCAAATCCTGTCACTCAACTGACACTGCAGTCACGTTTAATGGCGGAAAAGGAAACAAAATATTCATTGATGCTGATGATGATAATGTATTCGCGGGCTGACGGCTGAAACTCTCCACCCAAGGGAATTTCAGAGACCAGTATTTCCAAAAACCTTATACCCTCAGCTGTTCCGATCAGCTTGCATGCACTTATATTGCAGGTGCGTCTGCCCTGGGGGCCAATTGAAGGTCAGTACAACACATATTTTAGGGGTTGGGGTGACATTTTCTAAATTGGGGTGGTATGGACACTTGTAATACACTGTGATACTCCGAATTTGCTATAATGGGCTACTGATCAACAGGTACAATGACCAAACACCTTCCAGGAGCATACTATTTCTATCATTAGAACAAGATAACAAAGGAATAACGTCTGGAAAATGTCCTATTTTTCTTAAGTACCTTTTGAAATGTTCCAGTGTCATGAGACTCTTTCTCTTTTTCTATAAATGACATCTTTAGTTCCTATCAGAAGTGTATTCAAAGAGTACTTTTAGATGGTGCCCCAAAGACTTTTCCACTTCTGAGATTTTTTGTCAAGGTATCAATTATTCCTCTCATCCATATCAAAGTCAACTTGTCTCCACATTTACACAGAATAAGTAATCATGTATAAGATACTCTACGAACTTGTGGAATAAACAATTACGGGTATTGACCAGATGTATTCGGAAGTCTTTTATTAGTCATGATTCTATTATGTATCAATTTTAAGGGACTGAATCTAGAGAAGGAACGTTCAGTTATCGAATAGTTTATTCTAAAGGTGTTTTTGATTAAGTGCCATTAGAAATCCTTATTAGGTTTGTCTAGTTCCTTTGGATCAATTTATAAATACCGGTGTATAAATATCATGTTAACCTTTTATGAATACTGCTTTCTCCTAAGGTGCATTCAATAAAGACTAAACTTAATGGAAGGTCAGGTCGAATGTCTTAGCTGAGCTTGTTTGCAACCTTTCAAAATTTTGCTGGTTTCTGAAACTCATGATTTCATACTCAAGGAAATCACAGTTTACATCAAATTTATTGATGAGGTTGTAGTCAGATAGCATTTCCCTTCTTTGGTTAAACATCTTTTACTGTTTTAATGCCCTTTTGATAACATCTTTTTGAGAAATGAGATTGATTGACAGTTTTGGATTATCCCATGCTTCTAGTATGACTTCTTCTATTTTGGTTACCTCAGATCTTTTATGAAATTCTCGTACACACTTTAGGAAATCGTGCCAATCGTGTTTCCAATTTGAAGGGTTCAATCCAGTTCTAGTCAGGACAAAATTCGAATGGTTTCCCAATACATACCAACCATCATTACCTTTATATACTCTCTTGATCCAGGTGACTTACATGAAAAGATTATTTTTCTAAGGTTTGGGTATCCAGGAACTTCGTCTTTGGGTTCTGCCTCCAGAATTTCACAATTAAATTTGCTTGGCTTTTTTTGTTCTATATAAAATCGTTTAGTGTATGGTCATTATGGCTCAGGAGAGTATTCTCTAATAAGGGGAGGTACTGTAGGATATGGGTTGTTTGAAAGTAATAAATTCATGATTATTTTGATGTTGCCAAGGAATATTAGGGCTCTTGGCTTCCATGCCTTTCTTGTATTATTGATTTGTTATTTATTGTTATCAAGATTGAGACTAGTTATATATTCCATCTTTAGGCCATCAAATGTATTTCCTAAAGATTCAAATTTGTTGGTCCAATCTAGATGTAATTTCAGGCAGAGTATTATCCTATTGTCCCTCCAACCTCCTTTTTTCAATGTTTGTTTTTAAATCTGATACAATTTGAAAGTTGTACATTAGGAGCATTGCACTCTGTAGTACTGCTTCCTTTGGTTTTATGATTAAGGATGTGTCATCCACGTATTGAGAGATTTTGAATTCCTTTCCAATACATTTTAAGCTTTGTACCTCATTAATTACTCATTAAAAGGTGACATGTGGTCTCCTTGTCCACAGCCTTGGTATAATAATGGTATTTCTTTTAACATATACACTGCCTCTAGGATTTTAGATGTTGTATCAAGGTGTAGGGATTTTTTCTGTTTGCCTTCACTAAAATTGAAAATATTTTGAATAAAATGATTTTTGAATAAAACTCCATGATAGCGAGTTAAACACTTTCTTAAAGTATATTTTTAAGATGAGGCCATTAATATCTTAATTATATTGTATGTAAGGCAGGTATTTTCTCCAATGTATCTGTGATATGTATATGAATAAATCCCTTTTGCTCTGAGTGAAGTATATATTGTATAAATGTTTTATTCTTTGTGTGAGAATTGTAGATTAAAAAAATAAATGTTAAATTCAACAATGTAAAAGGGCTCCTGTTCTCCATTTATTTTTGCGTAATCAATTGCCCTTGGGTATACAAGTTTTTATCCTGGACTTTTGAAATAGTCTGGGCCAATACTGTATTGTATCTAAGTTAATTTTGTTCTTGTGTTTGCTGTTAAATTACCACTCTTTACAATGGTTTGATTTTGTATTTGCGATTTCATATTAGGTAGTCAAAAAATAGTACAATTACAATCTACGATTAATGCTATCGTAGGAAATTTATGTTCCCTTACATATCCAGTTTGGCTAGAAGCTTTACATATTACCAAAAATAAATCACAAATTATTGTAACTCATCACAACAAAATATTACCTTCTTATTAATCAAGGAAATATTACTGTAGATCCTTTCTTACATGCATGTAATTTTATTTAGAACGTAATATACTAGTATATCATTATTGCAACGTATTGCAATAACAACCGCAATGGATGATTTCTCTAAACCGGTCAAAATGCACCTAACTCGCCCTCATGTTTATAAGTCGACCTATTGTCAGCTTTCGTAAAGCCCCACAGAATCATTTAAAATCAAAACGTATTGCCGCTTGTTAAGACTTACTATAAAAGACATTAAACCTTCGCGAAGTGGTCTTGGTTGCAAATCCAGAGCATCGGGAGGTTGGTTGCTGGTTTAAATACTTCTGACTGCGCCCACTTTGGAAGCATACAGATAAACATGCTAGGCTATAAAATGTTAAAAAGATCTTCGATGTAAATGCTTGTAATCCGGAGGAGGAAAGGACGAAAACTTGAACTAGTTCATAACATGCAGGGGATTCTATGTAATGAAGCGATCCAAGAAAAGGTTTTGATTTTTTGTCATCTCTAATTGAATTATATTCTTTTAAAAAGTTTTGATTATTGTTTAAGATTCTGATTTTTTCATTAAATTGGATTCAATAAAACATTATTTCGTGATTTAGACACAGTAATGAGGTACGTGCACAAAAGGAAACGTAGCCTGGCACTATGAATGAATGGGGATTTGTACTAATATATCTAGTACCAAAACGAGTAAAGGTTTATTATCATAAAGATTTATAGTGCATTGTTCGTAGTGAAACGTTTATGTACATGTATGGCGATCTGCGCAACTATTTGGGGGAAGTTAAACGATCATACATTTTGTTGTGGGAAACCATCCAAAATTGCTAATTAGGAACTACAGTACAGACGTTTAATTCCGGCACCAGTCGATCGGATGTGTGCCAGTGCCTGGTTGTACAAATACCCAGGGACAAAATGTCAAAGAAATAAGCCAAGCACATCAATGACCCACGTAGCTTGCAATTCAAAGATACTTTCAGTTGTGAGGCCATCCATGTATCCATGCCCAGAAAACTGGATGGCGATCTGTCGTGTGGTCGTGTATTATGCCCGGGCTGCCCACACATTTAGTGCAGGAATTAAATGCCGACACTGTAACATGCCTGCCAGGCACTGTCTACTTTGCACTCTCCTTTTTAAATATCTTAGGAGGTGAACATTAAACTGGTAACCTAATGTTATGACACAATACCGTCAAAAGTGTCTATCCAAGTCTTCACCATATGGATAGGTATGCAAGAATCATATCAGCAATTATAATTGGCGTGCCTTTTGATCAGAACACTTTGCAAGTAAGACCATGCATATTCAACAGTCAATATTCATTTCGTGTACACCTAAAGTACCAGAATTGTTCCAACAATTCTGGAACGTATTAGAATAGTTTGCAGGTAACAATCATGGTAAGTGCCAAAATTGTAAAATTCTCTGGACAATTCTGGAACGTACCAGAATTGAGGTTGTAAAGTACAAGATCACTGGTGTGGGGCCAAATGGGCCCAAATTGGGAAGTTGAGAGCATATGTGGGCATATCTTTGTAAGACATTTTCATATTCTCATAATTTTTGACCACATGATAGCCAGTGGGGATACAAAAAATTGATAAACCCAAATGACCTTGATTGACCTTGGATGACCTTGAAATGGCATAAGAAAACATTTTTTCTCAGCATATCCCTCTTTCAATCACATTTTCTGCCCAAAATTGTCTGAAAATGAAAGATCTGCTCTCATACGATTTTGAGCAAGGCACTATAGAATACATTCACAAAAGAATCGGTACAAAAAGTACAAAAATGATTTTTTTTTGTGGAGGTCGAAATTAACATATGCATTTTCTCTTCTACTGCCAGACATGTAAACCCTACCAAGATGACAATCAAATAACTAATTAGAGCTAAAAGTGCAGATATCATTTTAAAAAAAGACTATGCCGATATCTGCTTCCGTTGCAAAGATATGTCCAATTTTCGAAATCCAAGATGGCCGCCGATGGCGGCCATCTTGTATTTTTAAGGTAAAAGGTCATCGCAGATTTCGAAAATAGGACATAACTTTACGATGAAAGCAGATATTGGGGTGATCTTTTTTTAAAATGATATCTTCTCCTTGAGCCCAACCTGATAATGTGGGTTTGGTATTGGTAGGGGTGCTGGTTATGGCGCAAGAAAAGCAAATAAATATTTTCATATCATACTTCATAAAAAAATTCAAAAGTTGCTTTTTCTGAACAGATTTTCTTGATATATACTAGAGTATGATATCTATGATAATAAGGGGGAGTAATTTCCATTTTTGTATTATTAGGGGGCACTAACTTGGACCAAAAATCAGATATGTTGAAAATACAGAGTTAAAGGTCATTTCAAGGTCATTAGAGGTCATATCGATGTCATTTTAATTTTTCAAATGTTTTGTACTTCTGCAAGCTATTTGGTGGCCAGATTTCATAAATATTTGGTCATGCACTCCAGAGATACAGGGCCACTTCACAATTTTGGCCCATTTGGCCCCATAGGCCAATATTCCTACGCAAAAACGATAACTAAACATACATGTCTTCATATATGCGTGTGAGTGTGTGCGTGTGTGTGTGTGTAGCATATATAATTTTTTGTACAGTTAGCCATATTCACGTTTTCTTTTTTAGCCATTCACAAAAGGAATATACGTATGGCCTGACACTTTAAAGCATGACCCATCAACTCGAGTAAAACATATTTTGAGCACATTGGAATAAAAACAGTTTTAACCAACATGATCTAAAACTCTAATTCATAATTTAACAAAATATTATTTTCCTTTCAAGATATTACTACATGTCTCAGACCATGCTTAACTTCTCAGATCAAACCATTGCAGCTGTAAATGGTTGAAATACTAGTATACACCGAGTGGAAAAGTTTGTACACGTGCCAATGTTTGGCAAAGCGCGTTTTATAGCGTAGCATATTTGCCGCTTAACCCTTCTAATGTTGAGGCTACTTTTGTCCAAAGCACAATCACGCAACGATTTTTGAAAACCATCTAAACCCTATCATGTTTGTTATGCATTGGATAGCTCTCGCTGAGTACTATCAGATGAGTACCCATGTGCCAGGGTTTCGGCCATATTTCATGTTTTTGCGTAATTTTTATTGCCCAAATTAGCCACCAGCAGCATAAAGGTTGAATATAGGTCAGAGGCTTGCCCTGGTCACTGAGTGACCTAAGGCGTTGCCACTGAATGCTCCCTATCTCTCTCCACTGACAGGATTTAAATCCTAGTCAGGGCATGTAAGAGTTTAACGTGACTATTCCAGTTTCCTCCACCACCTGCAACTGGCTAGTCACGATGTAGCCAAAATATGGCAAGAAAAGTGACGAAAATCAAAATTTCAACTTCCAAAATGAAATATTAGTAACATAAACATATCGATCATTGCAAAATTTCGTAAGTGAATAATTTCCATTCCTGACGTAGTGTTTACATATGTGTGTGTGGTCACTTCTACTGTGACTGCGTTGCTATCGGTGACCTTGCTGGGGGGCGATCCCGTGTCATAGCAGTTATAGCTCTCCTCATGATAAATCTTGTTCTCGTGAAAGTCTCTCCAATTATAGAACCACTGAAAGTCCGTTACTAAGCAATCGCTTACGTCGGTGAGGTAAAAGCCTGCCGTGATAAGAACGCTTGGGTAGCTGGTGTGTTTGGTGTCATATTTGAGCGCCAAGCATTGGCTTCGATTTTGATTGGTCGAAGATGTGCTGATGATGTACTGGAAAGGAGAGCCCACGTAGGAATACTTGCAGATGAGTGTCTCGGGCGCAGGCACAATTGTTTCTGTGCAGTTTATATAGGTCACGGTGACCTGATTTTGCTTGTTGCAGCCGCCATGCGCCAGTATCCCACTGCAGGAGCCCGCACCCGGGACGGTTGTGTGAAAATATAACTTCCCTCTCAATCGACAGGGGGCGCGATGTGTATTCGGGAAAGCAACCACGTGACGAAAGTACTTCGCGGTAAATTGTAGCGAGAGAGCTGATTGGCCGAAAAAGCGGGTTTCGTCGCAAGCAGACTCTGCCGTGTCAGGCCACAGAACGGACGACCCAATCTTGTATCTTAGGACAGCATTATTTTGTAGGTCAAGCACCATACAGGAAAGTTGAGGACGGCAACCATTATCAAACATTTCGTACACGACAATCTTGAGATGTGAGCCTACACTTTTCATATTTTTTAAGCATCTCAGATGGATCGATTTGTTCTGCTTCATGATAAATTGATCTTTGGTGATGTTAATTGAAAAGCTCTCTTGCCTGGTTCTGCCCAGCCATATTCCTCTATACTCGGGTGAAAAGGAACATTCCTGCTTCTCTGTACATTGCGAGCATGTTTTCATGCACGGATAAGGAAGACCGCTACTTTGTATAGAGTTGCACCTCTCTTTTGGCGACATGCTCTCACAATCATTTCGAGTGTCCACACAGAAACTCGAAGAGATGGTTTTCTTGCCAACGAGTGTGATTCCATTGGTGTCGGGTCCTAATGGTTCGTTAGCGTCAATCACGACGTTTTTCAAGAGTTTTAACGTCAACTTACTTCCGGTCACGTGACGTACAGGATACCTCAGCACCCAAAAGGACCGCTCGCTATTCTTCGTAAGAACCACGAATGTAAACGACTCTTGTTCCCACGTGGCTAGGCAGAGTGTTTTCTGTTGCGTCATCATGTCCAAACCCAGCTGCTTAGGGCTACAACCTTGACCACTCCCGAACACAAACTCGATTGACCCGTCCGTGAGGCACCCACCCTCTAGACGGCTAGCTGCCCCGACGTTGCGATCGCAAACCTTGTTGCCATTGAGTACTATATCCAAATTATAGCCCCCCACTTTCGGGCAACGTATGTTCTTGTGACTACGAACAAAGGCCCATTTGTCGGTGAGATTTTTCGATGCGTTTTTACACATAGACGCGTCTCCTGACTCGACCCAATCAGAGTGTCGTATTTGGAAAACGTTCACAGATCTGAGAATGACATCCATACAAGAGTAGCTTATCGACCCGTTTTGAGAACGAGAAACAAAATAACCTCCTTCGGTCTCGTTCAGACATGCCAGGCTGTAGGGTTCTGGGTGAAAAATGGCATTTTCCCCTGTGTGTAATCTACTGGTCATGTGACCACCTTGGAATTTGACCTTTAAGTAGGCACTGTATGGTTGTTTCCAACCTTGGTCTATGACATTTGTCATCCAAACATCTCCGAGGAGGGCGCCATTTTGAATCGTCATGGGGAAATTGCAGCCATCTTGATCAGAATCCGCATCTTTTGGTGAGGTGGTGAAGGATAGACATAATGTAAACAGCAAATGGAAAATCAACATCCGGGTCAGGGCGATGAGAGTCATCTTGTGCATGTATCTAAAAAAGAAAGAGAAATCGAAAACGTGATATGCGTTCGGAATAATGATTACTTGAGAGACAGTCATCAAATACCTTTTACATGCCATATATCAACTAATTGCCATGTCTTCGCGTGTATTTGTGTATTTGAACATACATCGACAAATTGAGCAATGCCTGAGTGATATCATTGGAATGCGAAACATTAAATCCGACCGTAACTTCCGATTCCAGTCACATACATATATATTCTGAAATTAACACCTATAACCCCTATATACATGTATAAACAATATCACGGGTAAGAAACATTTACGAGCGAAATGTTATGATATCTGATTATGAAAATATTTTTGTTGCTCAACAAATAACCAGATTACTCATTAACTTATTACCAGTGTAAAGGATGTAATTTACCAGAAAAGAAAACAGGGCAAAGAAATGACAATAGCAGACGTTAAAAGATGTTTATTGAAGAACTTGAGTATTTTAAAAGCAAGGGAAATCAAACTAAATAAAAGACTTGTTTGAAGAAAATTGGAATATTCCTATTACAGAACTATGAGCTGATATTAATACAAGTAATAGTTGATACACAAACAACTGATTTTTCTGCACTTCTATGTGAGGTTGGTGAAACAATCTATAACATGTACTATTTGTTACACTGCGAAATGACATGCTATGGAGAATAAAAACCCTATAAGCTACCTTAAGCTAGTGATCTCGGATCGATTATTCGCTGGAACCCATTAAGGGAAATGCATTATTATCTTGAACATGAGTCACGGTGAAAAAGCAACGCTCCTAATGCTACCTTCCCAACTAAATGATTGCATTGCAAATTTTGCAGTAGTGTAATATGATTTGAATTTCTGTCAAATGAACAAGGTACAGACATTACCATATAATCAAGATACATGTAGGTGTGTGTGTAAGTGCATTGACTTTGATATTTTGTTATACTAACATTCAAAAACTGGTAGTGATACCATATCTTCTGTTAAACAATTAAAATATATTTTTAGACAATTAAAATATATACCTTTTGACAATCCCTCTTATAGACACTTCAGAAACAGCAATGTTGCATATGAACAAATGTCCATCCTTAAAGTGTTTGTATTGCTGACACGTTGCCAAGGGTAAAGTAAGAAGATACAACAGAGATACCACCCCCCCCCCTAAAATAATAATAATAATAATAATAATGATAATAATAATAATAATTATAGTAATAATGATAACAACAACAACAATAATAATAATGATGATAATATTAATAACAAATAAATAATTCATAAATTAATCAATAAATAAATAAATAAACAAAGAATAAGAATATTGTTTGAATAAAACAAAAAGAGAAACGACCCAACGTGGAAAGAAATAAGAGTTACCGTCTTTACTCGTATTACCTTGGCCTCGGGTAAATTCTAACCTTTAAATATAATTATGTACCAAAACAACACAATGAGTTACCGCACGCCTAACCATCTGGAAGTTACAGGTGTGTACAAGGAGTCGTCCATAACAGACCAGTTTCCACTCACCCAACAGGTGCACTGGTTATCATTCGTAAATAATCTCGCCTAAGAGATATGACCTAGTTGACTGCGACTTTTTTGAATAGCAGGATTCGCATTCACAAAACCCAGTCTGGCCTGTGAAGTTATCGTGTTGTGTTACAAAAACTGTGATGCATGAAAGGCACAACACCCTAGTGTTGGCAGAAATAACGCGTTACAATAGAAAAACGAGGACAAACAAACTTAAAAGCATTGCTCTGCTACTCATCATTCATATCAACACCGAGTTGTGTTAAAGATCATGACCGACCTTAGTGTTTTGCAGAAATCGATTAAAACATATTGATTGAGAAGGTAAGCTTGGAAAATCAATACCGATGGCGTTTCTAATACGATGAAATCAAAGAGATCTTTTCAATATGAAATATAGGTTTTCCTTCATCAATAGCGTGTTCAAAAAGAATATGGTTATAAATATAAAGGTTGTCAACATGAAAACCAGTAATATGAAAACCAATTGTAGGGCAATTAAGAGAGAGAGAAATTCTGAAATTAAATGGAAAACACGATCCCATATATGCATTACACCGTTTCAATTAAGCCATAACGTACATATATATGCCCAACATTAAGGAGAATCCCAGCCATATACCTGGAATGCTACAACTAGGACACACATAGGTGGAGTACCACGAGGCCTAGGCAGTCTACTCGTCTTTCCAACAGAATACAAAAAACATTGCTGCATTCAAAATGACTCCTATGTTCTACTTACCCACATGTGTGAAAAGTATGGTATATTCTTACCTTACGCCGAAACAGGTGATCTGTTAATGATGAAACAGTAAATGCGAGAAAGGTATGGAGGTTTTTAGTAGTGCCTGCTGTCTTGTCACTGGCCTGGATGAGATGCTTTTCAAGCTATATTTGACGTTGGGACTTGGCTCTATTTTTGTTCTTTAACCCGTGTGTAACTCAGACCGGGAGATCTTACACGCGAACGCGCATGATGAAATGTATGAACCTATATCAGAAAACGTCAGCCACCCTTAACGTAAACGAAAGCAGTGACCTTGATCAGGGCATTGACGTCAAAAAATCCTCAAGCCTACCTGGTATCTTGCATTTCCATATGTTCATCAAATACTCCGTGTTTTTTTGACACAATATAATTTTACAATAATCTCATTCTCACTTTCTTACAAACACATAAATGTTTTAGATCGTACTTCACAGTTTTGATTTTGGCTGACGTTAGAAGAGAAGAGACAGGCGATATATTCAAGCACTAATCCTACCTAGTCCATACAATGCACATTTGCACTAATCTAGTTAACCCTTCCAGTGCAAAGGCTATTTTCGCCCAAAGCACAAGGGCGCAAAGATTATCGAAAATCATCTCAACCCGGTCATGTTGGTATTCATTGTATAGCTCTCGCTGAGTACTCTCAGATGAGTACCCATATGTTAGGGTTTCAGTCATTTTCCAGTTTTTTTGCATCATTTTGTATTGGCCAAATTAGTCACCAACAGCATAAGGGTTAACTAGTAACTGGCCTTATATTTCAGTGACAGAGGTTTGCCAAGTATCGCTTCTTGTGTTCGAATCTCGGCCGGGGAATGTGAGAAAATTTCTAGTACCTTGTTGTCAGGCGGTATCTTTTACCGGGTACGCCGGTTTTCTTAAAACTTATAGTTTACATTTCACGCTTCTGCCGAAATATGGCAGAAAAGGTGACGATAAACGAAATTCTAGATTCCAAGTTCCTATCTCTCTCATGCATGGGTGACATCTCAGCAGCAAAAAAAAGCACCCGTCACTTGTCAGAAAACCCGAAAAACAGGTCTGTGAACGGCATTGAAATTCATCATGCTCATCACGCTTCAGGCTGGATCACTGCACAGCGCTTTAACTACTGATGCTAACCAGCCGTAACGTAGCAAAATAAAAGCAGCAAAAACTCAATGTCAAGAAGATAAGCGTATAGATTTACCTTTATGGTTTACCAGCAAAAACACAGACCAATGGCATTGAATGCACAAATGCACACTCTTTTATCAGCATTGAAAAGTAGGTGTAACTTTGTGTTGGAGAGTTCCGCACTATTACGTGTGGGATACTTGGAATCTTAGATGAATAAAACAAGTGGATATGAACACCCAGTCGGTCAACTTAAACAACCAGGCTGCGGCGAATAGCCCAAAAGTAACGTTATGCGCATGTTGCTGCGCAGCTCTTCCTGTAATGTAATGTAAACGATACAATGTTTACCTGCAATAATGAATGAATTAGGCTTAAAGGCATATTGGCACATTATGGCTATTTAGTGTCGTAAATTTTTCTTTTTCCAAAAAGTGGTCCATTGTCACTGTTTAAGAACAATGACAAGGCATACTAGATTAGTATTAATTCTGGGTGAAATAAGGAAAAGAAGAAGAGAAACTGCAGAGCCTTCAAATTCACAGAGGGCCAGGGGATATTTTAGATGCATACTATCCATGCACAAACAGATCCACTCATCCCCCTTCTTTTATATGGCGAGCAGGGTGCTACACCAGCCTAGGATTCCACGGGAGGTGCCAGCACTTATTGCAAACCATTGAGCAAGCCAAGAGGGTTCGACCCTTGCGGGTTTTTTTACTTGCCATAAAAAAAACAGCGCGAGGAATATCAACAGCAAATGCGTGGCCTCCGTAAATGTAAAGTCGTTCATTTTCTGAAAGCAAATCTAGCGCAGTTTACTTTCTACTTTCTAACCGACCACACAGGATAACCTATTGGCATCTGGTCTGACAACATTGAACATAAATTGTGATATCTGAAATATATTTAGAGAAAGTTAGTTTATTCCAATCAGACCGCCAGGTTTTAGTGTAATATTTCTGAAAAAGGTGCATTGTTATATATATATATAATTCGACATGAGTCGCACTGTGTTATGGATTCAGATATGAATAATTCAACCTAATATATGTGCAGAAAATATCGTTTTTATCAGCAGCAAATGCGCATTCTGCCTGGACGTTTTTGCGCCGTTTCTTTGTTTATTTTGCCAGCTTGCTCGCATTGCCATTGATCGGGTATGGCGCGTCCTTAATAAAGGATTTTTACTGGTTAGAAAACTCAATGGAGACTACGAGGTCACGTGACCGCGACAATAACCTTTTGGGTTACTTAATGCTATCTTTCTAAGGTCGTTCTCTGGTACCATCAGAGCTGACCTTCCTACTCTGTCGTAAAATGATGTGCTAGTATTCATAAGTCAATATCTTTAATGAGGAAGTGCATTAGGAGGAGACCATAGGCAAATAAAGCAAATGGACCTGGCGCTCTTGACTACATGGCAATTAAGGATAACCTTTAGCTCAAGTACAATCAACGTCATACACTGACTTATGCTTTCATTGCATACGTGTACTTTGAGTAAGTAAGCTAGCAAATGGTTGCATACACAATAATAGGGTTCTTTTGAGAGAGAGAGATAGAGAGAGAGAGAGAGAGAGAGAGAGAGAGAGAGAGAGAGAGAGAGAGAGAGAGAGAGCAAGAGAGAGAGAGAGAGAGAGAGAGAGAGAGAGAGAGAGAGAGAGAGAGAGAGAGAGAGAGAGAGAGAGAGAATGAATGAATGATTGCTTAATGGCACATTGGCACACACATGCCATTTAGTCTCATAAAATCTCTGTAAAATAATGATCTTTTTGTAATTGTAGAAAACAACAACAAAGCAATAAGAAAATAAAAATGTCCACAAAACAATGAATAATTTCAGATAATAAGTAGTGCATAAAATTTTATTTCAAAAGAAACTAGTTTTTAAGAATGTTTCATAATCTGTAAAACAGATCAATCTCAAGTAAATAAGATAAAATGCTGTCTTGAGAAACTAGCACACAAACATACCACAGTCTAATTTAGATACAGCTAGCTGCGGGAATGATCAACTTTTACGATCACTGCCGATAACAGTACAACCAGAGTAATGGGATGCGATCATGCAAGAAGCAATATTCTATACAAATGTTTTTTTTAAATAGGGACTGATTTCTAGCAGCTAAAGTAATGCTACTTTCCCACTATCAAGAACTCAGCAAAGAGTGAGGGATGGATTTGTCCAGAAGTCGTGGCCACATTGCACTTTGAAAATGGACAAGAACAATTCAAGATCTAAATAAGAAGTTAAGAACTTTCTCACATGCACCAGGTGGGATTCAAACCCGGGGCCTATTTCACGAAAGTCGGATAATGGGTTATCTAGCTAACCGCAAGCTTACCACAGGCTAGCCAGCTAAATTCGGCTTCACAAAGAATCCTAAGCCAGCGGTTATCCTGTTGCCGTGACGAAATAAGTCTGAACGGCTAAAAGTTTAGCTAGCTAACTGATTATCCAACTTTCGTGAAACAGACCCTCGGAGAGTGGTAAGAGACAGTTAGTGGCAACGCCTGACCTTCAGGGCATACCCCAATATCCTGAGAATAAGTCAAGAGTATATACGATTTGCACACAACATTCCGAAACTTACCAAGACCAACATAAGACATTCGTAAGTAGCTCTTATTAACTTCCTAGGACTGAAGCACAACTATGCTAAGAACTATTTAAGACTAAAGTTCAATAAAACAAAAATAGCAGTTAAACAATATTCAAATGAATTATTAACGCATCTTTATTTGTTGATGCATGATTTATTTCAATTGTTGTTACTACAGCACCTTAATAGATGTGATCAACAAATTTTGTTAGTCCAGACTATGAACATGTTTGGATATTATAAGAAATTTCTGTATATTGTCCCATTGCAGCATGAAAAAATATAACTTATTATAACTTATTATAAGTTATTATTGATATAACTAAGAAAAACAAAAAACTGTTAATGAAATCAAAATGAACAACCAAATAAATTACTCCCAGATAGTGTCACACACGCAAGTTTGAGTTCAATATACAAATATTACAAACTATGAGGAAACACATTTTTTTTTATCGTAGTAGTATACACTACAATATGTAGTGATAGAAAAATAAATGATCTTCCTCTAAAAATATCTCCAACATAATCCACTATGCTAATTCTCACTACATTACAAAATTAAATGATTTTCTTCTGAAAATATCTCTAACATAATACACCATTCTTTCTACAGCTGTACTATTATACAATTAAATTGTAGTTGCTGTGTGTAGTTGCAACATTAACTCCAAACATTACTCATTTTTAAATATTAATTTACTCACAATTTTCCAGTTATCTAAGGCGACGGTTACTTGATTTATTGGTTCCCGGATCCTTCCCAGACCAATTTTACAGGGTCAGGGGGAGGTAATTTTCTCCTTTTTCTTAACACAGGGAAATCTAAGTAAGCAAACAGTGGGGAGGGAGGTAAAAAACTAAAGTGTTTTTTTTGCTTGTACTAAAATACATACTTTAACCATATTTGTGAATATTAAAAGAATGATTTTTTTAATACGATGATGCATTTCAACAACACTGTATTGCATTGCTATTGTAATGTTGTATTGCTCTGGTATTAATATTCTTGTAGTTTTGCAGTTTTATTACCATCCATCGTAAATTTATTGTAGGTTTCGTGTACCTACTTACGGCTCGGCGGCAGAGCACAAAATAAAGTGGGGGGATAACATTTATTTTCCCGTCGGGTCTATTCAACTTTGATCGTCGGATCTGGAAACCAATAAATCAAATAACCATCGCCTGAAAGGGATTGACAATATGACATTGACTGACAAACACTAGACAATGATTCTGAGATGTGTGAGGATACATTGGTTTCCATCCATTTGCTCACTCATCTTCATTTTCTTCTTTAGCTCCTTAGTTTTGCATATTTTGGAACTTTTCTGGGACTAGTGATTTGTGTTTTTCTGCCTTGGGATGCCATGTTTACATTAAGTGACTTACTTACAGGCAAGTCGCGTGGTGTATTGTATATTATTTTGGTAGTGGTATACTATTTGTCATTTTTAGGAATGTTCCTTGCACATTCCTAGGACATTTCTGACATTTTGGTAAGAGAACTTGTGACGAAAAAGTCGGTCCCGACGACACAAGAATTAGGACGAATGTCCAAGGAATGTCTTGGGAACACTCCTACGAACATTGAGAGTGTGCTACGACTTAGCCAAGATGTTCTGAGAATGTTCCTAGAGACAAACATGGATAAACAAGAATGATTTTCCGAATCATTCAAGGACACCAAAAGTTGGTGTTCTTGGCAAGATCTTGTACGTGTTCTTTATAGTGGGAAAGTAGCTTAAGACATATTACGACCTGTCGTAGCCATCAGGTAGATCACAGGGTGCCCTCCTCCGTTACTTGGCAGAGGACATATCTATTGTCGTACCTTTGTCGTACCTCTTTCGTGTATCGTTCGTAGAGACAGAGTAATAGTTGCTTCACTCCCCATTATTCCATACTCTCATTCTGATGCGAATGTCTTTGCAGAGTAAACACACGTAAAGCAGTCTGTAGGCATGAGCAAAGATATTGAACCAGAGATCCATCTAGTACGTATAATGGAATAATATTTATCATTCTCATCATTTGAGACATCACAGCAGGTCCAGAACGCTTTGAAAGCTATCAAGGAGATGTATGCTTTCTGGAACTGCAGAACATTGATGAGTATGTTTTAAGTATATATATTTCTTGCAGCGGTACTGACAAAAGGAATAATTTTATAAACTAAGCTGATTTAAAAGCCATAAGCCAAATGGTGTGAGATTGTTAGCAGGGTGCAAGACGACATATTTACGAACTTCACAATCAAGCTTTCTGCTGTGTAAGGACGCTCTATAAACACGAATTAGTCCAAAGAATTGACAGTTATGTAACAGTTGTATACATCTGGTAACGCTTCAAGTTTTGTCAATCACGTCTTAATTGGAAACAATATCTTAAACAAGATGGAATCTACAGCAAGTGATAATATCACTGATACATATGCATTGATATTTGTTGGTGAGAGTATCGCAAAGGAAACCATTGTAGCAACTCTCTGCGTGCTTGGTGCAATAGGGAATGTACTATCATTTCTAGTAATGTACAGAATGAGAAATTCAGGTTCAACGTTCTTTCTCTTGAAAGGGCTAGCAGTGGCAGACTTCATGTATATTTTTCTGACAACTGTCGTGCTTGTGTCAAATTTGATACCAACGCTTAAAGAAAAGAGGGAGTACATGTATGTGCAAATGGGGATAATGTCACTTCTGTACGGCACCGAGTCTGTAACGATATGGTTTGCCGTGCTTATATCTCTCGAGCGATACATCGCGGTATGTCATCCACTGCATGTGAAGAGACTGTTTGGGTTGTCTCGCATGAGAAAAATTATTGCCCTTGTGGTGACCTTTTGCCTTCTCTCTCGCCAAACGGTTTGGTTGGAAAACACCATTGTACAGGACGATCACGTGACCTGGAAGCTGGCGCCATCTTGGATTGTACAGCACCTCTACTACAAGATATTTTACGAGCTTTCCTTCTTGCCTCTCTTTCGACTCGTCATCCCCGGATTTCTCATGACTTTTTCAAGCGTTTCCATCATCCGGGCACTTCGTCAGAGAGATTCGTTTCTGACAACAGCACAGGCAGCACAAAGTTCAAATCAAAGCGCCAGCAAAGAAATTACACTTACCGGTGTAATTGTTGTCATTATGGTCATTGTCTGTCAGACACCATTGTTCATATTCATTGTTATAAAGTCCTCACTGGAGCTGGCTGGAAAAGAGTTCACTTCATTGGGACAGCTCTACAACGTTGCACTTGTTGCATTGGTTTTTAATTCCTCTGTAAATTTTTTGATCTATACGGTGTCCGGTCGCCGATTTCGAAAGGGTTTACATGAGATGTTTAAGTCATGTTCCTCCTATAACAATGAATCAGGAACAGGCTCTCAACAAGACGAGCAGAGGAGCCAACAGAGTCGTTTTTAAGGTGATGAGTACCTTTGTAAGCCAGTTAAAAGACCTGTTCCAAAACACACCTTAAAGCAGCATAATCCTATAACTAGGTGTATATCCAGGTTCCTGAGTGTTATCAGGTAGAGAATATCATGGCCACCTGTCATTATTTAATCCATATTGTTTTATTTCAAAATTTACACCTTTTCTTTCAAATGACATATTCTCATTAATTATGCAGGTGATGGTTACTGCAGGTTCAGTGTTACTTTAGGGATATCATTGACTATGCCCAATAAAAAGTATTTTCTGGATTTTTTACTGCTGAAGATTTTTACAGGCCATAACGTTGAAATTTTTAGTTAGAAACCTCCACACCAACTACACTTGGTAACTTCACGTGCTCATAGCTAGCACCTATTTATAGCATCCTGACCGCAAGCCATTCTCTTGAGATCGTCGAGGTGTATCTTTGTGCAACTGTCTTTTGTTTCCAGTGCTCAGAAGTGATCAGCGAGGTATGTCCACTACTATCAAAGGGGTTCCTATGCCTCCACACACGAGATATCTCACTAAAATGTTCAATGTTATGGCCTGTAAACATCTTTAGCAGTAAAAGATTAGAAAAATACTTTTCATTGGGCATAGTCAATGATAAAACTAAGGTAACTGTGAACCTGTAGTGACCATCACCTGCGTAAGTAATGAGATTATGTCATTTGAGTGAAATGAATTAGAATGTGGGTTGACTACAGACGGCTGACTATGATATTCTCTCCCTGATAACAATCAGGAACCTGTAGATACACCTTGTTATATGATTATGCTGATGTGAGGTGTGTTTTGGGATGGGGCTTTTAACTCGCTTGCAATGGTACCCATCACCTTAACCCGCTAACTTTGGGAGCATACACATGGCCAGGCACATATCTTGATAACAAGCCAACATATTGGAAAATACTTGACTGAAAGGTTAAGCGTCTGTTAGGTCATATATATATATATATATATATATATATATATATATATATATATATATATATATATATATATATATATATATATATATATATATATATATATATATATATATATATATATTACCTAGAGAGATATGCAACTCCTGCAATATCTCGTAGACCAGTATGACAATTTTTGACATCACTATTCCACAGGCACTCAAGCTGAGCTTGTGTCCTGTTTTACTTTCCACCATTTCCTGTGTATGGACACAGGGTTATTTATACCTCTGGAATGGGAAGGTTGCTGGTGTGAATTGTGGTTTAACTTACTCTAAGAAATGTAGAGTTTTGTCTTGTTTATTAGATGCCAGGAAAGGGTAATAATAAATAATAACAAAGATGATGATGAATTGTGATAATACCAACACTATTACTGATATTAATATGCATTTTTTAAACATTGAACACCACAATCAATAATTTGGGATCCGCCGTGGCCTAATGGTTACGATGCATGGCGCCTAAGATCGAGGCCGCAGGTTTGGCTGGATTGGCCGGATAGCTATACAAATAAATGTGTGGCGTTGTGGAGGGCTGTCTATGGTGCTTCTGCAACCGAACGACCCCATGTAACTGTTCTAAAAGAGTATGGAATTTCTTCGCGATTCGTAAAAAACAAAGACTAATCTAAACCACAGTTGATAACCATTATAGCAGTCAGAACAAACAGTTGCAGGGTATGAGGAAACTCACTAGATAACAGAGTTATTGAATGTTCCTGTCCAAAAGACACCGTGGACATATGGCTAAGCACCTGGTGTAATTGCAATTCTGCCCTGTCGTTTTTTCAAACCTTTTGAGGTAATAAGCTGATTGATGTCAGACAGGGTTGGACCTATATGGATGTACTGAACATCATGTTTGAGGGATTGTCTGTTGGTCATTGTTATCACAATGAAGGTAACTTGTAACTTAGCAGTACAGAAGCCAAAACGATAAGACTTATGGCTGATGAATACTATTGTGTGCAATTTAGTTTCTTTCTGCAAATAGTATTTAGATAGTAAACATGTTGTAAGCATAAGCTGTCTAGTTAAATAATGTGTAACTAAGGATACTTGTCATTTATAAACTATGAAAATGACTGAAAATTGGTGTCCTTTATATCGAGTGTTCATGTTAATAGACCATGTTCTCAGACATGTTTTGTAGTGATAAGAATGATTAAAGAATATGACTCCTGTAAAAAGCGTTGTGTTTTCATTTCCACAACTGCTCAACTGATTGTCTGAAGATTGACAAAGTCAGCTACCAATACAGCTCGAGTACTAGTATTTGATTATGGCAAATCCTCTTAAGAATACTTAACCACTAGTCACCAAGAAATGCACACTAAACAGGCCTCACCAGACAACTAGAAAATAAATAAAGATTAGTCAAGCCCCTGGTTCAGGGTGAATTGTTTAGCCCTATAGAGATACAAATAACCATATGTAAACAAGAAAAAGGGTGTTTCCCTTTTGAGGAGGCTTAGCATCAGGAGCAATCTAGGACCAAAGGTGAGTACCAATGTTCAGAATTGTTTAACTGCGTTTAAGTAGTGTTGTTAGTGGAATTGTTGAATTGCAGTAAGTACAATTAGTATGATTTAGGACTCTGTCTTGACTTGTCTTGAGGCTGTTAACATACATACGTGTTAAATTCCTTCCTTCCTTCCAAGTAAATTCCTTCCTCTATCTAGTTAGTATCTTTGTTTATGGCATGGATCTGTGGTTGAGCTCATGTTCGGGACTAAAAAATCGTGGAAACAAGGAAGTTCAGCCCATCATTGCTCACAGTAATGAAACAAGGAAATACTAATCTGTTGTTATAACAACACCTTATTGAGCAGACACATTGAAAATACTTTAAAAAGCCATCTTTAATCCAACATCATGCATACAAAATGGCAGAACATATATTTCTGTTGTTACATATGTAAGGGCCTGGAGTTAGAAACTTCCCTAACTTTTATGCGTAAATGCCGAACAGACTATCTTGCAAGGTTCACCATTAAAACATCGAAAAGATTGGGTAGGTTCTCTTTGACTGATTATTTCTATTTAAGGTGACATAGCTGCGATTGGGAGCTTAGCTCCATAAGTATCCCGTGTCTGTCACCTTTAGTGTAGGAATTAAATTGTGGCGTTGTACAAAGTGTACGGTTGCATACATTTGTTAAAATTTTATTAAAATCGACCTTCATATTTATCTTCAGATGTATGCAGTTCGTTTTGGTTCTTAGTCCAGTGAAATACATGTATGTTTGAATATCATGATATTGGTAAAAATTAATTTTATAGTCATGACATCCATAACATTTTTATATTTCATTTATTCACCATTGTCCACTCGTGTGTTCTATTTATTCCATGGTGTCACCATCTAAGGGGCCTGCCCTGATGGCCGTGTGGTCTAACGCGTTGCAATTGACTGCTAGCTATCGTTAACCACTGTCCGGGATCGAATCCCACTTGGGCATGTGGAAAAGTTGCTAGTGACTTGGGGTAAGGTGGTGGCTTTCGCCGGGTAGCTCCGGTTTCCAGCACCAATGAGAACAGGCTAGTCACGACTTCCAAGACGAAATTCCAAGACACCTATCTCTCAATGTTCATCTTTATCAAGATCTACTGTTGTCTCGCGATTAAAGCACTAGACTACCATGAGAGCCCTCTGCCATTATTTTAGGTCTGAGGCGTTGACTGCTAGATGCCTTTCACCGCTGCCTGGGTTCAAATCCAGATTTTGGCATGTGAGAAAATTGCCAGTGACTTCGGGTTAGGCAATGGTTTTCGCTGGATTCTCTGTATCCCACCACCACTTACAACTGGCTAGTCACGACTTAGTCACTGTATAGCAAGATAGTGACGAAAATCGAAATTCAGGGTAGTCCTAGATGCTATACCAATGTGAAGGTCTGACTATAATGTAAGTTATCATGTTGCATAACCATGTTGTTACATGTTGGTAATGAATAGACAGGTGCTGTACTCTGATACACTATATGCCTTTGTGCCATTATTGTCTCAGATTCTAGGCTACTGTATTGACTGTATTTCTGCAGGTGTGAACACATTGAACTAAAGACCAGAAAGGGGATGAAAAGTTTAAAGTATGTGTATATTGAACTAAGAACCATGTATAGAATACTGTGTGCGATGCAGGCATCCACCGTGGACTCATGGTTACGATGCCTGGCTCCCAAGCGTCAGTTTGCAGGTTCGAATCTCCGCTGGATCCCCAAGCGAGTTGGCCTGGTCGCTATATAAATGTGCGGTGTTGTAGAGGGCTGTCTATTGTTCTTCTACAACTAAAAGACCACTAGGAACTATTCGTGGAGAGAAGCGAATTTCTTCCTGGTTCCTGGTTACTATCTCGTCGCGATATGACCTAAGCTGTTGAAAGCGCCGTAAAAATCCATTCCTACTGTCTGCGCTGCATGTGCGGTGGAACATATCTAAGCCAAGGTGCATAGCGAGGTGCGAAGCTTTTATTCCACAACATATACAGCAGTATACGCACCTGAGCAGGAAAAGGGATAAGGATTGGATGGGATAAGCTACTAAGTGTTAGGTCACTATGATGGTTTCATGTTAAGCTTTTTTGTTTGATACAACGTATATCCATGTGTATGGAAAGATTGGCATTGCCCAATGAGACTAAATTTAGGTATTACAAACTAATGTGAAACTAGAGCCACGTTTGTGACACAATGAGCCTATCAAAAGCCGACTACAAGAAGCAGAAACCATCTGGAGAGATTAAATGCTTATAATGGGACTTTTGTGTATTGGAGTACAAATATTCACCATTTGTTCATATTTTGCCAGTGTCACACAACATAGAATAATTGGTATTTAAAACTAACTGCTACTTTGAAATAGAAGGAAGAACGGTAATGAATGGACCTGTGAAAGTTTCCAGCGCTGATTAATTTTTAACCATAATATAGACTAGTAATAGAATAAAATAATCTTTGATATGCTCAGGTCGGCAGGTGAATGACGTTTGTCTCTCTGTGCTAGCCATTCGAAGTGACATAGGTTAAAGCTAGACGCGATGTTCAACCGTAGGCACGTAAGCGGCTGGAAAAGTGAAACGTTCGCAATTGTAACAATCTGAACACACCCAGAGATGTTTTTACTAGAAAAGAAAATTTGCCGGAGAAATCGGAGAGGCCGTAAAATTAACGACAACTAAAATCATGTATATATATTTAAGTTTTTTCAGTTGTTTTGGCGCTCGTAATCTCTTAATTGGTTTCTAACGACATTCGAGTGATCTGTATACCGTACGAGTGGGGCCATCTTAGTTAGCATATACTGGACGATTATGGATCCACGTGTTGACACGATAAGGTTAAAGGGGGGTCGAATTCATTTTGAGGACGTATCTACATTTGGAGGGTTATTAATAAAAATGGCCAAATAGTAAATAACAAGATTTGTTTCGGTATGTTAGGCACGATCCCAAATTATGAATATGAATATATATTTGTTTTAATATATACAGCGTAACATGACTTGATGGGCTCATTGATAGCTAGCGTACCGGCTTGGACTGTCAGGTCGCAGGATCGAATCCGTTCTAGAAATATATATATATATATATATTTTTGCAAGATAGTTTATTTCTAGCTTCCAAATGCTTCGGATGGCACTTTAATCCGTAGGTGCAGTCGGCAAGTTGAGAATTTCTTCAAAAAATATGTATAGTTTAATGGATGTAGTAATGCCTAGCCTTCACATAGAATATGAGATATGTTAAGTGGTCAGCTTGTTGCTTTCAACAGAAAAAATAACTTAAGTGATAAAGTTGAGAATTTCTTCAAGAAAATATATAGTTCAATGGATGCGGCCTTAATAAGCGCCATGCCACAACACTTGCCTTTCCCGTCTATGTAAGTGTACTGTCCTCCCAATACCTCTTTCAACGGTGCCCTATCTGGTTTACACTCTCATTGAAAGGGCATATTAATAGCAAAAACGTGTACAATATGTAACTTCATTTTCCGGCGCTAGAGGGAGTAAGGTGCTGTGTTTTGAACCCATGCACCCTCCTACCCGCTCCCACGCAATCGCGTAGGGTGCATGTCGTGATTTTACAGCAGCTATACAACCTAATGGCTAAGTATTACTACCGATATCAATAGCATATGCTTGTACATACATACATACATACATACATACATATACATATATATATCTATATTATAAGAGAGGAAACCCTATCCTTTGCAAGTGGTAAACTCCGTAGCCACGCCTATGTCCCTATTTCTGAGTGGAACGTTTGGTGGACGAGTGTATGTACCTGGTTCTGAGCGTAAACAAATTTCAAAATGATTTACAAAAAGGCGCTTTTGATGCTGATTTCTAAACCTCGAGCGCGGCCGGGTTTGGTATGACCACCCGGCGATAGATGGTACTACCGATATCAAACTTCTGCTTCCACAGTGGGGTTACACTGCACGAACTTTGTTGGTTGTACGGTGGCAGAAGTGCGCTGACTGTAGTAGCGTTAAGCCTATCCGGGTGATCAAACGGAAATCAAGAGCATGTATAGGAAGGGTTGAGGCGGCATGGAGACCTTGGACATTGCCTGCATGCGCGCTTTAGCGTCCGGACCAATCCCCTGGGGGAAAACACAAACAAGGGCAGAGTGCTTCGACAGAGAGTAGTGGAACAAACCCAGACAGTTCAGCATACCACGGTGGTGCATGGGTAATGACATGCATATTTGAGCTTAAGAAAAATCCTGACTTTTCTATAATTCTAAAAATGTTTTTCAGACAACCAGTATATAGGCTACGCGGGCTGAAATAGACACCATTTGAAAATTATCATTATCAAAAAAACTTTGTGAGAAAATTTAA
>OZ012689.1:20000038-20005038 GCA_963942565.1 Maea johnstoni | reverse complement strand
AAACGCCTATAACTAATATTCACAGTAATTCTCACTATATATTATCGTAATGATCAATATTGGACTTTTTTTTATTGTTCATTGTCTTTCTGTAATTATCACTGATCCTCTCACATTTTTGTGACTCCACAATGCGCACCTTTCATCGTGCAATTGAAACTACTGTGGCACGATATATTAAAATAAACGCAATGCCCTTAACCAAATATTTGGCATTAAATACATGTTCAAATAAGCACAACTTTCATACAGTGCTAATTGAAATATGTATCCCTCCATCTATCTATCTTTCAAGGCGAAATATCGGCTTACAACAGAACACATCCCATTTTCCTACAAAGCCAAATATTTTGAATTGATAGGAATATGAACTATTCTGTACTGTTACTAAGAAAATATGGATATGAAAACGCCATATCATTATGGCTTTAACAAGAAGTGTGAAGAATCCTTTTTATTTATACATGACACTGGCACCCTGGAACCCCCTGTATTTTGAATATCACGGTCGTCCTCCATTGGTCATTTCATAAGTGGCTACCATTATCCTACTATACATTTCCTCAGCTCATTTTTTCATAGGCGACCATACACAGAACAATCCTATATCAAATCATTAATATAAACAACTACACGACGACCAACCCAAGACTTTCTTAACGGACCGAACGTCGTATATTGGTCTTCGTTTGGTCTTGGAATGGTCGTACAATCGTCTCCAGTGTTGTCTTCATTTGATCGTATTAGGTCGTAAATTCGTCGTGGATTCCGCCAGATCGTGACTTGTATTTCGTCACGTTTCGGTCTGCCGGTAGGTCCTAAAATGGTCGGTGTCAGGCTGGTAGTCGGCGTCAAATCTAACAGAGGCACTACGTTATTTTCAGTCATTAGTACGGTCGCACAATTGTCTCCTGTTGTCTTCATTTGGTCTTAAGGTCTTAAATTGGTCGTGGCTGACGCAAGATCGTGACTTGTATTCCGCCACGATTCAGTCTGCTGGTAGGTCCTGAAATGGATGACGTCATGTCGGAACGGTAGTCGGCATGAAGTCTAACAGAGGCACTCCGTTATTTTCAGTCATTGCAAGCGTTCATGTTTCTGATAGCTCTTGAATTCGTGCTGTGTCTTCTCAAAGGCTTGCGGCGGGCCCGTGTGAACGACGCCATTTCTTCCATCAGCGCAGGAATGTTTCGGGAAGTAATCATGTAAGTATAGAATTTAAGAATTTTGAAATTTTGTTTATCGCTACTTCAGTTTTTTTTGCCATATTGTGGCTAAGTCGACAGATGTGGTGAAAACCGGAGTGGCCGGCTAAAACCACCGTCGTAACCAAAGTCACTGACAACCTTCTCCCATGCTATGACTGGGATTCGAGTACGGACACGGTGGCAAAATACAATGAACAGTCACTTGGAATCGGTTAGACCACTCGACTACCAGGGCAGGCCGCCAAGTAATGATGCAAGACATAGAAGTAGCTATGCTCGAAGAAAGAAGGTATACTTATTCAAATTCTGAACAAGGAGCAGGTTGTAGACATTCATGGGGCTCAATTCTAAGTTGATCTATTTCATGCAAAGCAAAGATTGGATACTTGACATTCCAATTTAAGGCATGTTTCTAATCGTGTCAAGTATTAAGGAAGAAAAAATTTCTAATTATGCAAAAATGTATAATACTTATATGATATCAATATAGAAAAACTATATATAAACTTAGATATTGCAGTAGAATAATATATCTATCCTTTACCCTTTACCATTGTACTTACATATGTTTATCTATGTACTCTCTACAAACTTCTGCCGCTGCTGTTACTGCTACTACTACTTCTACAACTACTACTACTACTACATGCACTACTACATGTACTACTACTGCTGGTGCAGCATGTACTTATTACCACAGGTACTACTACTACTACTACATGCACTACTACATGTACTACTACTACTACTACTGCTGGTGCTGCATGTACTTATTACCACAGGTACTACTACTACTACTACTACTACTACTATTACTACATGCACTACTACATGCACTACTACATCTACTACTACTACTACTACTGCAGCATGTACTTATTACCACAGGTACTACTACTACTACTACTACTACTACTACTACTACTATTACTACATGCACTACTATCTTACCAGCGTCCTTGACAAGCACGCACCAAAAAAAAAGAGAATCTGTTGTACTTCGAACCCTACAACCATGGTTCACGGATGAACTACATCAGGCAAAAAATGAAAGGAGGAAAGCTGAGAGACTGTGGCGAAGGACCGGCCTTACCGTTCACAAAGAAATCTACAGGGCTGAGAAGTGCAAGTATAATACTTTACTACTAGACAGTAAAGCAACCTACTTTAATGGAAGAATCACAGAATGCGGTAATGACTTAAAAGCTATTTCAAAAATTATAGACGACCTTCTTTTTCGACACAAAACAACAAAATTGCCAGCGTATAGTTCTGCTCAGGACCTCGCAAATAGATTTGCAACATTTTTCAAAGAAAAAATTGACAAAATCAGAGATGAGCTACCTGATTGCTCTGACATTGACCTGAACATACCCCAGGATAAGCCTCGCTCAACTCTAAGTTTTCTTCAAACCACAACACAGGAGGAGGTATGGAAGATCATATGTAAATCTCCTTCGAAAAGTTGTACATTGGACCCGATACCCACTTGGATCATCAGGGATGCCAAAAATGAACTGCTTCCCACGATCACAGACATCATTAATGCTTCACTGAGGTCAAGTGAAGTACCTACATCTATGAAATAAATCAGCTGTGGTCACCCCTCTGCTTAAAAAAGCTACCTTAAACTCTGAGATACTAAAAAACTACCGCCCTGTTAGCAACCTTTCCTTTGTATCAAAAGTCTTAGAGAGGGTGGTTGCTCAGCGACTGACAAGTTACATGACAGATAACAATCTACATGAATACCTTCAATCTGCATATAAACCCGGTCACAGCACAGAGACAGCACTGGTGAAGGTACAGAATGACATTCTTACTAGCATTGACCAGCATGGAATTGTTATACTGATCCTTCTTGACCTAAGTGCAGCATATGATACCATCGACCATGACGTGCTGTTTTCTAGAATGGAAAGCACTCTGGGTATAACAGGGCCAGCCCTTGAATGGTTCCGTTCATATCTTGGTGACCGCACTCTTCGAGTTCAGATAGATGATTCATTCTCCGCATCACAGGAAATCCTATGGTCTGTACCACAAGGATCAGTGTTGGGCCCTCTGCTCTTCCTGATTTACCTCCTACCCTTACAAATACTGATCAGAAAGCATGGTCTAGAACTCCATGCTTGTGCGGATGATACACAACTCTTTATCTCTATCAAACCTATCAATCAGCGTGTAGTTGACGAAGGTGTAGCTAAGTTGGAAACTGCCTCACCGACATCTATACATGGATGTCTCAAAATAAACTGAAATTGTATGCAGACAAGACAGAGTTGCTGGTCATGGGTACCCCACAGATGCGGGCGAAAATCTCCATTCCTAGTATTACCGTAAATGGTGTAATAGTACCAGTTCTTAATGAACCAGTCGGTAATCTGGGTGCTGTTTTTGATCCGAACATGAATATGTCTGCACATGTATCAAAAAATATCAAGTCTGCAAATTACCACCTTAGGAACATTGGGAAAATAAGAAAATTTCTCAATACTGATGCAACCAAGAGTGCCATCGTCTCACTGGTGACATCACGCAGTGACTATTGTAATGGACTTCTCTGTGGAATCACTGATGAGCTGCTATGCAGGCTCCAGAAAGTCCAAAACAATGCTGCTAGAGTGGTCAGTGGCTCCAAAAAGTATGATCTTATACACCAGTTCTAAAAGATCATCACTGGCTGCCCATCAGGAAAAGGATTGAGTTCAAGATTCTGCTTTTGACTTTCAAATGCATGCAAGGATGTGCCCCTCTATACTTGAGGGAACTGTTAGTCAAACAAGCCAATACAAGGACTCTAAGATCAAACACCAAGAACTTATTACAGATACCACTCACTAATCTGAAAAGGTTTGGTGACAGAGCATTCTGTGCCTATGCACCACGCCTTTGGAATGAGCTCCCTGACAACATCAAGGCTGCTGATAGTGTGCAAAACTTCAAGAAACAGCTGAAAACATTGCTATTTCGAAAGGAGTTTAATTGACTATATGGACCATGACAACTGTCCAATGACTCTAAAGCGCTTTTGAACATTATAGGTGGAAAGGGCGCTATATCAAATATCAATTATTATTATTATTATTATCATTATTATTATTATTATTATTATTATTATTATTATTATTATTATTATTATTATTATTATTACTACATGTACTACTACTACTACTACTACTTCTGCTGGTGCTGCATGTACTTATTACCACAGGTACTACTACTACTAATACTACTACTACTACAACTACTACTACTACATGCACTACTACATGTACTACTTCTACTACTACTACTGCTGGTGTTGCATGTACTTATTACCACAGGTACTACTACTACTACTACTACTGCTGCTGCTGCTGCTGCTACTACTACTACTACTACTACTACTACTACATGTACTACCACTGCTATCTAATAGTGTGCCAACCTTTTATTTGTCTTCCTAATTCCTAGGTTGATGCTTCGTCCGCTTGATCTGATTCTCTATATATGGGTATACAAGAACTTCTGCTTGGTAGACTTGCCATGGCACCACCACAGTACCTGGTGGTTGGGATTCCTCTGCGCTGATCTGGCATATTACTGGTTTCACCGGATGACTCATGGTAAGTTACAGGATTCTAAGGGGCTGCCCTGAGAGTCAAGTGGTCAGAGCCACTACCTGAAACTCATCACTGTCTAAAATCCTGTGTTCGAATCCGGCTCGAGTCATATGTGTATGTTACCAGTCATTTTCCCTGGCATTTCCGTTTCGATCACCATCGGCAGCCGACTAGTCAATATTTAGCC
>OZ012689.1:19977538-19995038 GCA_963942565.1 Maea johnstoni | reverse complement strand
GCACACACTTGGATTGACCACACAATATTGTCTGTGCGGTGACCCATGGATAATACCACTCCATGAGTACGGATTAACTACACATTCCACATATATCCACCAATAGGGATGAATACACAATCCAGCCTAGGGCGATATTCAAATGAGTTTATTTTCAACATATTAACATATCTTTATTTGTCGATACTCACATGATTCATTTCAATTGTTGTTACTTCAATATCTTAAAAGATGTGATCAACAAATTTGGGATAGTCCATTCCCAAAACCATGTAGGTTTTTTGAATGGTTCTATGTTTTTTCTCACAAATTCTGCCACAGATTGAATGGGACTTGGGGATGTTGGTTCATCTGTTCTGTCCTTGTTAGCATCTATTTGCTCACTCATCTTCATTTTCTTCTTTTGCTAATCAGTTTTGCATATTTTTGGAGCTTTTCTTGAACTAGTGATTCACACGCCTCTGCACCATGATGCCATGTTTACATAAATTGCCCTACTTTCAGGCAAGTCACGTGATGCATTCTACTTAGTTCTGGTAGTCCTATCATATTTGTAGTCATTCTTAGGAATGTTCTTAGGAAATTCCTAGGACATTCCTAAGAATACAATAAGAATCTTTTAATGAACTATTTGGTCCCGAACACACAAGAATTAAGACGAATATCCTAGGAATGTCTTAGGAACACTACTAGGAATGATCCATGACTCAAGAACTTCCACGAATGTTTTGAACATGTTCAAAACTTCGAGACTCAGGTAGGACTCATCCAAGATGTTCTGAGATGTTCCTAGGAACAAACACTAATAAACAAGAATGACATGCAGAATCTTTCAAGAACACCAAATTTGGATGTTCTTGGCAAGGTCTTGTCTGAGTTCTTCATAGTGGGAAAGTAACTTTAGTTAAGCCATAGCCAATAATAATAATGTTTATTGACCATACATTGGTGTATGAAAAAACATGTTACAGAAAGAAAAAAACTGAATACAAAATTATAGAGGCAGTGTCATTGGTAAGTCGAGCAGATGAATTATGAAAACACAAAGAAATTAAGCTATTAATTTATATACAACAAGACTCGGACAAATTTGCAACAGGACAATTACGGATTCTCGACCAACATACATTACCGTATATAATATGCCAATGTACTATAACTTTCGACTTAATAAGCAGTGCGTACATGTGTATTTGTCTAAATGCGGGTGACAAGACAGACTGTTATTCCTGTTGAATGGTACGATAGCAATGATGCTTTTATTTAAATATGCAGGATCAGCTCAGTGACGATAAAGGGATACATCAGCCCTTTTTGCTATAAATAACAGCCCCTCGTGTTATAGATAGAGGGGTTGTGGCTTGATAGAATGAAACTCCTGAAGAGGAGAGAATATGGGGTATGTTTGTCTATAGGAATTACATGGATCCACAAATGACCTCCTGCATGCTGTTTTAAGCATGAAAATCCTAAATAAATCATTCAATTTTAGTTTTGCAACGAATAAATTCACGTATTACGTAACGAAATAGAATTGTAAAAAATTGTTAGAATTTGTGTATAGTTATCATTGATTGGACTTTAACTATCTCGGGAAGATTTTGCGGACTATTTTAGTATGAGTTATGCGAGTTGTTCTTTATCTCATATTTGCATGCCAAAAGTTGGTGTAACGTAGCTTTTACAAATTAGCTTAAGACTGTTGCTGTATCGCCTGCAATACTAGTAATAAAGCCGTAATGACTGTTCAGCAGGGCAGTATGTGTATTTAATGTGTGCCTGAGGGAATCCTGGTCAGACCGAGGGCCGAAGGCCCGAGGTCTGGTCAGGATGCCTGATGGCGCATATTTCATACACATACTGCCCTGGCGAACAGTCATTACGGTTTTTTATTATTGCTTCCCTGCCTACAACGTTTCTTGTGGTCTAATTAATAGTATCTTGTAATATATAGTGTGCAGACCAACAATAAGCTCTGGAGGGCATTATGAGGTGACATTGCTGCGTCACAGGGCATAATGGCGATTTAAAGAACGGTCACATGGCACAAATCCTGATTGCTGATTGGACAATCCAAAGCAAGCAATAAAAATGGCATTTAAGGACCAAAGCATTATTGATGCATTGATATCATTCATTTCCAGTTCTGTCATTTGAAGCACATTTATCAATGCCTCCAAGAAGAAGAAAGCATATCTAATAAACTGTCTGTCATATTGAAAGGACCTGGTTGGTCACCAGGGAAACCAAGGCTTGGCAACACAGAAGATCTACCGAAGGTATTTAATATAATCGATTTCCCTTCACCTTCACATTTATGCTGCTGGTGGCTAATTTGCCCAATAGAAATGATGCCAAAAGACTGAAAATAACTGATACCCTGGCATATGGGTACTCAGCGAGAGCTTTCCAATGAATACCAACACAACAGTGTTTAGATGGTTTTCAAAAATATTTGCATTCTTGTGCTTTGGACGAAAGTAGCCTCAGCATTGGAAGGGTTAATCCTTATGCTGGTGGTGGCTAATTTGGCCAATACAAAATGATGCAAAAAACCTGAAAAATCACTGAAACCCTGGGATTAGGGTACTCATCTGACAATACTCAGCGAGGGCTATCCAACGAATACCAACATGACAGGATTTAGAGGGTTTTCAAAAATATTTGCATCATTGTGCTTTGGATAAAAGCTGTCTTAGCATTGCAGGGGTTAATCGTTCGCCTAAAAGAGTAGAACAAGACAATAAAGAAAGTGAGCTATTAACTAGTAACTTGATTTGAATATCAAATCTTATAATATTATCAACATTGATAATGATTACAATTGGTTTGGCATCTTCGTTGACCCTTCCTAAATTGCCCCCTCTCGGTGTAAATATTGATGTAGCGAGACTACATCTTGGGAATCATTTACCATTCTGTGATTTTGATTATTTCTGTTTAGGTTAAAATACCTGTTGAACGGTATGATAAAGGCGTATCACCATTCTATAACCTCTACGTCGTATTGCACTTTGGGATAGTGCAATATGGTTTCCAGCAATTGGTCTTACGTAAACAGGTACGTTATATTGGCACTGTGATTACATGGGATATTAGATAGAACAGTAATTAATCATGTATATTATATTCATTGCATTTCATTGATTTCTTTCAAATTGTATTCATAGTTAACGTTTAGAGGAACTCTTTCACACTAAGAGTTGTAACGATTAAGATAGATATAACGTGTGGGTGTACATAAACATATATATATATATATATATATATATATATATATATATATATATATATATATATATATATATATATATATATATGTATGTATAATGTGTTTATACTTGTAATTCGAACAAATATTACCATATTATTGCCTTGTATTGCAAAAATACTATAATGATTGTTATGTGTGCACATATCAAATAAAATGAATACAACACGATTGTAGGCAGTCATTCAAAATTCGAACCAATATTACCGAAATGCTGCACTGTATAGGAAACGTACTATACTGTTTGTTATTTGTCCTTATAGATTCTTTCTCCAGAGGTCATATTCCTTTGCTGTGTTTACATAGTACTCTCTCTGACATCATTTGGAGGATTATTCGACCACAGGTGGGTATCCTAGCAATGCATGGAGATAGTCTTTAAATATATTACTCTAAATTTACAAGAAGCAACAAAAAGAACAAACAAGAAGAAGAACTATATTGGCGACTAATAATAATAATAATAATAATAATAATAATAATAACAATAATAATGATAATAATGATTATAATAATAACAATAAGAATACAATTGATAATAATGATAATAATGATAATAGTAATAACAATAATAACAATGATAATGATAATGATACTAAAAGAAGTAATGTTACTACTTCTACTACTACTACTAATAATAATAATAATGATTTTAAGTAATTTGTTTTTCAATGGTTATTATTTTTCTGAAGGCATGATTAAACGGCATACACAACATTATTACTAGTACTTGTACTACTACTACTACTTTTAATACTACTAATAATAACAATCATGATAACGATAATAATATGCCTCATTATATTACTCTATTGCAGAAAATGGGCCTACTACCTTGAATTTGCACGATGCACCCTATACGTGGTTGTTGACCTCTATATAGGCTATGGAGCCAGTGAGAAATCTATGCTACTAAAAGGACTACAAATCTGTTTCATTAAGTCTGCATGCCTATTTGCTTATCGCGCACTTTCTCGTAAGAAGGTTGACTGAGGTGAAAAATAATACGTAATTGTAATTACACCTCAGAATCCTTATAGACGCAGGTAATCACACGTTTTACCAGATGGATCAGTTGACTACGATAAGTTAACACAGATTTGTCCCAGAGCAGTTTCAAGAAATGTGCAGTTATGAAGAAAGTCTTTTTATATATTGATATCAAACAGAGAATGTCATTCAGACGGGTTGCAGTCTCTACCAGAATGACAGGCTATGGGGTCAAACATATTTAAGAATAACCAAAAGATACCTAGTCAAAATCACTGATTACATGCTCGAGGAAGGCTGAAAATGTTTGCCCAATCAAGTTCGTAATGTATTTCTTTGGATACCAAAATGGATGCTTCTCACGTTTAGAAAATCCTCAAAGATGTCAAAATGGGTGCCCTGCTCCCGAGGTGTTCACAGAATTTGTTCATGGTATCTCTCGCCTGCTGTATCATCTCTTGGTGTATTGTGATACCCATAGCTACTTTCGGTGCTGGACTCTGGATTTAGGCAATAAATGTTTGAAACTACTTGATTCCTCCAAAGAAGGATATAGAGACTGTTTTCATAAATCACCGTATGTATGCACCTACTTCTCTCTCGGATGGGTATGAATTGAGTGGTTTATTGAAATTAAATAACTATTCCAAAATTGTTTTCATACAACGTGCCAAGTATTATTTTGAAAATCTCGAACAATGTCGTCGAAATATATACAAGTTATAGTTTTGTATGCTGTATATTTATATTGTGTATGATTATTTCATTGCATGCGCTTTAGTCAATAAAGAACATACATACATACATGTGTATCACTCGTAGTAATGAAACAAGGAAATACTAATCGTTTGTTATGACCAAATTTATCGAGCGGAAAAATTGAATGGTAAAACATAGAGTTATATTGTTACCTCAGAAAGGTATTACAACATAGTGTTGAAACTAGAGCCACGCTTGTGGCACGCTGAGACTCACAAAGACAGACAGGTTAAAGCAAAAGCCATTTAGAAAGATTAGGTGGGCTCGGGACCTTTGCACCTGTAAGTAGGGTGTTATTTTGATTTTTTGATATGTGGAAGCTGAAAGGTTCGCTACTTAATCCCTCAAACTAAAACTCTCAACTAGTGCCGAATTTTTTATTAGCTTCTGTTCCTACCCCCCCCCCCCCCACACTTTTAAATGGAACGGCCCTTAGCACTTTATTGATTTCACCGCCAAGGGTGTACGTGCATTCCCCCTCTCCTGCACGTGGTCACGTGATGTGTGACGTCATGAAGTCAACCACAAACAGACCCAACAAACGAACAAGTCAAACATGAAGGTGGATACTGAGATGAAGAATTTCCCACCGCTGTTGACAGGCTTAAGGCGCTTCTTCTACGCTGTCACTCCCAATGAAACCTCATTCGCCACAGTGGAGGAGGTGCCTAATTACATACAGGAGGTAATTAAGAAAGCGAATTAATAATACATTAGAATCAAGTATATATAGACACACAACGCCTCAGCTCATTCTGCTGTTTACTACCTGGGCAAGGTATCACCTTAGATGACCAAATAAACGTTTTTAATTATCTAAAGTATCACATATGGCTTACTTGGCGCTTTAACACATTCACATTTGGAGCGATCATATGGTATGACATACGTGAGCATATTTGAATACTAGAAGTATGGATATATAGACACACAACGTCTAAGCTCAGTCTGCAGTTTGCTACCTGGTTAAGGTATCACCTTAGATGACCGAATAGACGTTTTTTATTTATATGAGGTATCCCATATGGCTTACTAGGCGCTATAATGCATTCAAATTTAGAGCTTTCATATGGCAGGACGTACGTAAAGATATTTCAACTTCTGGTGCATTAAGAGTAAATCGTGACCGACATTCGTGGTCTGATGAATATGGGTGTACTGCAGTCACGGTGTTTGGCTAAGTGTGTCGATCTTTCAGTTTCTTAGGAATGTTCTGAACTATTGTAATTCTATTTTCGATAAAATCTTACATCTACTCCCATTTCATATTCGTTCTTGGTTCTTGACATTTGAGTAGTGAAACATCATTTAGCGTAGTTGATATATGTGTTAACCCTTATGAATTCACATTTCTATCAGATAATCTCATTTCTTATTGCTCGAACTTGTGACCCATTTCTCTCCGTGACCCTGACCCACGAACAAAATTGCGATTTATAGATATATTCTCTTTGTACCTTTACCTTTATTATCGAAATATATATATATATATATATATATATATATATATATATATATATATATATATATATATATATATATATATATATATATGTATATATATATATATATATATATATATATATATATATATATATATATATATATATATATATATATATATATATATATGTATATATATATATATATATATATATATATGTATATATATATATATATATATATTATATGTATATATATATATATATATATATATATATATATATATATATATATATATATATATATATATATATATATATATATATATATATAAACATTTGCTCTTAAGGTCGTAAATTGGTCGTGGCTGACGCAAGATCGTGACTTGTATTCCGCCACGTTTCGGTCTGCCGGTAAACCATCCTAAACTGCTTCACGTCATGTTGGTACGGTATTCGGCTTGAAGTCTGACAGAGGCACTCTGTTATTTTCAGTCATTGCAAGCGTTCATGTTTTTGATGGCTCTTGAATTCGTGCTTTGCCTTCTCAACGGCTGGCGGAGGGCCCGTGTAAACGACGCCATTTCCTCAATCAGCGCGGGAATGATTCGGGAAG
Organism: Maea johnstoni; assembly: GCA_963942565.1. Classification (NCBI taxonomy): domain Eukaryota; kingdom Metazoa; phylum Annelida; class Polychaeta; order Spionida; family Magelonidae; genus Maea; species Maea johnstoni. The sequence continues at coordinate 19,987,960 of OZ012689.1, read as the reverse complement.
TAAGCATGTAAGTATAGAGTTTAAGAATTTTGGAATTTTGTTTATTGCGACCTCAGCTTTTCAGCCATATTGTGGCGTAGTTCTGATTGCTGCAGACGCCAAAGTAATGCTATGACTGGGATTTGAGTCTACTACTACTGCTACAACATGTACTACTACTACTACTACTACTACTACTACTACTACTACTACTACTACTACTACTAATGCTACTGCAGGTGCTGCTGCTGGTGTTACATGTACTACTATTACTGCATGTACCACAGCTACTACTACTACTACTACTACTACTACTATTACTAATGCTACTACTACTACTACTACTACTACTACTACTACTACTACTACTACTACTGCTACTACTAATGCTACTACTACTACTACTACTACTACTACTACTACTACTACTATATGTATACTGCAAGTACCACTACTATTACCGCTGCTACAACTGCTGGTGCTGCTGCACATACTACTATTTCTGCATGTGCCACAGCTACTACTACTACTACTACTACTACTACTACTACTACTACTACTGCTACTACTACTACTTGTACTACTATTACTGCATGTACCACAGCTACTGCTACTACTACTACTACTACTACTACTACTACTACTACTATTACTACTACTACTACTTCTACTGCATGTACTACAGCTACTGCTCCTGCTGCTGCTACTACTACTACTACTACTACTACCACTACCACTACTACTACTATTACTACTACTATTACTACTACTACTACTACTACTACTACTACTACTACTACTACTGCATGTACTACAGCTACTGCTGCTGCTGCTGCTGCTGCTGCTACTACTACTACTACTTCTGGTGCTGCTGCATGTACTACTATAACTGCATGTTCCACAGCTACTACTACTACTACAACTACTACTACTACTACTACTACTACTACTACTACTACCACCACTACTACTACCGCTACTACACAGGTAAAAGTTAACAGGCTTGTACAGGCCCGTTTTTTTTCAACGGGCCTGTAACAGGCCTGTAACAGGCATGTCACATGCACGTTACCAGCCCGTTGATATAACGGGCCCGTTTAAACGGGCCTGTTAAAGCAACGGGCTGGTAACGTGCATGTTATAACAGGCCTGCTACAGGCATGTAGCAGGCCCGTTAATAATGATTTCTTAAACAAAGTCAGAAGTGTTTATTTTGCATTATGTGGCTCACTTGTGGTAACGGGCCTGTTATGTTAACAGGCCTGTTACTTTGACGGAAATGTAACAGGCCTGTTGAGACGGGCCCGTTACATACCCGTTACATGCCTGTTGGGAAGTTTTGGGGGTTCCAATAAGTTTCGGGTCTGCAACAGGCCTGCAATGGTCCCATGCCATGGGCCCACAGAGGATGTGCCCAAACAGGACCATAGTTGGGCCAGAACCTTAACCTTTTAACGATGCTGTAACAGGCCCGTTACAGGTTCAGAGAGACATCTGGTGGCCAAATCATAAAAAGTCACAAATTTTGATACTTTGATATTTTTCTTCTGATATAAAACTTCTACTACTACTATTACTAATGCTACTACTACTACTACTACTACTACTACTACTACTACTACTACTACTACTACTACTAGTTGTACTACTATTACTGCATGTACCACAGCTACTGCTGCTGCTGCTGCTACTACTACTACTACTACTACTACTACTACTACTACTACTACTACCACTACTACTACTATTACTACTACTACTGCATGTACTACAGCTACTGCTGCTGCTGCTACTACTACTACTTCTACTACTACTACTACTACCACTACTACTACTATTACTACTACTACTACTGCATGTACTACAGCTACTGCTGCTGCTGCTACTACTTCTACTACTACTACTACTACTACTACTACTACTACTACTACTACTACTAATGCTACTGCTGCTGCTGGTGTTACATGTACTACTATTACTGCGTGTACCACAGCTACTACTACTACTACTACTACTACTACTACTACTACTACTACTACTACTACTTTATGTGTTCTGCATGTACCACTACTTCTTCCGCTACTACTACTGCTACTGCTGGTGCTGCTGCATGTACTACTATAACTGCATGTGCCACAGCTACTACTACTACTACTACTACTACTACTACATGTACCACTACTACTACCGCTACTACACAGGTAAAAGTTAACAGGCTTGTACAGGCCCGTTTTTTCAACGGGCCTGTAACAGGCCTGTAACAGGAATGTCACATGCACGTTACCAGCCCGTTGATATAACGGGCCCGTTTAAACGGGCCTGTTATATCAACGGGCTGGTAACGTGCATGTTATAACAGGCCTGCTACAGGCATGTAGCAGGCCCGTAGGCATGTAGCAGGCCCGTTAATAATAATTTCTTAAACAAAGTCAGAAGTGTTTATTTTGCATTATGTGGCTCACTTGTGGTAACGGGCCTGTTATGTTAACAGGCCTGTTACTTTGACGGAAATGTAACAGGCCTGTTGAGACGGGCCCGTTACATACATATGGGGACAAAGTAGCTCAGTTGGTTAGGTGTCGGATTGGTAATCAGAGGGTCGCTGGTTCGAATCCCGGCCGCGTCGGGCACTTTGGTCTGTTCTTGAGCAACATAGTTTATCCCATATTGCTTCAGTCTACCCAGCTGTATAATGGGTACCTAGCATAAATAAGGCAGTGCTTAGAGTGTGTGCGCTATATGCTGCCAGTTGCTCTGGAATATCCCCTGGGGGATTGAAATGGTTTCCGTGTGTATAGTGCCTGCTAGGGGAGGAAGGTCGTGTGAGCACTTCGGTGGATACAAGACTCTAAACCGAATACCTTTACATACCCGTTACATGCCCGTTGGGAAGTTTTGGGGGTTCCAATAAGTTTCGGGTCTGCAACAGGCCTGCAATGGTCCCATGCCATGGGCCCACAGAGGATGTGCCCAAACAGGACCATAGTTGGGCCAGAACCTTAATCTTTTAACGATGCTGTAACAGGCCCGTTACAGGTTCAGAGAGACATCTGGTGGCCAAATCATAAAAAGTCACAAATTTTGATACTTTGATATTTTTTCTTCTGATATAAAACTTTGAAAATGTTTTAAAAGATATGTTTTATATATTCAATATCTCCAAAATGATCAGTTGAACAGAATCTTTGTATTGCAAGCATTATCTTTTAACAATGCTGTAACGGGCCTGTTACAGGTTCACACAGATATCAGGTGGCCACATTTTTATCATAAAAAGGCACATATTTTTTAATTGATATTTTTTTCTTCTAAAATAAAACTTTGAAAATGTTTTAAAAAAAAATGTTTTATATATTAAATACCTCCAAAATGAGCAATTGGGTAGAATCTTCTTAATAAAGTCATTATTCTTTTTGTACTGATACTGACAAGGCATGGGATTGTGATAGGTGAAGATGGTATCTATATAAGTGGTCGGAGATCAGTCAGGAGTATCTGAGAAACATAGGACTCTTGTCAGTGCTTGAGCTAATTACTCGATGAGGCATTATGAGGTGAGATCTTAAGGGTATGTATTAACTAGGCAAAGGGTATTATTCCTGATTGCTGATTTGACATTCTGAATAAAAAATAAATAAATGGGGTTGCATTGTGACCTCCTGAAGATCAGCAGCATAGCAAATTGCTTGGCCTAACTGCCCTAAAAGTAATTGCCTGGATCAATTGGCAGCGGAAGCCACTTGGAACATTTATTTTTCGAAATGTAGATATATCAAAACCTTATTTTCCATCAGTTTCTGAATTTTCGAAATTTTGAATTTACAGGCCCGTCACGGGCATGTAACAGGCCTGTAACGGCCACGAAACGGGCGCGTTCAAACAACCCCGTTACATTGCTGTGCATCATTATGCATGTAACGGGCATGTTTGAACGGGCATGTCTCAGGCTTGTAACGGGCATCTACAGGCCTGTTAACTTTTACCTGTGTACTACTGCTACGGCTGGTGCTGCTGCTGCATGTACTACTATTACTACATGTTCCACAGCTACTACTACTACTACTACTACTACTACTACTACTACTTGTACTACTATTACTGCATGTACCACAGCTACTGCTACTACTACTACTACTACTACTACTACTACTACTACATGTACTACCACTGCTATCTAATAGTTTGCCAAACCTATACTTGTCTTCCTAATTGCTAGGTTGATGTTTCGTCCCCTTGATCTGATTCTCTATATATGGGTATACAAGAACTTCTGCTTGGTAGACTTGCCATGGGAACACCACAGTACCTGGTGGTTGGGATTCCTCTGCGCTGATCTCGCATTTTACTGGTTTCACCGGATGACTCATGGTAAGTTACAGGATACTAAGGGGCTGCCCCGATAATCAAGTGTTTAGAGCATCTCACTTGAATGCATCACCGTCTCTCATCACTGTCTATAACCCTGGGTTCGAATCTGGCTCGAGGCCTGTATGTATGTTGCCAGTGACTTGGGGCTAGTCAGTCGTTTCACCATTGGCAGCCGACAAGTCCATATTTAGCTTTGCTTAGTTAGAATATGTTGGAAAAGTGAGGCTTATCGGAATTCAAATTTTAAATCTAAGATATGGCAAATATTTGTTTACAATATCTGTGAACGAATCTTGCCTACAAGAATATCTCTCCCTGTAATTTTTGTGTTGAGGAATTTTTATTATACGTGTATTTAACAATTTTGGAAATAGGGATATTTAGTGTCAGTTTCTGACATATAACGTCAAAATCTGCAGTATGCACACCCATATACATACATGCATACATACATACATACATACATACTTTTTTCAAACTTTGTTTTTCCTTTATACTATGCTGCTTATACTTTACAAATTCGTAAAATAGTGAAGTATACTTAATGCTTATATGATTATACTATACTTCCACTTTTTACTTATAAATATCCTCCACTGTTCTATTTTAGAGGTGAATATCATATGGGCTGCACATCAGGTGCATCACAGTTCAGAAGATTACAACCTCTTCACCGCAATCAGAAACCCCTTTTTCCAGCGATACTTTGCATTTGTAAGTGACCTCATTTGATCAAATCTCTCTCTCTCTCTCTCTCTCTCTCTCTCTCTCTCTCTCTCTCTCTCTCTCTCTCTGGCATGCGTGCGTGCATCCTGAATGCCATGTCACACTAGATGTACATATATTGGATATTATTGTGTTTCAAGAAGCATTGCAACATGCTCTCACTAATAATAAGCGCATGCGCTGCAAGTTATCTTTGACTTCTATAGTCTAAATCCCTCTGAGAAGTTTAAATTCTGTAACATGTTTCAGAGTTATATATGATTACTCTCGTGTTTTTTGTTCTTGTATTTTCAGATGTTTTATTGTCCATTTGCACTGTTCGTTCCTCCTTCAGTAATGCAAGTTCATATCCAACTTCAACTTATATATCAGTTCTGGATACATACAGAGGTAAACTGTTCTTTTGAATACTCCTTTATCCTATTAATATAATCACTATAGTATCTATTGTTATCATTGTAATATATGGTTACTATCATAATTATTCTTTTTATATTCATTATTATTATTATCATTATCATTAGTTTTTTATCATTGTTATTATTAATATTATTATTATTATTATTAATTTTTTTTTTATTATTATTATTCATTATTATTTTTGTTATTATTATTACCATTATTATTAGTAGTACATACATACATACATACATACATACACACACACACACACACACAGCATCACAGCCTTTATGATTCTGTGTGTCCTTTTCAGATCATCAGCACACTGGGTCCTCTCGAATACGTCCTGAACACTCCTAGTCACCACAGAGTCCACCATGGCAGGAATCCCTACTGTATCGATAAGAACTATGCTGGGGTACTCATCATCTGGGACAAGATCTTTGGTAACACCTCTCCATTGATTGAATGATTTGTTTGTTTGTTTGTTTGTCAGTCTGTCCTTTTGTTGATGTTTTTTGTGTGGTTTAATCTATTCGTTTGGTCGTTTTCGTGTGGTTTCACTTGTTCATGTTGTTTTTTTGTCTATTTCATTGTTTGTTTAGATGGTTGTTTGTTTAGTTGTTTATTTATTAGTAGTTTAGTTGTAAGTTTGTTATATATATATATATATATATATATATATATATATATATATATTTATATATATATATATATATATATATATATATATATATATATATATATATATATATATATATATATATATATACGTATACATATAGATAAATATATACATATATATATAAATATATATATATATATATATATATATATATATATATATATATATATATATATATATATATATATATATATATATATATATATATATTTACAAATATATATATTGCATCCAGTTTTAAATTCTGACATATTTCCAGGCACGTTCGCAGCGGAGGGGGAGGAAGTTGTCTACGGGTTGACACATCCTATCAATACATGGAACCCTATTCGAGTACAGGTGAGCCATGAATGACACAGGCTAGTCTTAAACGCCCAATTGGTCTAACATGTTTATGTCCTCATTGCCCAAAACCATCTTCTCAAAGTACGAGTGATTGAGTAATATTAGGGTTTATGCAACTGTTCTCCGAATATTCCGTACGTTATGATCTAGTCTTATTGAAAAGCGTGTTTGCCGACAACGATTTCAAGGGGTATTCGTATCATACATGAGTATCTTTTGCGTCATCTTGCATGCATTCTTCCCAACAAGACAAATACGGATTCTTGACCAACACACATTAGTCTAGTTTCCCACTATCTAGAACTCAGACAAGAACTAAAAGTTCACTCAGCAGGGGGTGGACTTGTCGTGGCCAAAATTTACCTCAAAAATGGGCAAGAACAAGTTAAGATATTGATAAGAAGTTGTTGAGAACTGTCTTAGGAATGTCTATGGAATAGTCTTGAGAATATCTTGAGAGTAAGTTAGGAATATATAAGACTTTTGTACGACATTTGCAAACTTACCAAGACTAACATAAGACATTCCTAAGTAGCTCTTAATACATTCATAGGACAGTAGTACAAGTATGCTAAGAATGATTTAAGACTAAAGAATTGCAAAATTGTACAATTCATTTATCAATTTAATCCTGAAACTTCATCATCAGTCCCGCCAGTCTACTCCAATTCTGGCGCGCTCTAATGTATTCACTCAGTTATGGTGACACACCATCACATATCATAACAAATGATTTGCCCGTATCACAGATATTACTCGGCAACCGCCCTCACCAATTCAGTGAGCCAATACTTACCATTATCCAACTATACTACACTCTGCGCTTTTCTATTATAGTGTGCACCTACAAAACACACACTTGGATTGACCACACAATATTGTCTGTGCGGTGACCCATGGATAATACCACTCCATGAGTACGGATTAACTACACATTCCACATATATCCACCAATAGGGATGAATACACAATCCCGCCTAGGGCGAAATAAATGTCTTTCCCACCGTTTTTGTGAGCTTCTGATGAGGGACCTATTATAGGCCCAAAACCGTCAACAGAGGACCGCATAAGAGGGGGCCAATGTTATCTAGTTAGAGTGACGTCATCTGACGTTACCCGCGCCAAATACTCAAGCCGTTCCATGCGTGATGCGTTACCGTGACGACATTTGTCCTCACGTGTGGCCCAGAATGTAAGGGATAGACGCATACGGCAGATCAATTCAGTTGTACTTTCTTGTTACAACCCGACGGTCAAGCTAATCTACCGATTAGACGTCCTAAAGATCCCATCCCTCGTTCCAGATTGATTTAAGACTAAAGGCCAATAAACCAAAAAAAGCACTTGAACAATATTCAAATGAGTTTATTTTCAACATATTAACATATCTTTATTTGTCGATACTCACATGATTCATTTCAATTGTTGTTACTACAATATCTTAAAAGATGTGATCAACAAATTTGGGATAGTCCATTCCCAAAACCATGTAGGTTTTTTGAATGGTTCTATTTTTTTTTTCACAAATTCTGCCACAGATTGAATGGGACTTGGGGATGTTGGTTCACCTGTGCTGTCCTTGTTAGCATCTATTTGCTCACTCATCTTTATTTTCTTCTTTTGCTAATCAGTTTTGCATATTTTTGGAGCTTTTCTTGAACTAGTGATTCACACGCCTCTGCACCATGATGCCATGTTTACATAAATTGCCCTACTTTCAGGCAAGTCACGTGATGCATTCTACTTAGTTCTGGTAGTCCTATCATATTTGTAGTCATTCTTAGGAATGTTCTTAGGAAATTCCTAGGACATTCCTGAGAATACGATAAGAATCTTTTAATGAAATATTTGGTCCTGAACACACAAGAATTAAGACGAATATCCTAGGAATGTCTTAGGAACACTACTAGGAATGATCCATGACTCAAGAACTTCCACGAATGTTTTGAACATGTTCAAAACTTCGAGACTCAGGTAGGACTCAGCCAAGATGTTCTGAGATGTTCCTAGGAACAAACACTAATAAACAAGAATGACATGCAGAATCTTTCAAGAACACCAAATTTGGGTGTTCTTGGCAAGGTCTTGTCTGAGTTCTTCATAGTGGGAAAGTAACTTTAGTTAAGCCATAGCCAATAATAATAATGTTTATTGACCATACATTGGTGTATGAAAAAACATGTTACAGAAAGAAAAAAACAGAATACAAAATTATAGAGGCAGTGTCATTGGTAAGTCGAGCAGGTGAATTATGAAAACACAAAGAAATTAAGCTATTAATTTATATACAACAAGACTCGGACAAATTTGCAACAGGACAATTACGGATTCTCGACCAACATACATTACCATATATAATATGCCAATGTACTATAACTTTCGACTTAATAAGCAGTGCATACATGTATATTTGTCTAAATGCGGGTGACAAGACAGACTGTTATTCCTGTTGAATGGTACGATAGCAATGATGCTTTTATTTAAATATGCAGGATCAGCTCAGTGACGATAAAGGGATACATCAGCCCTTTTTGCTATAAATAACAGCCCCTCTTGTTATAGATAGAGGGGCTGTGGCTTGATAGAATGAAACTCCTGAAGAGGAGAGAAAATGTATATGGATTATGTTTGTCTATAGGAATTACAAGGATCCACAAATGACCTCCTGCATGCTGTTTAAAGCATAAAAATCCTAAAAAAAAAATCATTCAATTTTGGTTTTGTAACGAATATATTCACGTGTTACTTAACAAAATTAGAATGGAAAAAATGTAAGAATTCGTGAATGGTAACCATTGATTGAACTCTAAATATCTCGGAAAGATTTTGCGGACCATTTAGATATGAGTTGTTCTTTATCTCATAATTGCATGCCAAACGTTGGTGTAACGTAGCTTTTACAAATTAGCTTAAGAATGCTGTTTTATCGCCTGCAATACTAGTATTAAAGCCTTAATGACCGTTCAGCAGGGCAGTATGTGTATTTAATGTTTGCCTGAGGGCATCTTGGTCAGGATGCCTGATGGCTCATATTTCATACACATACTGCCCTGCTGAACAGTTATTAGGGTTTTATTATTGCTTCCCTGCATATAACGTTTCTTGTGGTCTAATTAATAGTATCGTGCAATATATAGTGTGCAGACCAACAATAAGCTCTGGAGGGCATTATGAGGTGACATCTAATGTCCTGCGTCACAGGGCATTTTGGCTATTTAAAGACCGGTCACATGGTACAAAGCCTGATTGCTGATTGGACAATCCAAAGCAAGCAATAATGATTACATTTAAGGACCACAGCATTATTGATCCATTGATGTCATTCATTTCCAGTTCTGTCATTTGAAGCACATTTATCAATGCCTCCAAGAAGAAGAAAGCATATCTAATAAACTGTCTGTCATATTGAAAGGACCTGGTTGGTCACCAGGGAAACCCAGGCTTGGCAGCAAAGAAGATCTACCGAAGGTATTTAATATAATCGATATCCCTTCACCTTCACCCTTATGCTGCTGGTGACTAATAAAAATGATGCCAAATAACTAAAAAAATGACTGAAACCCTGGCATATGGGTACTCAGCGAGAGCTTTCCAATGAATACCAACACAACAGGGTTTAGATGGTTTTCAAAAATATTTGCATTCTTGTGCTTTAGACGAAAGTAGCCTCAGCATTGGAAGAGTTAACCCTTATGCTGGTGGTGGCTAATTTGGCCAATACAAAATGATGCAGAAAACCTGAAAAATCATTGAAACCCTAGGATATGGTTACTCATCTGACAATACTCAGCGAGAGCTTTCCAATGAGTACCAAAATGACAAGATTTAGAGGGTTATCAAAAATCCTTGCGTCAGTGTGCTTTTTATGAAAGCAGCCTTCTCATTGGAAGGGTAAATCATTCGCTTAAAAGAGTAAA
>OZ012689.1:19932538-19975038 GCA_963942565.1 Maea johnstoni | reverse complement strand
GATACCAAAATGGATGCTACTCACGTTTCGGTGCTGAACTCTGGATTTAGGCAATAAATGTTTGAAACTACTTGATTCCTCCAAATGTTTATAGGAAGAAGGATTTAGAGACTGTTTTCAAAATTCACCGTACGTATGCACCTACCTTTCGTCCATTCCATTATGTCACTTGATAATGAGGACACGTCCAAAATTGTTTTCATACAACGTGCCCAGTACTATTTTGAAAATCTCGAACAATGTCGTCAAAATACCCATAGGAGCACTGTGTTTGATCTTCTAAATACTGTGTACACATTTGATATGAGTGAGGATGTGAGAAATATGGTATATAAGGGGCGCATATAGATGTTACCCCAAGCCCTCAAATGTAAGATACCTGTTTCCCATACAAACCATAGCTCTCCAGCCTTACAGGTAAGCACCTCTACCTCATCGAGCTATAACCCTAAATCTTTATTTATTACATACTTGATTAAGTTGATTCCCATATAAGCTATCACCCTTAACACTGACTAACCTGCTGTGTTTAGCCCGGAAATACTAGTACCTGGATGCACTGGCTGACCTGCTAATGATCATTCCACTGAGTTACTCTAAAGGGCCCCCCACAAAGCCTGTACATGACCCAAAGCAGCCCCATTTCGAAGACCTCCCCCTATCATTTTGACTTATGGGAAGTTAGGGCAACTCCTCAAAATTGAAGTTGTGCCCCTAAAACCGTTAATTGGTCAATTTTGTCCCCAGGTACCAAAACAATGCAGTTGGCAGGGTAGGTTACATACAGAAATTCAGCAGGACAAGGTTTAAGGGTTGATGGTAGTAGATTGGATAAGATACAGGTACCAAACCTCTCAGGGTTGAGGAAAACAGAGGGAACGGCATATAGGATACAGATTCCCGTCTTATGGTTCTAGGGAGAGTGGCACTAAGGTCAACTTTTGATACCGTAGAGCTTGATATCAAGACAATGTAGTTTGAATGCTTTCTGCCAGCCTAGTCACCAGAAATAGCTAGTTGGTGAAGGGATGGAATATAGGTATCCATTTCAGTGCACATTCAGGCAGATTGGGGGAACTATATGGAGTGTGCTTGATAGTCAGGTATTATGGTTTGAATGTTCTCTGTCAACACAGTGTGTCTCTCTTTATGCCAGTTGCAATTTATGGTACAAAACTGTCCTATGTGGCACAAAAAATATCCTATGCTCAGTCTTTCTGATAATGGCTGGGGCTCCCTTACATGTGTTGAAGGGTCAAATTCATCAAGCAAGAAGAATGAAAGTAACAGGAACACTGCATCATATCACAAAGGAGGTCTTACATTACACATAGGGTCACCTCAACATACTAGACTTTTGACACCAAAATCGGATTTAAAGGAAATCTGGTAAAATTCAATAGTCCTGGGCTACTGGGCCACCCAGTTGATAAGCCCCAGCAGGTTGAACCCCAACAGCAGTCTATAAGGATCTTCTGACCGTATTCAAATCACACACTGGCATTGGTTTACTACATTTTATATAGCAAAAACTACATTCATTGACCTTCAGTCTCCTAGATTACCTATTGAATAGGGGTGAACTGAACTAAAACAATTGATATGTATCCATGTAAGACTAATTTATAATTTATAATACCTATATACCTTTTCAGTTGTCATAATGTTATTCAAAGCCCTGATTTCTAGCCAAAAACTGGATTTTTAGCAAATTAAGTAAAAATTTGGTTGTCCCGGGCAACCGGGCAATCATTTTTTTTCAGCCCAATCAGTCTTTGTCATGTTCAAACTATTTCTGGTACCAAATATGGATTAAATGAACATTTCAGATTTTTAAAAATATTTTTTAACATTTTAAGCTATTTTTCGGCTATTTTATCAAGATAGGGGTAGGGGAAAAGAGAGTCCCAGAACATTACACTCGAACAACCAATGGAGCTCATTTTTGTTTTATTAAGCAGGTAAGAGGTTGCTTGTAATTTAGGTATATAATATGGGGTGCTTTTGAACTCATTTGACTACTAAAAACTTAAAGTTTGTGAGAACTTTTAAAAAAATAGCAAAAAATGGCATTTTCAAGACGTTTTTTGAATTCTTTTTCCAAGTATAGGAATACAATGCTTCTGAAAGATATTTGGTAACTGTGCCTGTTGATCAGTTGACCTGCATAGCCAAATATTATATGTTTGTGAACAGGAATACAACTTTTATTGATATTTATATGTTTTATTGATATTTTTCACATTTTGTCAATGTTTTGTCAATTTACAGAAAAACCTGACCATGCCAGTATTCCACAACATGGTTTTTCTTAATGAAGAGATTATAAGCTTTAAAATGAGGTATGTTGTGGTTGTATGGCTCTATGGGACATTAAACTCCTGATTTAGAGCCCTTTCTCTGGATATGCCGCTCGTCTATATGGAGTAGAGCACACCGGAGAGGGAGAAAATATGGAAAAGAGCCTGGGATCTTGAAGATGTATACTAGTGCTTATATAGTCGAGATATCACAAGAGTTTAGATTTATTATGTAAAGTTTTCACCATGACCAGATATCTAATATGGTTGCAACTTGCTGATAGATATCACTAGTTAATAAGTGTCTGTGAAATTGTGTCATGCGAGTTTAGTCCAGATAGATGATGTAAGACTAAAAGGTCTCCCTATGTCAGCAAAGTTCTGCCCATTATGCAACCACGGATGCATGAACAATGCATTCCACCTTGTGATGCAACAGCATACAAATATACATGCTGCTCCACTATATATATATACATATATATATATATATATATATATATGTATATATATATATATATATATATATATATATATATATATATATATATATATATATATATATATATATATATATATTATATATATATATATATATATATATATATATATATATATATATATATATATATATATGTATATATATATATATATATATATATATATATATATATATATATATATATATATATATATATATATATATATATATATATATATATATATATATATATATATATATGTATATATATATATATATATATATATATATATATATATATATATATATCATGGTAGAAACCATGATCCGGTAGGATCGCCGATCCTACCAGTAGATACCGCAATCGCAGTTACTACCGGTAGAAACTGCGATCTCAGTTCCTACCAGGATTATGCTGGTAGTAACTGCGATCGCAGGTTCTACCGGTAGGATTGCCGATGCTACCACAACAATCTTACCATACCTCAGTTGGAAACTGCAATTCAGTAAAGGCTGTGATAGTATTGATATGTTAGCAAGCTATGGTAACCCGTAGTTCCAGTAGTAAGATACTAGTATTAAGTTTTTTGTGAGAATTTCAAAGCAAAAAGCACCTTTATTTCTTCATTAAGACACTTGTAATAGATAACTAATGAGTATTCACCTTTGAATAGCACCATTCAAATATGAACATGCAACATATTCTGGCACAATATTACTTCATGAATTCTCCAAATCTCTCTTATGCAATCTTTTATGCAATCTTTCAACATAATCACCTATCATTCTACAGTTAGCTTTAACTATTTATACAAAGTTAACTCCCAACAGATACGGTCCACTGGTACAAAGTGACATCATAAAAAAGGCTTCAAATATTTTTAATTGTTTATACAGTATTATGAAGATACTATATATATTTACTTCGATATACAAAGTATTGAATAAAACTGTCTCCAAGTACTCATTTCGTCATCATTCAGTTGTTCTTTAGAAAGTAGAAAGTAGTCTGCTACTCTCATATTTTTGAAAATAACTTGGCAATAAAGCGAAAGTTGTCCAAATATTAAAAGGAGAGTTTGGTGTATGGCATGTGATTACCATTTCTTAATCAAATGTTTTCCAGAAAAAATGTTTGTAAGCAAAATATTTTTAACATTGTCAGGGCTATTTTGGCTGCGCTAAGTGTAAATGGGTTAAGTTATTGAATTTGATATTCATCTTCAATCCTAGAAAAGTCAAATTGAAAACATTTGATAACTATCAGCTTCACATAAGCAAATGACCACTCAATTACCTATACCCAACAATTAATACTTAGACGTCTACATTGTAACCTATTTCAATATAATTACATAAGTAACTTTTAAGCACAATTGAACCAAGCCCATATTTTCTATAGTAACAATTGGATTACTAGGATTACAATTGGAAAGAAAGCCAGACAGCTTCTAACTTTCTTTGCAAATTAGCAATAATTGTAATTCACCTCAACTGCACATTTTTTTTCACTATTTGGATGTAGAATACCCAGTTCAGTAATACATATCTATTAGTTTACCTGCTTGTTAGTAATTGTTACAGTAGCAAATACTTTAAATTTCACTTCATGCTTTAAGCAAATTCATAAGTAAATAAAATCATTATTCCTTGAGAGTAACACGTGGTTACCCCGATTAGCCCCATGACTATTTGTAATAACCCCTTTAAAGAAATAAAGATTATATTATTATTATTAACACTTGAAATCTTCACCTGGATTTTTGATACTTTTGACAATTGGAATAAAGAATCATTTTACACAATATTTGGAGGAGAGCTGTCAGTGATGATCTGCTGAACATTTATACTTCTAATTGTTTTTAAAAAAATCTTTTGGGCAAAACATTTCCACAGAATTGTTTGACTGCTTTTTGCCGCAGTGCGCATTAATGGTGTAGAGATTGAACAATATTGACACCTTTGTTGCCACACCTACATTGTTTATATATATTTTTATTATTACATCACATTCTGGCAGACTCTGCTTTTTGTTCAATCATGCACTAGCTACTGGTCATACCAGACTGATGCAGGGGAGAATATTCCTTGAATTTTAAACTGTTTCCAAATCAACCTAATACAATTGACAAATACAGCGTCAAATAAATTGCAATAAACCACACCCAAAATGTTGATTGAGTTTGGAAGTCAGCCAATTAACCTGAAACTGTCTTATTACAGAGCAATGGATAATCTCAATTAGATACTCAATTCATGTATGTGTAAATATTATGATAACAAAGCAACATCTTGAGAAATAATTCACTGAAAGTTGGTGATCCTGATTGGTTACACAATCCTTCTTCAAATATTTTTCAAATTATATTGAATTTAAATGAGATTTGTTAAAAGTTGAAGGAACATCCACACACTCCAAAAATGAATGGTTTAAATGAATGCTTGTAGCTGCCATTGAGCTGCTCATTCAAACCCTTAAAAAGTGATAAAGTGGATCGCATATATATATATATGTATATATATATATATATATATATATATATATATATATATATATATATATATATATATATATATATATATATATATATATATATATATATATATATATATATACATGTATATATATATATGTATATTTATTATTGCAGCATGATGTGCATCAAAACTTGAAACGAATTATATAACTTCCAAATAACAGCTATCATTATACAAATATGACATCTCTGTGCGTGTGGGTGTTCAACTGGAATACATTCCCCGAGAGAGGATTGTTGCTTGAGAGCGTAGTCCGAGGCCTACTAACATATATACCTGGCAGATTCGACAGTTGTATGTACAGCATATGCATTACTGATTTTAGCTTAGCACTTTATTGATTTCACCACCAAGGGTATCCATGCACTCCCCCTCTCCTGCACGTGGTCACGTGATGTGTGACGTCATGAGGTCAACCAAATATAGACCAAATAAACAAACAAGTCAAACAGGAAGATGGAGACTGCAATGAAGAATTTCCCAGCGCTGTTGACAGGCATTAGGCGATTCTTCTACGCTGTAACTCCCGATGAAACCTCATTCGCCACAGTGGAGGAGGTGCCTAATTACATACAGGAGGTAATTAATGCTGCTCTCCCACATACGAATCTAATGTGCGAACATACACGGTCTCAAATCTACGATTAAAGCCACGAATTGGCTACAAAATTGGTGTTTTCCACATTCATTAGATATGTACGTTCAACCACTTTCGTAGGTTGTTGTACCTTGTCTAACATTTGATTAGTGTACGAAAATGTACGTCAATGTACGACAACATACGACAATGTACAACATGTTGCGACCGCATATTCGACAATGTACAACAATGTTCGCCAAAAAATACTTCCCTACGACAGAATTTTTGTCGCACCCAAAAGTTTTACATGTAAAACTTTTTTTTAAATTCGCAGCATTGCCTACGAAAACCTAAGACTGACTGCGAACAACCACGATACATCACGACAACACTCGAATAACTACGATTTCTTAATTCGCACCTTGTCGCACCCTAAAATTCGTATGTGGGAGAGCAGCATTAGAAAGCTAATTAATAATACATTAGAATCAAGTATATATAAACACACTGCTGTTTACTACCTGGTCAAGGTATCACCTTAAATGACCGAATAAACGTTTTTATTCATATAAGGTATCCCATATTGCTTGCTAGGCGCTTTAATGCATTCAAATTTAGAGCGTTCAAATGCCAGGACTAACGTGTGGATATGTCAACTTCTGGCGCATTAAGAGTAAATCGTGACCGTAATTCGTGGTCTATTGAATATGGGTGTGCTGCAGTCACGGTATTTAGCTTACTGTCTCGATCTTTCAGTTTCTTAGGAATGTTCCTAACTATTGTAATTCTATTTTCGATAAAATCTTACATCTTCTCCCATATCATATTCGTTCTTGGTTAGACATTTTTTATAGTGAGACATCATTTAGCGTAGATGATATATGTGTAACCCTTATGAATTCACGTTTCTATCAGATAATCTCATTTCTTGATGCTCTGACTCGTGATATATATATATGTATATATATATAAATATATATATATATATATATATATATATATATATATATATATATATATATATATATATATATATATATATATATATATATATATATATATATATATATATATATATATATATATATATATTTATATATAGGAGTATATGTTAAAGCATTTATGGAAGTATGTATTCCTATGATATATATATATATATATATATATATATATATATATATATATATATATATATATATATATATGTATATATATATACATACATATATATATATATATACATATATATATATATATATATATATATATATATATATATATATATATATATATATATATATATATATATATATATATATATATATATATATATATATATATATATATATATAAACACATATATATATATATATATATATATATATATATATATATATATATATATATATATATATATATATATATATATATATATATATATATATATTATATATATGTAATTATATATATACATACTTTATATACTATCATAATGACCAATATTAGATGTTTTCTATCGTTTATTGTCTTTCTGTTATTATAACTGATCCTTTTACAATGTTGTGACTCCACGATCCGCAATGCCTTTCGGTATGCAAATGAAACTACTCTGGTACGATATATGAAAATAACCGCAATGCCCTAAACCTAATGTTTGGCATCAAATACTGCTAGCAGTCTCTCACCTCTGCCTGGGTTGGAATCCCGGCTGGGGCTTGAGGGAATGATGCATGTGGCTCGGGATTAGGCGGTGATTTTCTCAAGTTTCCCCCACCAGTTACAACTGCCTAGTCACGACTTAGCCACAATTTGGCAGGAAAACTAACAAAAAATGAAAATTCCAAATTCTGGTCTCAATGTGTTCGTGGGCGGCAGCGCAGGCAGTGTCTACGAACTGCAAGATCGCAGTTCGTGTAGAATGATGCATTATAGACTTATGCCTGCGATACCTTCACTACCCTACCCTGCAGAATACTCGTAGCATTAAGAAATTACGAACAAATATGTAAATTTCACTGAATGACCAAAGTTCGTGTAGAATAACTAGGACGAGTGCAAATGACATACGATACAGCCGGTTTAATACCTTGTTTATCAATTTCATATCTGCTAGCCAAGCTTTTTGAACTATTGATATAAGGGTTAGGTAGCCCTAAGTGTGTGGTTTCGAGGATACCTTGGTGCTCTGATAATTTTGTTATTAAAATAATTTGCCAAACGAAAAATAAGGGCAGAGAAGATAGAACTAGAATTGATAATGAGTGATATGGCAATCGTGTATCAGTATATTGTGTGATCTTTTTTTCCATTATGAAAATCTTTCATGTTTACTGTCCTAAGAGCGGGTATTTTTTTAGTTAAGTATGAATTATTCATAAATCAACAGTTGTTTTGTTTTTATTTTTTCATTTCCACCATTTGAAATTAGTCCAAAGTATGCCTTTATTAGACAGGTGTTACATGTACCTGGATGGTAGGGCCTTTTGTTAACTATTGTGAGAGCTTTAACATGTCCAGCGCAGATCAAAGTAACCTCTGGGGAAAGGAATGGGTTCAGATATCATTTGTTGTCTTTTTTCCAGTTTAAAGGCATTATATATTATTCTCTTTGAAACCAATAGAAGAAAGCTAAACAATTGCTATTATCCATATCCCCCAGGATTATACGTTCAACAGACAATACATAATTGGTAAATCCTATTTCTCTCAACCATGATGCTATCGAATTCCCAAATTCTTCTATGATTGGACATATAAATAGCATGTGCTCTAGATAATCATTAGTATTTTTACAAAACGTAGTGTGTGTTTTAATAACTATCTTAAATGATATATCATTCGCGAAGAATTTCCTGTGAACCGTTTGGAAGTGAATGTATTTTAGATACGTATCATCTACGATTCTGTTTTGGAATGTGAAAGTACGAGAGATATCATGGGAGTCTAGAAACAATACCAGCTTTGTCTTCCCATTTTCCCGCTAATTTCAAATAGCAAATTTTCACTTTGTCCCAGCAGCTTCCTATAGAGATTAGATACGCCTTTAGTATCAATATTCAAGAGAATATCCATGGAGTTATTCCAATGTGCGAATTCTCTGTAAGCCTGCATCTCTTGAAATTTAGGAAAGCAGTCAATTTTAGCTTAAGGCTATGGTACTCTAAGGATTTCATATTAATGGATTAGGTTTCGTTAATGGATTCAAGCGGCTGAACATTGTAAATACCATCTGGCAGATCACCCACGACCATGATCCCTTTGTCATGCCATTTTCTGTTCACAGGCATTTTAAAGATGTTACTGAACCAGAGAGGTGTGGTTAGGATTACTTCTCTGCTTTTATAGCAAATATTGTTTTGTAATAAAGCCATACTATCCATGACATTGGGCCAAAAGGGATAACTCGTCATTGTTCTGATTCTGTCCAAGTAGACTGGCCCATATTTGAAAGCTTCGGCTAAGTCCATTTGATCATTAAAGGAGGTCCATTTACCAAATGACTGTAAATACCTTTTAGCCCAACTTAATTTGAAAGTCTAAATAATAGAGGGAGATTGTATTTTCTGAGGCCACCAAACTTAATGTCAGCCTCCAGGATTTCTCTACGAATTTTAGCAGGTTTCCCTGCCCACATAAATTGGTTAACGATACTGTCTGGGTAAGTGATGCTATGTCTATTGGGACTTGGGAGAGACAGGAGCAAATGGGTGAGTTTGGATAATAAAAGAGATTTGACAACAACTGTTTTCCGGTATGGTATTAGATTACAGGTTTGCCAAATGTTAGATGGTGTTTTAATCTCCCCTATTTTCTTTTTGATATTTAGGTCAGTGATATTACCCATGTCATTGATGTTATACAAAATTCCTAATATTTCGTATGGACTAGTCCAATCGAACGCATATTTTCCACCCAAAGGGATGCTCCTGTCTCTCATAGCCCCAACCTTAATGACCTTAGTTTTTTCCTTGTTAATATCAAGTCCTGACACTTTATGAAACCATTTAAGGATGAGCATAGTTTGTTTAAGCTCTCCACTTGCCAGTATAAAAAAAGAGGTTGTATCGTCCGCATATTGCAACAATTTAATTCTTGATACCAACTATCTTGATTCTTTTCACCCCATCGCACTTCCTGACCACTGTGGCTAGTATTTTTGAACAGATAATGAAGATGTATGGCGAAAGGGGATTGCCTTGCTTGCATCACCTTGACTATGGTCTGTTTGAGGGGAAATTACAATTTTGCTCAACCCTGGAGAAAAAGTGATTCTGTAAATGCTTCACCCATGGCAATGAGATTAGGCCCAAAGTTAAAGAGATTAAAACAGTCTTCAACAAAAGATCAATCTAGCGTGTCAAAAGCTTTTGCAAAGTCTAAGATAACAAGGAGGCCTTCTTTGTAAGACTCATTGCAGTAGTGAAAAAGGTCATAAGTCAGACGGGTTGTCTCTCCAATAAATCTGCTAGAAATAAATACTGCTTGATCGGGATTAATGATAGCGGGTAAAATAGGTTTTATTCTGTTGACGATTATACTGGAAATGAACTTGTTAACGGAATTTAATAATGTTAATGGTCGTCAAATTTTCAAGTCGTTGCGAAGTTTGCCAGATTTGGGGATACTATATGGGTAATTGTTTCCTCAAGGAAATTATTCGGAAGGTCACTTCTCTCAAAAGACTCTGAGAATCCAAAATTTGAATTCATCTCTGAAATTTTAAAAAAATCATTGATAAAGCCATCTGACCCAGGGGCCTTGTTGAGTTTACACTTGATAAGAGCTTCCTCAACTTCAATGATACTAAAAGGCTCCTCCACTATTATCTTCCTTGTTTGATCAAGGGTGGGTAAATTTTCCAAATATTCCAAGAAAGTAGAGTTTCTTAAAGGTTGGGTACCTTTAGCTTGGTATAATTCTTGATAAAAGATTCTTTGTTTCTCTAAAGTAATATAACTATCAGTAGTCTCGGACCCATCATCTAAGATCAGTGCAGGAATTCGTCTATCTAAAGTTTTTCTTTTCAAGGTTCAAAAAGTACTTGGAAGGTTTTTCCCATTCATTTTCGGTCAAGGCCCTCGAACGAACCATGTTACCCGAAATGCGTTTCTCTATTAGGCGCTCCAATCTCTATTTTTTTTTATTCTAAGGATTTTAAATCCTCTTCACTAAGTGGGAAGTTGACAGTTTTCTTCTCTAAAAGAAGAATCTCCCTTTTAAGTTTATTCTCTAATTCTCTTTCTGATCCAGCCAGTTTCTTGGAAAATTTAATGATCTCACCTCTAAGTTGGCAGAGAAGTGTCTCTAGACATAGGCTGTCTGGAATTACTAATTCCAGGCTTTTACCTTTATCCATTTTAATGAAGCTATCCGAGTAGACCGGGTGTGCATTAGTGAACTTAGCTAAGTTAATCTTGTTTCTTACCATATCAACAAATTCCAGTTTTTTAGCGGAGAATCGTTGAATTTTCAGTTGCCCCTACCATGAGATTGTAAAGAATATTTAAAAATGAACTCAACTGGGCTTTTGTCACTTCTGTACGATGGTAAAATCTGAGACTTTGGATTCCAGCTAAGAATATTCTAAGAAATCAAAGAGTAGTCTAGCCTAGATCTACGACAGGGATTGTTAGAGCGCCATGAGAACCTTTTATTTTCCTTGCTTTGCAATCTCCAGATGTCTACCAGGAGATCCTCTTTCATTTTAGACAGTATATTTTTATATAATTGCAAATATAGTATTATATTACAATATCAGTATATTCTCATATCATTATCATGCACTTGAGTCTTAAGAACTTTGCTCTTGCTGTCTTCACTTTTTCCCAATGCAAGAAACCGCCGTACAATTAAAATCGTGTAAATTGAACACACTTACATATCCAGCAGATGTTCACTGCACACAGGTTCCACTGTATATATCAATTCACATTTATGTGCTAGATCTTAGGACAAAAGGGTTAACGATACTATCCTAGCAGGGACAATTTAGGATATCTAACTTCCAGACACATGCTCATGGTGCTGTGAATAGACGTATACGATCTTTGCCTTAGCGACTTAATTTATTACCCTTTGAGTCGGTGGACTGTGATGGGCATCGCAATAAATGACTCAGCTGGCTTTTTAACGTGAACAAATCAATACTTTATTTTTCAATCTATTTTCAAAATCATGCATTGTGACCTACATTAAGTTTCAAAGGCTTTATAATCAATTCTCCTTCTCAAACATGGTTATTGGTATCATCGACACGTAGGGAATAAGTTTTAGAGAATCCTCAAACAATCTGAAATGGAGACGATGATTTTCAACTGAAATTCTGAGCATGAATGGGTTAAGCTACCAATGTGTCTAGCGTTTAGATGTTGTAAATTGTCGAAGGAAGAAAGTTTATTGTCCGTGAATTAAACAGGAATGTTCTTTGTGATTCCTTTCAATTCACTAGGAGCTTAAATTGTATTGCCATGTTTGTCAGGTTTTGTGTCACGTATTCCAAACAGGGATGGGTTAACCCCTTAATACCTGAAGCGTGAGTACTGTCTGATACTAGTGAAAATATCTGGACAACAAAGCAACATGCAACATTTTGTCAAAGAATTGTCTTTTATCACTTTTCGGTTTAACCCTTGGTCTTTACACAATGATGCAGTGAAAGAGGAAAATGACAAACCCTGTATATAGTATTAAAAGAAAATCATATAAGAGTATGGGAAACATTTGGAAAATATATTGGTAAGTTTCATTTTTTAACCCTTATGCTGATGGTGGCTAATTTGGCCAATACAAAATGAGGCACAAAAACGTGAAAGATGACTGAAACCCCCGCACATGGGTACTCATCTGCGAGTACTTGGCGAGAGCTTTTCAATGAATACCAACATGATAGGGTTCTGAGGATTTTCAAAAATCTTTGAGGGCTTGTGCTTTGGACGAAAGTAGCATTAGCATTAGAAGCGCGGGTATTGTGTAACACAAGTGGAGATATCTGGACAACAAGCAACACTTTATCAAAGGATTTTCCTTTATTGCTTTTCGGTTTAACCCTTATGCTGCTGTGGATAATTTTGCCTATACAAAAAGATGCAAAAAAATGACTGACACCTTGGCGTGTGGGTACTCATCTGAGAGTACCCAGCGTGAGCTATCCATTGAATACCAACTTGACAGGGTTTAGTTGATTTTCAAAAATCTTTGAGTTCTTGTGCTTTGGACGAAAGTGGCCTAGAAGGGTAAGAAGGTTAGAAAGGTTAACAATGTCCCATCAATTGTTTTCAAAGTATGATTGTATCCTGATGAGGTATGTTCAGATTTTTCATGTGAGCAATTAGGAAAGTAATTTTGCATATTTATCCTATCAGCGAACTATATATTATTACGTTGAGCACGGTACGAGGAATGGGAATGCACTCCAATAATTCCCTAACCTTTTTAATACATTCTTATTGTATATAGCCAAGATTAAATAAAATAAGCCATGGATTCTTTAACAGAGAGAAGGTACACTCTTTTAATCAACACTTCCTTCGAGGTCATTCGGTGCAGAAGCACCATTGGCAAACCTCCATAACGCTGCACGGTAAACCGGTAATACCAAACCAGTTATGTAATCCACTGAGTTTATCCAATATTTTGTTCTTGGCAGCCGGGAATATAACCACTAGGTCATTCCTCTTGATAACATACGGAACAAAATTCTATGACCCGAACTAGAGTTTAATCCAAGATTGAGGTATTGGTAGCCAGGAATATTACCACTAGGTCATTCCTCTTGGTAACATACGAAACAAAATTCTATGACCTGAACTAGAGTTCAATCCAAGAATGAGTTCTTGGTAGCCAGGAATATTGCCACTAGGTCATTCCTCTTAATGATATACGAAACAAAATTCTATGACCTGAACTAGAGTTTAATCCAAGATTGAGTTATTGGTAGCCAGGAATATTACCACTGGGTAATTCCTCTTAATAACATACGGAACAAAATTATATGACCTGAACTAGAGTTTAATCCAAGATTGAGTTATTGGTAGCCAGGAATATTACCACTGGGTAATTCCTCTTTATAACATACGAAACAAAATTCTATGACCCGAACTAGAGTTTAATCCAAGATTTAGTTCTTGGTAGCCAGGAGTATTCCCACTAGGGCATTCCTCTTAATTACATACGGAACAAAATTCGACGACCCGAACTAGAGTTTAATCCAAGATTGAGTTCTTGGTAGCCAGGAATATTACCATTAGGTCATTCCTCTTAATAACATACGAAACAAAATTCTATGACCTGAACTAGAGTTTAATCCAAGATTGAGTTCTTGGTAACCAGGAATATTACCACTAGGTCATTCCTCTTAATTACATACGAAACAAAATTCTATGACCTGAACTAGAGTTCAATCCAAGAATGAGTTCTTGGTAGCCAGGAATATTGCCACTAGGTCATTCCTCTTAATAACATACGAAACAAAATTCTATGACCCGAACTAGAGTTTAATCCAAGATTGAGTTCTTGGTAGCAAGGAGTATTCCCACTAGGTCATTCCTCTTAATAACATACGAAACAAAATTCTATGACCTGAACTAGAGTTTAATCCAAGATTGAGTTCTTGGTAGCAAGGAGTATTCCCACTAGGGCATTCCTCTTAATAACATACGAAACAAAATTCTATGACCTGAACTAGAGTTTAATCCAAGATTGAGTTCTTGGTAGCAAGGAGTATTCCCACTAGGTCATTCCTCTTAATGATATACGAAACAAAATGCCATCACCTGAATCCATTGCACAGTGTCTATTATGTCTGTCTGAGTGCTAAGAAGGTTGGGGTTCAGTATTCATCTATCTTAAAAATTCCTTCTTCGAACCTCCTGGGGACCTTGCTCGCCCTATAAAAGAAAGGGGGTGTGTGGATCTGTCTATTGATACCCTGCATCTAAAATATCCCTTGGTACTCTTTGGATCTGAAAGCTTTGCTCACACCCTCTTTCTTTTTCGTCTTTCACCTAATATAATTATGCTTTTCCATTCTTCATAAACAATGACAAAGGACCACTTTTTTGTAATATTTTATGGCACTAAATGGCCTTTTCGTGTCGATGTATCTTTCAACACTCATTCTTTTTATCAGGTTGTACTGAACAGTCCCAGTTTTTGAATGAGTCAAAACTGTCTCTACCTTATCTTACATTTGGATGTAGAAGTAACAGGTAAAGGAAATTGGAATTAAATTGTATGTCTCAAGTATAAGCATATTAATCTAACTTTAATAGCTGTAAGATCTCACGCATGCGGCCTTATCAATAACCAGCTAACTGGGTGACGAGCAGGAGTATGTTCAGGTCGCGTACAGGAATTAAATGGCCATAAGGATCCAAGATGAACGAAGGAATGGGTTTTTACATCTCTTTCAACAACCTGGATCGTATCACGTCGAGATAGAAACCTGAACCGGGAAGTAATACCCTTCTCTATACGTATAGTTCCAAGGGGACTGTAAGTTGCAGAAGCACCATAGACAGCCCTAACCACTGCCGCACATTTATATAGCAACCAGGCTAACTCGCTAATGGGGATACAGCTCGGAATCGAACCTATGACCTCACGCTAGGGAGCCAGTTATCATAACCACTAGGCAACAAGACCATAGAGAGCCCTATACTCTGACGGACATTTATATAGCGACCAGGCCAACCCACTTATGGGAAGCCAGCACTGACTCGAACCTACAACTAGGCGCTTGAGAGCCTGTTATTATAACCACTAGGCAACAAGACCTAGAGAGCCTTACACAATGCTGCACATTTATATAGCGACCAGGCCAACCCGCTCATGCGGACCCAGCGCTGATTTGAACCTGCGACCTCATGCTTGGGAGCCAAGTATCAACAGATCCTCTGATCAAAGGTGAATAAAGCATTTTTATTTTTATAAACTGATTGATAGATAAACATGAATAAATTATATTAATGAAAATTTGCTTGTTTTCTTGTAGGACCATTGTTAACTGCTTTATCTTACAATAACACATATGCTACTTAAATTGTAAAGCTGTAAAGTAAAGGGTAAGTCAGTAACAGAAGCATGGTAACCATGAATTGTAGGAGGTGTTGTTCAGTAGACCATGGGGCTGCAAGTTTCCCACCACCGCCTTTTCCCCGTAATCACATCCTCCCTGCCCACAAAGAGGCGGAAACATTAGCTAAGGGATGCAAACATATGAAATAGTCACAATGACACGCCCTTCTACAACTTACATGTCTGAATCACACAGAAACACACTTAATGTCAGTTACGCAATACAAGCCACACTTCTTATCAATGGTGAAATTGGTAGGTGTACAGTCATGGCTTTAGAATGGGATTTTTTTATTCTCAATTCCTTGACTAATTTGAGTGATAAATAAGCTTTTTTATTTCTTCAAGGCACACCAGTCATAGATTAGTGGTCCAATGTCTTTGTCACAAACAACGACAAAGCTTCACACAGAAATAAACAACATACATATATGTCTGTATGTATTGTTGTATATATGTATGTATGTATATACGTTTTTGTACCACAGTTGCCTGCCTTCCACCAATCACAGGCCTCGAAAAGTGTAGGGTTATAGGACATAACCCACACTTTTCAAGCCTTTGTTCTCTAAGCTGCCTAACACCAAAGGTGTTACCCAAGGGTATACTTTTCTCGGCCTGTGATTGGTGGAAGGCAGTCAACTGTGGTACAAGCTACATAGATCCCTCGGAAGCTGTGGTGTATGTGATACCCTCGGGGTTACTCGGCTACGCCTCGTAACACCTTGGGTATATCCCATACACCACAGCTTCCTTGGGGTCTATCTATCACATATATATATATATATATATATATATATATATATATATATATATATATATATATATATATATATATATATATATATATATATGACAAAAGTGTCAATATTGGTGCAGTTGAACCATGTAGAAGCATTTAAAGCCGGTTACCCACCCAGGTTGCCATGGTAACCAGCGCCATATTGGATTTCAAAATGGCCTCCACTAGAATATGTTTTTCTTCATATCTCAGCCTTAAAGTATAATAGAAACAAGGGTTGTAGAATAAATTTATGACATATCTAGGACCATTAGATGTCAGCCATCTTGAATTCCAAGATGTCCTACAGGAGAAGTCTTTATTTTGTCCTTATATTTTTTATTTGATTCATGCCAAATATGATTATATTTCTCTGTTTGTTCTTGGAAATGCTACATTTCAGAATTTATTATATGGGACAATCAGTGTCTTCTGAGGATGTCAATCCTGACTTTGTTCATCATTTGAAGTCAGGTACCCAGGTTAAAGTCAGGTGCGTCATTTGAGGTCAGGTTCCCACCCAGGATGCCATGGTAACCAGCGCCGTTTTGGATTACAAAATGGCCACCACTAAAATGTTTTTCGTCATATCTCAGCCTTAAAGTATGGCTGAAACAAGATCTAAGTGTCTAAAACCATGTTTTATGGGGTATAGAATCCATTTATGACATATTCAGGACCCTTAGTATTTGTTTTTAGAAATGCTATTTTCATTTCCAAAGTTATTGTTTGGGAAAGCCAGTGTCTTCTGAGGATGTCAATCCTGACTTAGCTGAACAAAGTAATGAGATTAATGAGGTTATTATGTGTTGTGCTTTGGAAAATGCTCAGATGCAAAAAATGGCTTAAAAATCACCACTAAGCTTGAAAAGTTATGAAAGTTGGCACTGTTGTACTTTGGACAAAGTAGAATGATTTAAAGCAAGGTATCCATCCAGGTTACCCTGGTAACCAGCGCCATATTGGATTTCAAAATGGCCACCACTTGAACCTGTTTTTCTTCATATCCCTGCCTCAAAGTATAGTAGAAACAAGATCTAAGTGTTTCATACAATGTTTTACGGGTTGGAGAATCAATTTCGGGCACAATCAGAAACAAAATTTAACTGTATTAGACATTGATAATATCATGTAAGCACACAAAAACACCCTTATGATTCCTTTCGCAGGGTCGGATACAGCCTCAAAAACTGACATATGCACAAGAAAAATTACAATATATATATATATATATATATATATATATATATATATATATATATATATATATATATATATATATATATATATATATATATATAAATACAACTGTTATTTTGCCAAAAATCATATGTATAATTTATGCATGCGATCCAGTTTACTGGAAGCAGCTATAGCCCCCGTATTATAATTCAACAATCCCTGGGAATATCGCATTTCTCAGACTCATGTGGAATAACAGAAAACAGACTTCAAAACTTAACTACTTTTCTGATGAAAAAGTGAAAAGGAGACGTGCGTGCAGGACTGATCTGTGCACTAAAAGTAACCTTTCCAGACGAATGTCGAGTCAAGGGTAATGAAGCAAACCACTTCTGTTGAACATGGATTCGACTCCTCCTAGGTATATTCTATCCAAAGTTGATGGACCATGTGTTTGCTCTATATGTAAACAAATCCGTACTGGATAACTTGCTATTGGGTACTGCTGTTGCCCTACTTTCTTAATTAAGTACAATCTCTACTAAGATTGTGTGCTATAATGTAGTCTGTATGTTATGCTCATCATCATTTGGGTCTAAACATGAGGTTTCGTAATAAATACATACCGGGTACATTTTCAAAAACGATACGATCATCCAACCCTTTTTAACCATTCATTAGTAATTGATCAAGATTGCGGTAATTTAGCCTATGACAGTCTCTGGTGGACCCCTGATCACAGGATCCATCACTCAGTTGGAAATGCAATTGATGAAGTGAGAGGAAGCCTGCCGTTTGCCCTTTCATGCTTCCCACACTAATTTATAAAGGGGCACACCCTCTTGGCTTGCTCAATGATCTGCAATGGAAGCTGGCACCTCCCGGGGAACCCTTTGCTGGTGTGGCACCCTCCTCACCTTATAAAAGAAGGGGGATGTGTTGATCTGTCTGTTGATACCATGCATCTAAAAGATCCCTTGGTCTACTTTGGACTTGGAGGCTCAACTCTTTATCTTCCTCTTTTTCTTCTTTCGCCTAGAATTGATATGCTTTGTCATTGTACTTCAACAGAGAGAAAGGACCACTCTTCGGAAAAACTTTATTGCCTTAAATAGCCTTCATTCCTTCTATCCTTGTCCACTATCCCACACTTCCCTCCCATCTATTTACTATCTCTAACTCTGTGACCTTTGCTAACTCCAATACCCTTCAACCATTTATATTTGTTTTTCTTTATTTCCCTTTATTCCTTGTTCCCCATTCCTAATGTGTCCGTTAAGGTCTACCCCCCCCCCCCCCAGGATTATCCTACACCCTCTTTGCTGTAATTCCTGATTTTTTCCATTAAGCCAATCCATTATTGTATCATACCAAGTTCTATCAACTCCCTCCCCCCCCCCCTATGTACACTACTCCCACTGAAGACCTCTCTCCATCTAAAACTATTTCTACCCTCTCTCATTGAAGACCTCTGACCTCTCCCATTCTGCTGTTATATCTTTTTTCCTAATTTATCTCTGTCCCCACGTACCTTTCCCTAATTAATATATAGCTATCCCCCCACACTTTTGCCCCCTATTCCCCTTCTCTTTCCTAACCTCTCAAATCCTGGAATTCCCTTTCCCAAACTCCCTCAGTTTCCAAGACTAGCCCCACACCTACGTCTGATCCCTTCATCTTCTGTATTTCTCCTTCGTTGCCCCTCTCTGGTCTTACATTGATTAGTGTTATTCTGGCTTCCCTTTCTTGTCATATCCTTTTTGTCCACATCTTTTGCTCTTTCTTCCCTTTCCTCCATGCAGTGTAAGCTATTCCCGAACCATTATTCCCTCACTCTATTCCCCTTCATAAACTTCCTCCAGTGTGATACATATATATATCCCCACCCCTTCCTTTTCCTTACCCTCTCTAACTCGTCGTTAGCTTGTCTAAATCCAAAATGGCTGCCTTCTTGATGCTATTTTCCGTATCAGAAATAGAAAACATGGTTTTAGACACTGAGACTGTATTTCTGTACGCACTGTAGGTAGCTCAGTGCTACTGTTTCTAACCACCTCTTTTCATGATAGTCATCTGGAGCCAAATGCAGTTGTTTGAGGCTGAACAGCCTCTTTGCCTGTCAAACGGCCTCCACATGTAAAAAAAGCCATTGTGTGGTCAAATAAGGTAAAGTAAAACCTCTAGTGATACTGAAGATGTCATAGATGAAATCCTGGTCCCTGAAAATGTTGGTAGAGACACCAATATTGTTTTGCTAGGTTATTTAGAACTAAAGTTATGCGGAAAAACATAATTTCAACTGGTGGCCATCTTGGATATGAAGATGACCGCCTTCTTGATGCTATTTTCCATATCAGAAATATAATTCTTACCCCATAGAACATGGTTTTAGACACTGAAACTGTATTTCTGTTACATTTTAAGGCAGAAATATGCCGAGAAAGAGAGTTCAATGGTGGCCATTTTAAATTTCAAGATGACCGCCGGTTACCATGGCAACCGAAATGGGTACCTGGCTTAAAAAAAATCCCTATCCTTCAAACTACACCTGTGCCAATTTTCACGCTTTTGTCAAAAAAGTGAACGATTTTCGCCCTTAGCCTCCCCACTATCTAATGTCTTTGATATTGTAAATATCATTTTTGGTAAGAGGTATGTTCCAGTCTCCTGTCAAAATTTCCCTCTGACTACCATTTATAGAAACTTTAGAAAAAAAGAGTCAAACCATTCGAGTTTGTCACAGTTGGGGGCATACAAGTTGACACGATAAAACCTAAAAAGGTTCGTGATCTCAATATCTATGATGATAAACCTACCATCAGGATCTTTTGTAAGATTGTGTATTTTATGTTCAAACGTGTTATTGATAATTGTCATGACCCCTCTGCTGTTAGTATACTCTCCACTATTATAGTAGTCAACATTCCATTCCTTTTTAAAAAAAGAGGGAGATCTCTTTGCACTAGGTGGGTCTCTTGGAGACAAATAATATCATACTTTTTAAAGTTATCTAAGATGTCCTTCCTTTTGAGATCCTGCCTCAAGCCACGGACATTAGTAGTTAGGATTTTGATATCTTTGCTAACCATTCTCATGGTGGTCATGGGTTACGATGGGATAATTGGCTGACAAGACAAAGCTGGCTCTAAGGAATATAATAGTATATACAAACAACGAATAAACATTTCAGGGTGGATAAGCTGTACTTACGTCCATCCTCAGGTATGACTTGAGGATAGATGCCACCACATCAGATAACCGTAGTAATGAAAAGAAAATACTAACATACATCACCAACTCGGAGTATGAGTGTGCCCAAATATACAGGAAGTGTAAAGAATCGTTTTTATTTCTATATGAAACTGGCACAACACCCCCCAGAACCCACTAGATTTTAAAGTTTCGCTGTCGTCCTCCATTTGGCTTTTTCATAAGTGGCTACCTTTCTCCTGCTTTACATTCCATCATCTCTCATTTTCATAGGTGACCAAACGCAAAAACAATCCTACATCACATAATCAATATACACCACTGCACGCCAACCAATTCAAGACCTTCCTTACAAACGGAACGTCGTATATTGGTCAAAATTCGGTCTTGGAATGATCAAACAATCTTCTCCAGTCCTTCAGTTGGTCTTATCAGGTCGTAAATTGATCGTGGACGCCGCCAGATCGTGACTTATATTTCGTCATGTTTCGTCTGCCGTAGAGGTGGAAAGCTTTTTGTAGAGGTGGAAAGCTTTAGTCTGGGACGTTCGTTTTCTAAACATCATATCAACTATAAAGATACTTATCTGAAGTATATTCAATTCCATACCCTTCACTATAGATTCTTTACTAATGATAAGCTTTATGTTATGAAAATCAAAGAGTCAAACTTATGTGGTATGTGTAAAGCAGCTGAAGATTCAATTGAGCATATGCTTCTATTCTGCGAATGTTCTATACAATTATGGATGGAAGTCAGAAACTGGATAGAAGAATTGGGCATGTTAGATTACCATCTAACCAATAATAGAATAATATTAGGGGATCTGGAAAATGCTTTATCAATTAACAGCATTATTCTGCTGACCAAAAAGGTAATATACAATGCAATGAAAAAAGAAAAAAACCCACATATTCTTAGTGTGAAGAATGAGGTGAAAGCATTTTATTATCAAGAAAAATACAGGCAATACACTAAAGGAAATAGAACCAAGTATGAGAAACAATACAACCTTTTAGTTAATTTATACGACATCTGATATATTTAAACCCAAGACAATATGTTCTAAACTCGTATACACACTTATATATACATATTCGGCCGACTTTATGCCTCAGGCCTTTGCTTGATCTGTACACTGTTTTTACATGTGAATGAATAAAAAAAGTTTTGAAAAATAAAAAATGTTTCGTCTGCCTGTTGGTCCTAAAATGGTTGGCGTGGTAAAGGTAAAGGTACAAGTATTTGGTTTTTAGTCTTGTATCCACCGAAGCGCTCACACGACCTTCCTCCCCTAGCAGGCACTGTACACACGGAAACCATTTCAATCCCCCGGGGGATATTCCAGAGCAACTGGCAGCATATAGCGCACACGCTCTAAGCACTGCCATTTTGCAGCTGGGTAGACTGAAGCAATATGGAATACATTGTCTTGCCCAAGGACAGATCAAAGTGCCCCGGCCGGGAATTGAACCAGCGACCCTCTGATTACTAGTCCGACACCTAACCAACTGAGCTACTTTGTCCCGTGGAAGTAGGTGTCAGGTCTATCAGAGGCACTACGTTATTTTCAGTCATTGGTATGGCCACACAATTGCCTCCTAAGGTCTTCATTTGGTCTTAAGGTTGTAAATTGGTCATGGATGATGCCAGATTGTGACTTGTATTCCACCATGTTTCGGTCTGCCGGTAAACCATCCTAAAATGCTTCACGTCATGTCGGTACGATAGTCGGCGTCAAGTCTAACAGAGGCACTCTGTTATTTTCAGTCAATGCAAGCGTTCATGTTTCTGATAGCTCTTGAATTTGTGCTGTGTCTTCTCAAAGGCTTGCGGCGGGCCCGTGTAAACGACGCAATTTCCTCCTTCAGCGCGGGAATGTTTCAGGAATTAATCATGTAAGTATAGAATTTAAGAATTTTGTTTATCGCGACCTCAGCTTTTCAGCCATATTGTGGCGTTGTTCTGACTGCTGCAGACGCCAAAATAAATACAGGGAAAATATTTTTTGAAAATAAAAACGCCAACTTAATCAGTCATACAGTATTAGTCACCATCAGTGGAGAAAACTGAAGTTCCCAGCTAAAACCACCGCCATAACCAAAGACACTGACAACCTTCTCACATGCTATGACTGGGATTTGAGTCTACTACTACTGCTACTGCTACAACGTGTACTACTACTACTACTGCTACTGCTGGTGCTGCTGCTGGTGTTACATGTACTACTATTACTGCATGTATCACAGCTGCTACTACTACTACTACTACTACTACTGCTGCTGCTACTGCTGGTGCTGCTGCTGATGTTACATGTACTACTATTACTGCATGTATCACAGCTGCTACTACTACTACTACTACTACTACTGCTGCTGCTACTGCTGGTGCTGCTGCTGATGTTACATGTACTACTATTACTGCATGTACCACAGCTGCTACTACTACTACTACTACTACTACTATTACTACTACTACTACTACTACTACTACTACTACTACTACTACTACTACTACTGCTGCTGCTGCTGCTACTGCTGGTGTTACATGTACTACTATTACTGCATGTACCACGGCTGCTGCTACTACTACTACTACTACTACTACTACTACTACTACTACTACTACTATTACTACTACTACTACTACTACTACTACTACTACTACTACTACTACTACTACTACTACTGCTGCTGCTGGTGCTGCTGCTGGTGTTACATGTACTACTATTACTGCATGTACCACAGCTGCTGCTACTACTACTACTACTACTACTACTACTACTACTACTACTACTACTACTGCTGGTGTTACATGTACTACTATTACTGCATGTACCACAGCTGCTACTACTACAACAACTACTACTACTGCTACTGCTGCTGGTGCTGCTGCTGGTGTTACATGTACTACTATTACTGCATGTACCACAGCAGCTACTACTACTACTACATGTATACTACATGTACCACTACTACTACTACTGGTACTGCTACTGCTACTGCTGGTGTTACATGTACTACTATTACTGCATGTACCACAGCTACTACTACTACATGTATACTACATGTACCACTACTACTACTGCTACTGCTGCTGGTGTTACATGTACTACTATTACTGCATGTACCACAGCTACTACTACTACTACTACTACTACTACTACTACTACTACTTCTACTACTAGTACTACTACTCCTACTACTACTACTACTACTACTACTACTACTACTACTACTATTACTACTGCTACCACCACAACTACCACTACCACTACTACTACTACTTCTACTACTACTACTACTACTACTACTACTACTACTACTACTACTACTACTACTACTACTACTACTACTTACTATGTAATAGTTTGCCAAACATTTATTTGTCTTCATAATTCATAGGTTGATGCTTCGTCCCCTTGATCTGATTCTCTATATATGGGTATACAAGAACTTCTGCTTGGTAGACTTGCCATGGGAACACCACAGTACCTGGTGGTTGGGATTCCTCTGCGCTGATCTGGCATATTACTGGTTTCACCGGATGGCTCATGGTAAGTTACAGGATACTAAGGGGCTGTCCCGATAGGCAAGTGATTAGAGCACCTCACTTATACTCATCACTGTCTGTTATCCCGAGTTCAAATTCGACTGAGTTTGTTGCCAGTGACTTGGGTTTAGTCGGTCGCAACCTGGGCTTTTCCGTTTTGTCCACCTTCGGCAGCCAACTAGTCAATATTAAGCCTCTCTCAATTAGAATATGTCGAAAAAGTGAGGCTTATCAAAATTCCAAATTCAAATCTGGGATAACGCAAACATGTATGTATATTAATTTATTGTTCATTTGTTTTAAACTGTTATGCTTATTCTTTACAAATTAGTAACATAGTGAAGTATACTTAATACTTATATTCTTATGCTATACTCCAACTTTTACTTACAAACATATACATTCCATATAAACATCCTCCACTATTCGATTGTAGAGGTGAATATCATGTGGGCTGCTCATCAGGTCCATCACAGTTCAGAAGATTACAACCTCACCACCGCAATCAGACAGTCCTTTTTCCAGCGATACTTTGCATTTGTAAGTGTTCTGATTTAATCAAATCTCTCTCTCTCTCTCTCTCTCTCTCTCTCTCTCTCTCTCTCTCTCTCTCTCTCTCTCTCTCTCTCTCTCTCTCTCTGGTAAGCGTGCGTGCATATTGAATGCCATGTTACACTAGAAGTAAATTCTTTTATTTCAAGAACAATTGCAACATGCTCTCACTTATCATTAGCGTATGCGCAGCAGGTTATTCTACACTTCTATACTCTAAATTTCTCTAAGAAGTTTAAATTCGGTAACACATTTCAGAGTTATATGATTGCTTTTTGCATATCAAACTTATTGCACGTTTTTTTTGTATTTTCAGATGTTTTATTGTCCATTTGCACTGTTCGTTCCTCCTTCAATAATGCAAGTCCACATCCAGCTTAATTTCATTTATCAGTTCTGGATACATACAGAGGTAAACTGGTTTTGCTCCTCTTTACTATTAGTATATTCTACATTATATCTATTGTTATCATTATTATAGTTATTATCATAATTATTATTTTTATCATTGTTATCATTATTATTATTATTATTACACTTTTTTTCATTATTATTATTATCATTATTCTTACTATTATTATTACTATTATTATTATTATTATTATTATTATTATTATTATTATTATTATTATTATTATTATTATTTCTATTATCTTTATTACTATTGTTATCATTATTATTGTTACGGATTAAAAGTGGTGCAAGATTGAGTGAAAAATCACGATTTACGAAATTCCAAATCTGAATACATAATACCTCGCCACTGGTTTAATGAGTCTGTGTGTCCTCTTCAGGTCATAAGCACACTGGGTCCTCTTGAGTACGTCCTGAACACTCCTAGTCACCACAGAGTCCACCATGGCAGAAATCCCTACTGTATCGATAAGAACTATGCTGGGGTACTCATCATCTGGGACAGGATCTTCGGTAACACCTCTCCATTGATTGAATGATTTGTATGTTTGTTTGTTTGTTTGTCATTCTGCCTATTTGTTTGTTTTTTGTGTGGTTATCTATTCGCTTGGTCGTTTCTGTGTGTTTTTGCTTGTTCATGTTTGTTTAGTTGTTTGTTTGTTTGTTTAGTTGTTTGTTTGTTTATTAGTAGTTTAGCTGTAAGTTTATTTTTCTGTTTGTCTGTCCTACTGTTTGTTTGGCTTATTTGTATTTTAGTCGCTTTCAACAGCTTAGGCATCTGCTACAGAAAAAATACCTCAACTGGGAAGAAATTATTTCCCGTTTATAGATAGTCCCAAGGGGTGTTTATTTGGCGAGGCGCCATATAAAGCCTTGCGCAATGCCTCACATTTGTACAGCATTTTTTTCCTATCCTCCAATGGGATTACCAACCATCATGCTTAGAAAACCAGAAATATATATATATATATATATATATATATATATATATATATATATATATATATATATATATATATATATATATATATATATATATATATATATATATACGTATATATATACATATATACATATATAAATATATATATATATATATATATATATATATATATACACACAAACATATATATATATATATATATATATATATATATATATATATATATATATATATATATATATATACATATATATATATATATACATATATATATATATATATATATATATATATATATATATATATATATATATATATATATATATATATAAAGGTATTCGGTTTATATATAAAGGTATTCGGTTTATAGTCTTGTATCCACCGAAGTGCTCACACGACCTTCCTCCCCTATATTCCAGAGCAACTGGCAGCATATAGCGCACACACTCTAACCACTGCCTTATTTATGCTAGGTACCCATTTTGCAGCTGGGTAGACTGAAGCAATATGGAATAAACTGTTTTGCCCAAGAACGACCAAAGTGCCCAGAGCCGGGAATCGAACCAGCGACCCTCTGATTACTAGTCCGACACCTAACCAACTGAGCTACTTTGTCCCATATATATATATATATATATATATATATATATATATATATATATAGAGAGAGAGAGAGAGAGAGAGAGAGAGAGAGAGAGAGAGAGAGAGAGAGAGAGAGAGAGAGAGAGAGAGAGAGAGAGAGAGAGAGAGATGTATGTATATATTCCATCCAGCTTTAAATTCTTGCATATTTTCAGGTACATTTGCGGCGGAGGGGGAGGAAGTTGTCTACGGGTTGACACATCTTATCAATACATGGAACCCTATTCGAGTACAGGTGAGCCATGAATGATAACGGCTAGTCTTTAACGCCGCATTGGGTTTACATGTTTATGTCCTAAGTGCCCAAAACCTTAAATGATTTTTTCCAAATGAAAAAGCATATTCTCAAAGTACGAGTGATTGATAAATATTAAGGTTAATGCAACCTATAACTATCCTCGAATATTCCGTACGTTATGATCTTGTTTTATTGAAAAACTGCTGAATACAGATGGATCATGTTTGTCTAAAGGAATTACAGTGGTCCACATATGTACTCCTGTATGCTAAAATATCATTCAATTTTGATTTTGCATACGTATTACGTACCAAAATAGAATTGAAGAAAACTTTATGTATAGTAATCATTGATTGAACTTCGACTGTCTCGGACAAATTTTGCGGGCCATTTTTGTATGAGTTATGCGAGTTTTTTGTTATCTCATACTAGTATTTGCATGCCAAACGTTGGTGTAACGTAGCTTTTTTTAAATAGCTTAAAAATGTTGCTGTATCGCTTGCTATATTGATATTTTAGGACCATAACACTGTTGATGCATTGATATTCATTCATTTCCAGTTCGGTTTCCAGCACGTTTGCCAACGCCTCCAAGAATAAGAAAGCATTTCTAATAAACTGAAGAATGTTGCTGTATCGCTCGCAATACATGTATTGATATTTTATGACCACAGCATTATTGATGCATTGATATCAATCATTTCCAGTTCGGTCATTTGAAGCAAATTTACCAACGCCTCCAAGAAGAAGAGAGCATTTCTAATAAACTGTCTGTCATATTGAAAGGGCCCAGTTGGTCACCAGGCAAACCCAGGCTTGGCAATAGAGAAGAGCTAACTAAGGTATTATATTATGAATATCCCTTCACCTTAACCTTTATGCTGGTGGTGGCTAGTTTGGCCAATACAAAATGATGCAAAAAACCTGAATAATGAATGAAACCCTGGGTTATGGGTTTCCATCTGAGAGAACTCAGCGAGAGCTTAGCAAAAAAATACCAACATGACAGGATTTAGAGGGTTATCAAAGATTTTTGCGTCATTGTGCATTAGATGATAGAAGCCTTATCATTAGAAGGGTTAATCGCTCATCTAAAAGAGTAGAACAAGAAGACAATAAAGAAAGTGAGCTATTTACTAGTAACTTGATTTGAATATCAAATTTGATAATGCTATCAACATTAATAGTGATTACAATTGGTTTGGCATCTACGTTAACTTTTCCTTAATTTGATTTAGCGAGACTACATCTTTGGAATTGTTTATCATTCTGTGATTCTGATTATTTCTGTTTAGGTTAAAACACCTGTTGAACGGTACAATAAAGGCGTATCACCATTCTATAACCTCTACGTCGTATTGCACTTTGGGATAGTGCAATATGGTTTCCAGCAA
The DNA here is from genome assembly GCA_963942565.1 of Maea johnstoni. Classification (NCBI taxonomy): domain Eukaryota; kingdom Metazoa; phylum Annelida; class Polychaeta; order Spionida; family Magelonidae; genus Maea; species Maea johnstoni. The sequence continues at coordinate 19,946,157 of OZ012689.1, read as the reverse complement.
TTGGTCTTACGTAAACAGGTACGTTCTACAATGCCGACATTTAATTCCTGCACTAAATGCGTGGGCAGTCCGAGCATAATACGAAACCACACGCAAGATTGCCACGCAGTTTCCTGGCCAGGGATACATGGATGACCTCACAACTGAACGTAGTTTTGATTCGCAAGTGACGTGGGTCTTTGATATGCTTGGTTTATTTTTGACATGTTATCCATGGGTGTTTGTGCAAACAGACACAGGCAGACGTCCAGTCAAGTGGTGTACGAATTAAATGTCTTTACTGTATTGACACTCTAATTGCATGAGATATCAGAGATAGCATTTATGTATCACACTGAAATAAAAACATGCAAAGGTTTTCAGCATTGAATTCCCATTTGCCGTTGTACATGTATTATACTTTATTGACATAAAACATTTTCATGTTTCTCCTAATTATATACATAGTTAACATTTGGATGAACGTTTTACACTAAGAGTTTTAACCTTTAAGATAAATGTAACGTGTATACATATATATATATATATATATATATATATATATATATATATATATATATATATATATTATATATATATTATAAGAGAGGAGGCCCAATCCTTTGCAACGCATGATCTCCGTTGCCGCGCCTGTTTGCCTAATTCTGAGTTGGCAGTTTGGTGGACGAGTGTATCTAGATGGTTCTTAACGTAAACTAATTTTTAAAAATTAAACAAAAAGGTGCTTTTGATGCTGATTTCTTATCCTCAAGCACGGCCGGGTGTGGTTTGACCACCCGGCGATATATAGTACAACCGATATCAAACTTCTGCTTCCACAATGGGGTTGCACTGCACGGACTTTGTTGGTTGTCCGGTGGCAGAAGCACGCACACTGTAGTAGCGTAGCTTACCCGGGTAATCAAAGGGAACCTGGGCATGCACCGAAAGGGTTTAGGCGGCATTGACACATTGAACAATGCCTGCATCGGCGCTAAGAGCGTACGGACACATCCCTTGGGAAAACACAATCAAAGGTTGTGCGCTTAGAGAGAGAGAGCATTTGAACAAACCCAAACAATTCAGCATACTACGGTGGTGCATAGGTAACATGCATATTTGAGCTTACGAAAATTCGGACTTTTCTATAGTTCCAAAAAATGATTTCCATACAGCCAGAATATAAGCTACCCGGCTTTAAATAGATACAATTTGAAAGTTATCTTTATTAAAATAAATTGTGATGGAACTTAATGTCTATGTATATTTTATAGAACCACCTCATGCCCATACCTCACTTTGGGTATGCTTGGAATTAATCCGTGTTTGAACGAAGATTGTGCCTCCTTTGGAATATGTTTTTGAAATAGTATTGTTTTTACATTTCCTTAACAATCATAGCGTAGCAGCTCAAAGAAAAGCACTTTTTTATATATTTATCATTTTTTGGGGGGAGGGGCAGGATATCCACATAAAAGTATCATTTGGAAATAATTTGTGGGTCGAATCATACCAAAATGCTTACTGGCCAACTCATACACATTCTTTCCAAGTTTTTTTTCGTATCTGGACATTATTCCCAAAATATTTCATTGATAGCATATATATACATATATATATATACCCGGTATATATATATGTATATATATATATATATATATATATATATATATATATATATATATATATATATATATATATATATATATATATATATATATATATATATATATATATATATATATATATATATATATGATTATATTTAGCACCTAACCTGCGGAACTTAGGTCAATTAATATTCATGTGCAGTTTTAAAACAACATAGGAAGTTACCAACAGACGTGTAAAGAGTACTGAATTCCGCAAATTGGTAAAATAAAGAATATTTCTTTCAATAAATGTTTTAAACTATTTACGATTTTGACAAATTAATATATGAACTGACCACATCTATTCAATCAAATAACTTGCAAATGTTTAGTTGGCCAATTATGCTAAGCAGATTACTGTGTTGCACTTTTATTGAAATTGCATTATTGCCAAGAGAGAATCCAGCGCAGTGAACGGTTGCGAGCTTTCTCTGACGACATTCTTCAACTCCAATTAGGTTGGGGTGCGTGATGAGAATGGCAATGGGGGCTAAGGATATGTAGGTGGTGTTTGCCGTTTACTACAGCACCCGTCACTACGTATCCCTAAGTGGCAGAGGAGAAAGCAAGCAAAGCTACGAATTGTTATATCACAGTTCGTGTAGAATGCATTAGAGTCTACCATTCAAGTGTAAGAGGTTCATACATCTGTGTTTCCTCCTCTAACCTACCCCATTAATAATCTTAGCTTTAAAAAGTTGTAAACGAGTCTGTAAATCATACCGAATGACAAAAATTCATAAATGATATCTTTCAACAGGAAGAACCTAATTAGGACGGGTGTAAATGACATATCGTATGTCATATTTTATATTGATCTAACTAAACGAAAATTGTTTTGAATAGAAATGATTAGAATTCGTCATGAGTGATATGATAAATGGACACCACCCAACCACCACCTTTCCAATACCGGTTTGACAATTTATCTATCAATGGCATATATGTTTACCAAGCCCCTTGCATTATTGATCCATATGTAAGGTAGCCCTAAGTGTGTGGTTGCAAGGATATCTGGGTGCCCTGATATTTTTGACGTAAAAGGAAATTTCGTGGCTACCGTCCGTAGGACGGATACTTTTCTAGTATATATATATATATATATATATATATATATATATATATATATATATATATATATATATATAATTATTATATGACCACTGACCAATCTCTCTTTTGATTGGTTAATTCAGGCTACGACCACTTCCTATACTAGGGAATATCTCCCAACCAGTCCATCAAAACAGTTGATGGACTGGCAATATTGACTGATCAGGCACACCATCCAATGAGAGTGCCAGAATAGTGACACACCCCCAGATTTTCCCAGCATGCCAACAGCCAAGCAGATGGGCTGTGACATAACCGGCCACCATTTTGCCCCCCCCCCCCCCCACACACCAAAAATTTTAATTTTTTTTAAAAGATTTGTAAAATTTTGAAAAAAAAACATGAAAAAAAAAGAATTAAATAAAATTTAAGAATTAAAAAAATATATATATGAAAATAAAAACATGAAATTTAAAGAATAAAAATTAAGAATAAAATATATTAAAAATTAAATTATTTTTTTTTAAATATGAAATAAATAAATTAAAAAATATATGTTTTTTTAAATATAGAATAAATAAATTAAAAAAATGAAATAAAAAAATGAGGGAGGGATTTGATAAGATCTGAACCTTTCTGATTGAACATTTGGAAGCCACCTGATAGTGGTAGTTTAATCAAAATGTTTCTTAACAATCTGTCTGATGTGTAATTAATGCTTCTTCCATTTGTCAGTGGTCATATAATAAAACAAATATGCACTGATCCCTCGAGCAAATCAGGTTATATGGACCTCGGGAGAGCAATATTGCCCGCGGCCTTCGGCCTTGGGCAATATTGCTCTCCCTCGGTCCATATAATCTGATATTGCCCTCGGGATCAGTCCATATTTGTATAATATATATATATATATATATATATATATATATATATATATATATATATATATATATATATATATATATATATATATATATATATATATATATATATATATATATATATATATATATATACGTATGTATATATATGCGTATGCAATTCATAACCACGTTTGAATACATTCTAAATTTGAACCAATATTACCACATAATTGCCCTCTATAACAAACATACTACATGCATATTGTTTGTCATTTGTACGTATAGATTCTTTCTCCAGAGGTTATATTCCTATGCTGTGTTTACATAGTGCTCTCTCTGACATCATTTGGAGGATTATTCGATCACAGGTGGGTATCCCATCAATGCAGGGAGATATTCTTTAAATGTATTACTCTAAATGTACAAGAAGCAAAAAACGAACAAACAACAAGAACAATTCTGAAGACCAACTACATGTATATTGGCGACTATGATGATACTACAAGTATTACTGCTGCTGCTGATAATAATAATTATGATAATAATATGGATGACAATAATGATAATAATAATGATAGTTATAATTACAATAATAATAATAATAATAATAATAATAATAATAATAATAATAATGACAATGATAACTATATGATAATGACAATAATAATAATAAAAATAGTAATACTCATAATAATAATGATAATAATAAATAATAATGATGATGATAACAACCATTTTAATAATAATAATAATAATAATACTAATACTAATAACAATAACAATAATAATAATGATAATAATAATAATAATAATAATAATAATAGTAATAATAATATACCACGAGATCATCACTCTATTGCAGAAATTGGGCCTGCTACCTAGAATTGGCACGATGCACCCTATACGTGGTTGTGGACCTCTATATAGGCAATGGAGCCAGCGAGAAATCTGTGCTTCTAAAAGGACTACAAATCTGTTTTATTATGTCTGCATGCCTCTTCGCTTATCGCGCACTTTCCCGTACAAAGGTGGACTGAAGTGAAAAATTAAATATCATTGTAATTACACCTCAGAATCTTTACAGACGCAGGTAAAATCACACGTTCTTACAGACGGATCAGTTGCCTACGATAAGTTTACACATATTTGTCCCACTCAGAGCAGTTTTAAGGAATACACAGTTATAAAGAAAAGCATATAATACAGTGATTTCACAAAGAGAATGTCATTAAGACGGGTTGCAATCTCTACCAGAATGACAGACACTGAGGTAGAAAACATTTTTGAATGACCAAGGAACCTGGACAAAAATCAATGATTACATGCTCGAGGAAGGCTGAAAATGTTTGGCCAATCAAGTTCGTAATGTGTTTGGTTGGATAACAAAATGAATGCTACTCACATTTAGACAACACTCAAAGATTTGAACACTTCTCTATGTGAACACGTGTGACCTGGCCATGAGGTGATCACATCTCCACGGATTCACATGTTTTATACTTATCATGTGGTAAATATGTACATTTCAAAACATATGTAACATGTATATTCCGTTTTATTGTAAGATGGTTTGTTATGTGCAATGAAGGGTTTGATTCCTATGTCATGTGGTAAATCATGTGGTAAATATGTACATTTCAAAATATATGTTACATGTTTATTCCGTTTTATTGTAAGATGGTATGGTATATGCAATAAAGTGTTTAATTCCTATGTTATCCCATAATCATAGGTGTAAACTCCATCACTGGCACACGTCCAATGCATACAAGATGTTGATTGATTTCACAATATTTGACGACACACCATTGAAGATTTCTTGAGATAATGATTCTAACAAAATATAGTTATTTGCCATGTTAATCAGCAAATAGATATTGACCTACGGTTATCCCTCTGGGAGACCACTGTGGTCAGGGTTTAACTAATTCCGCTTGTCAGTAATGCTTTATTTCGTAAATAGACAGCTATTTGTGTAGGTAAAAACAATTATACACAGTTTTTGTATTAAGATTATTATTATTGATAATAATAAAAATGATAATAAAGATAATAATAATGATAATAATAATAATAATAATAATAATATGAATAATATGAATAATATGAATAATAATGATGATGATAACAACAATAATAAAATAGTAATGAAATAATAATAATAATAATAATAATAATAATAATAATAATAATTATAATAATAATAATAACAATAATGATTACTATAACAATAATTGTAATTATCATTATTATCATTATTATTATCATCGTTATCATTATCATTATTATTATCATTTTTATTACCACCGTAACCTCGACTATTGAAATTGTCTACTAGTAGGTTCTGACTAATTACTTGCGGGCATCCCCCATGGTCTAGAGGTCTAATGTATTGTGGAAGAATCGGTCGCTATGTCTCACCACCTACCAGGCTCAGGGTGCGAAAGATCTGGTTGGCCATGCTGAGGTAGGAGCCACTGGCCTGAGATAAGTCGTCGGGATGACCCTGGGTAGTCCGGTGTCCCCCACCACTAACTATTGGCTACAGTGCCGACATTTAATTCCCGCACTAAATGCGTGTGCAGTGCGGGCATAATGCACGACCGCACGCCCGATTGCCACCCAGTTTCCTGGCCAGGGGTGCATGGATGACCTCACAACTTAAGGTGATGGATACCATTGCAAGCAAGATAAAAGGCCCGTCAAAAAACACACCTCATTGTAGCATACTCATAGAACAAGGAGTATCTCCAGGTTCCTGAGTGTTGTCAGGTAGATGACATTATAGCCAACCGTCCTTAGTCAACCCATATTCTAATTTATTTCAATATTTACAACTTTTCACTCAAATGACATAATCTCATTACTTACGCAAGTGATGGTCACTACAGGATCACAGATACCTTAGGGATTTCATTGACTATGCCCAATAAAAAGTATTTTTTTTATTCTTCACTGCTAACGATTTTTACGGGCCATAACATTTGGAAATTTTAGTGAGATCTCGTGTGTGTGGAGCCTATAAACCAGTGGTGGTAGCAAGCACCAGCCTCGTTGATCCCATGTGGGCTAGGAACAAAGGACAGCTGTACAAAGACACACCTCAGTGGTCGCGTGTCACAGTCAAAACAAAGGCAAGGGTCCGGTTTGCTATAAATAGGTCATACTTTTTCTAGCTGCAAGAGGCATATGCACTTAGGTTCAAGATTTGTCACTAGAATTTTCAATGTAATGGCCTGTAAAAATCTTCAGGAGTAAAAAATCAAAAAATTGCTTCCTATTGGGCATAGTCAATGATATCCCTAAAGTAACTCTGAACTTGCAGTAACCGACACTTGCGTAGGTTATGAGAATATGTCATTTGAAAGAAAATTTGTAAATTTTGATATAAAACAGAATATGGATTGAATAATGACAGTTTGCGATGATATTCTCTACCTGATAACACCCAGGAACCTGGAGATACACCTAGTTATAGGATTATTCTGCTATGAGGTGTGTTTTGGGATGGGGCTTTTAACTGGCTTGCAATGGTACTCATCACCTTAACGAAGTTTTGTTTCGCAAGTGACGTGGTTCATTGATGTGCTTGGTTTATTTTTGACATGTTTTCCATGGGTGTTTGTACAGCCAGACACTGGCAGATGTCCAGTCGACTGGTGTAGGGTTTAAATAGCTGTACTGAAGTTACGTATAAGCACAATATGAAAGAAAAATGACTTTCTTCTATTTATGGCAATATGAATACCAAAGTTTGTTTTCTAGCTTATCAATAGATGGCGCAAATGTATTGCCACGTTTTCCGATCATTAGGCCAGGTAGAGGACCCATGTGCGGCAAGGAAATAAGCAAACAGTTTGATAGAATTGTGGGCAGTGCAGATGATTATTGCGATCATATATATGATAAATATAATACTTTCGATTTCGTATCACTCTATGCAAACTACCCCTACTCATGTTTTTTTAATGCAGTGTATGATATGCTATTGCACATATGTATCAATGCACCATATGCGATGGTGCAAGTGTAAATAGCACAAAGAATTCAAATATTTTTCTAAGTATTCTTTAGAAAATGTGTGAAAAAAAATCAACATTTTTCCAACACTTTTTGGAAAATGTGCAAAAAAACAATTTTCCCTATACTTTTCTAGCACGTTTTCCCCAAAAGAATAATGTTAGAAAAAATACTAATTTTTTTCTGCTGTTCACACCTGCACCATCGTACGATGGTAATAGCTGAGAAGCAAGTTCACAAACAAAACAAAAAGAATTTAAAAAATGGGAAATGCATCAGTAGACGTTATTAGAGGCAACTGTCTCACACGTTTTGAATTTGGGAATTTGGAGTTTCGTTATTCGTCACATTTATGCCAATTGTGGTTAATCCGTGACTAGCCAGTTGTATGTAGTGTAGGAAACCGGGGTACCCTGTGAAAACCACCGCCTAACCCCAAGTCACTGGGAACTTTCTCACATGCCCAGACCGAAATTCGAACCCAGGCAGTGGTGAGAGACAGCGTGCAGTCAGTGGGCGCGCCTTAGACACATTTTGAAGTGTAGTAGAAATACGATAATCTTAAGAATTGAAGATGCATGGTCATCAATTATGATTTGCGACTTTCTGGCTAGTAATTTTCAAATGTTCGAAATGCGTGATGAAACATGACAAACTGTTGATACTGTAGCAAACCATGCCATGTAGAATTGAAAATACATGCATGGAAAATGCTAGCTAACGTGGTGCGGGTGAAACAAAGTGAGATGTGAATTAACTACTGCCTATTTACTAAACCACAATTTTCTTATATTGTATTTTTCTGTTATGATCTTCCCTTTTGATGTTCTATGCAATCTATCATCAAGTTTGTATCACAGTATGATTTTGTAATTAATGTATTACATCAAAAACATCTCACTACATCACAATACAATTAATTTATAAGTCATATACAATGGAGCCTGGATATTAAATTGAACACATTAAGGCGAAGCCAAATCGCTTAATCTGTTAAGTAGGTATTCAACTTATTAAGGTTCCTAGTAACAGCGAAGCCAATCGTGTCTATACAAAACTACAACTCGTGTCTGTGTTTTCAAATATAATGCAGAAGGCAGAATTTGTAAGAAGGAACATCGAGTGGTTTTGTAAAGTCTTTACTTTATCTTGGAAAAAGATGTACGGATTTATTCCTTTGTATTTTGTCTTTTTTCTGCAACTGCAGTAATCTCATGTTTGTAATGTGTATTGTCTTCGTTTCTTCTTGTTTTAATAGAAAGTAGAAAACAGCAGTTTGTTGCGAAATTTAAAAAAAAATTCAATCATCTTTCTTTTTTGCTTCACTGCACTTATTTGTATGATTCTGTGGTAGAATAATACACGCAAATATGTCCCACCACACTAACGCTTATTACTTCCTCGGAAAGCATACACTCTTGCCCAATATTACATTTAGGTCGTAAGGTTAAAAGTGGGAGCAAACACAAACCAGGATGCTATTTGAAATGATGCAGAATAGTATGGCTTGCGTTGAAAATGATTCAGTGAACAAGGGGTGACTATGTCGGTTATATTGATACAGCTCGTTTTATGTGAATGTATTCTGCTATACAAAGGTAGGTTTATAGCCAATTTGCCAGTCTAACGATAGTGCCATGTATGCCATATATCACATATACATGCACGAAGTAGTGTGTGTATGTACTACATTTCGTATCTCTATCCATATCTCTCGCTCTGTCCATTTATTTAGCTAGCTAGATAGCTAACTGTCTATGTATCTGTCTATTCATCTTCCAGTCTGTCGGTCTTTCTATACAGTGTATGTATGTATGAATGTCTTTATATATATATATATATATATATATATATATATATATATATATATATATATATATATATATATATATATATATATATATATATATATTATATATATATATATATATACACACACACACACAGACATTATATATATATAATTATATATATATATATATATATATATATATATATATATATATATATATATATATATATATATATATATATATATATATATATATATATGTTACAGTAAGACTGTCAAACCAGGTCAAATCCCTGAAGCGTTCAGCAATTTGGCCAAATCACTGTTTCACTCAGGGATTTGGCCAAATCCCTAAAATGTTTAGGTATTTGGCCAAATTACTGAAATAAGGAGGGTCATATTTGACAACTTTACTGGACACATTTCAGGGATATTGTCAAATGACTAGTCTTATTTATGATAAGTTGATTAATAGTAATGGTTCCTGAATATCAAGGTAAGAGTATTTAGCTTACTTTACACTGGTTTTATCGGGAATAATACATTCTCAACCAAAAATCTCTTGCTTTTTGGATGATAAGGGTAATAATGATTATAGTTATCTTTACATTCAGTATGTTTGTTGTTATCATTATAGGTAGCAGTGGTGGTAGAAGTACAATGGTTGTTGCAGTATTACTGTGTTGACTGTTTGTACATAATAGTAGTGGTAGTAGGAGCAGCACCAGTGCATCAGTAGTAGTAGTAGTAGTAGTATTGGTTATTATTATTATTATTATTATTATTATTATTATTATTATTATTATGATGATGATGATGATGATGATGATGGTGATCACAGTAGTAGTAGTAGTAGGTTATTATTTTTATCATTATTATTATTATTATTATCATTATTATTATTATTATTATTCATGATGATTACAGTAGTAGTAGTAGTAGTTTACTAGACTCATTTTAGGGAAATTATCAAATCTTGCATGTTGGGAGTTTATCTGAAGTCCTGCTACCAGCCAACCACCACCTGCCAATAATGAACTACCACCGACACCTGCCACCAGTCAACCTCCTCTATCAGCAACCAGCCAGCCATCTTCACATACATCTACCATTCAGCCTTCTTGAAGCTTCCAGGCACCCTTAACTCCTACTACACCCCTTGACAAGCGGCTTCAAGACATCTCCAATCAACGCAAAAGTGCACGTGAGGCTCGGCTAATCCAAGCAGAACGGATGGTCAAGCGTGCCCGTATTGACTTAAAAGTGGGTGAAGCTGGTGATAATGTAGCTGTTCCAATTCCTATGGTTGACAGGGGTAGAGGTGATCCAAGAAACATTCTTGGAGTTATTTTGAATAGGGATGAAAATGACATGTACAAAATTGCTGTTAAAGCTGGGATTCTGACCACAAAGTTTTCCAGAAATCAGTTTGACCTTTGTCCCCAACGACTCCTGAATGACTCTGATGTGAACACAGAATACAGTGTCACACTTCGTCAAGCCCTAAAGTCAACAGCATCTGGCGGACAAGGTTTTTTCCATTGTGACTGCAGTAATGGCAAGAAACAGTGTCAAACAAACAGATGCAAGTGTTATAAAGCTAAGAGACTTTGTAACAGCAGATGCCATCGCAGTTTAACATGTCAAAATAAGAATTAGTCAAGTGAAAATATTGGTAACAGGGTTACAATGACTTTTTTCACTTCCAGACATCTTACTAAATATAAGATCAATCTTATTTGAAAATCAGACCAGAATTGCCAAAATGTTTACAGGAAATATGGAAAATTGATCCTATAAGCTCATTTGGTTATTTCATTTTGATATGTAAGATTTGATGAAATATAGTTACCAGATGAGTGTAAATGTTGATAAATAATTGAACCCTTTGCATACTGGAATATTGATAGTCCCATAAAATTACATACAACTGGAATTGTATCCAGTCTATAAAGGGTTAAGATAGCCTGAATTTTAGTTAGTTAAGAAGTTGCTAATTCAGTTTAAAGTAGGTGCTGGGACAAATGATACTGACACATAAAGGTGTTTACATAAAAAGGAAATGAAATCCTCCGTGACAAGTGAACATTCAGGAAATACATAGTGTTTTGTACCATGTAAACAACAATAAATATACTGACTTTGTCATAACTGAGAGGGCACTATGTGTAGAGCACAACCGTCAATAGTGTAGATATTTGTCAAATTTACTAAATTCTTATGTGTGGTATAAGAAAACTTTGGAAGAACTACTTCAATTTTCCACATTAACATTATTTTTTCCCTTTTCAAATGCATTGTTGATTGTTATGATAATAATATAGTATGTTATTTGTCATCTGTGAGATAAATCAGGCATAAAGTTCATTAAAAAGACAGCCTTTCTTTGAATCTTTTTTTTTTTACTAAAAAAAAATGAGGGATTTGGCCATATTACTGGAGCATCATTTCAGTAATTTGGCCGACTCCCAGGACATTTCAGGGATGTCCCCTGGGGGTAGGAATCATGATAATCACAGTCCCTGTTTTACTGTGTCGCCAGTACAAGAACTGATAGTTTTCACCCAATGCCTAAGGTTCCCGTGGGTGGGGCTTATGAAAATTGCAATGTGTCGTGCCCTACACACAAAGATGCTAGTACGAAAATTGCTGAAAACAAGTTTAGAACTTGGCAAGTCATTTGAAAATATTCTTTCAACAATGTATGAAGTATTGGTAATATCTGGTCAAGTTTACTTCCACCCTCGGGCCTAAACTACTGACCCCGGGGGCCTTGAATTCTTGGTAGAGCCCCTTGCATATTTGAAATATGCACCTGCTAGGTTTGCAGGAGTAAAGAGGATTCTTGACAATAGCACACTTTTATAAGGTTTTGACCCCACCCCTAAGGTCCCGGGGGTGGTGACCTTGAAATTCACAATTCTTTTCCCCCTGACTCCAAAGATGCAATACCAAAATTGTTTAAAAAACAACAAAACAGTTCAGTATTTTCTAGGATTGTAAGTATTTTAATATCTTATTAATTTTGCACACCAACCCCCCTTGAAAATAACAGTTCTTGTTCACCACCCTCTGACTGTGTGATGAGTGAGAAAGGTGCACAACGTTGGGGGCAACTATCAATGATAGTGCCTAAAGTTCACAAATGGAACCACTCCAATATACTCAATTCCATGGTTTAATGTAGGAATCCTTTCTAAGTATTGCAAAAACTTTCCATTTCAAATGTATTTTTGTTGTATTATAGTAATCATACATCTTATATGTAATCAGTGTGATGATTCATGCACAAAAGTCATTGAAAGGACATCCTATCTTGGATATGACTTGGTTGAAATAAGATTCAGGGATTTGGCCAAATTACTGGACCATTATTTCAGTAATTTGGCCAAATCCCAAGACATTTTAGGGATTTGGCCAAATCCCTGAGTGAAACAGGGATTTGGCCAAATCGCTGAAAGCTTTAGGGATTTGGCCAAATCCCTGGTTTGACAGTTTTTTACTGTAACATATATATATATATATATATATATATATATATATATATATATATATATATATATATATATATATATATTTATATATATATATATATATATATATATATATATATATGTATATATATATATATATATATATATATATATATATATACATATATATATGTATATATATATATATATATATATATATGTATATATATATATATATATATATATATATATATATATACACACACACACACATATATATATATATATATATATATACATATATATATATATATATATATATATATGTATATATATATATATATATATATATATATATATATATATATACATATATATATATATATATATATATATATATATATATATATATATATATATATATATATATATATATATATATATATATACATATACACTCTGGCCTATGTTTGAATTTGTGTTTCACAGGTGCAGCAGCGAGTTGGAACTGGGCAGTACAAGGTCCCTGGATCGAACATTCTTATGGTCAGCACCCTGCGAAAGAAGTATACAAAATAAGGTGGAAACCTTTAGGAATTTATGACAGTGATCAAAAGTTACAGTACAGGACATGGAACAGTCCTAATTGGGTCGCTTGGAATGAACCGATATTTGAGATAAAAGAAGGATATTTTTCAGCCTTTACACCACCACATCCACTGTTACGTTATCAATTTCGAGTCAAGCTCGGCGAAAATTATAGCATCTACAGGGGATGGCTTAATAC
>OZ012689.1:19924247-19932338 GCA_963942565.1 Maea johnstoni | reverse complement strand
CAATTAGCTGATCAAATTTAAGATTAAGTGAGTGTTACCTCAGAAATGACAGTTTTTTCAAGACTTCATTGAATGTGAAATGGAAAGATATTTGTGTTGGACCGGTGTAGAATAACTGTTTTAAAATATATGGGTTGTCCATATATGAGCAATACTATTATGTACCAAAACAATAGGATGATCAAGTTTAAGATTTAGTATAATAATTCTGACCACAGAAATCATAAAATACAGATCTAAAACCCAATGCCTATATGAAATTATTTGAACAATGTATTGAAACCCACAAGAAACTTGCTCAACAATAAAACACTCTTCATACTTGTTAAGGGGAGAATGGTTACCTTTTTAATGAAATGTAAGTTCATTTTTTTGACGATCATGAGTATATACATGTAAGTGGCGAATGCAATCTACTTCGTCTCTTAACCTGATAAATAAAAACAGTTAACAAAATTGTAATCTGTCGTTATAATAGTATTTCCTCCAACTCTCCTGAAAACATCCAATCTTACCAAGCAGTTTTTAACATTTGTGGGGATGGAATATGGTTCGTATTAATGGGAACATATTATTTAGATTGCAATGTGGAAAGCGTTTGCCTACACATAAGTCAACACATTTAACCAAAAGCATAATCAAAATAGTTTTCGTTTCCATTTGGGTTAATTTGTTTAAGTGCATAAGTGTATACCTGACTAAAGCTAAACTCTTTTATACCTGTAGCACCCAAATGGAACCATACTATTCTGATGATATCATCTTGAATTATATCTGAGGGAGAATGTGGATCGAAAATGGCCCTTTCAATTCTCCTTTAGACAGTTAGCACGGTTATACTTTATTTCCAAGTTATCCTCAAAGGTATCAAGTATCCAAGGAACATATGTCAAGGCATGAATATATGTATTAATATAAAATAGTGTAGGTTTCTATTAACCATGTCACCTGATGCGAAGGTAATTGTATTAATGCATTTCCTTTTAACTCTCTACAGTGCCATGTTTTATCGATTTTACAGATTGTTCATTTCCAATAATATGGTTAAAGGAATACTAACGGACCATCTTTTAGCCATGACGGCTAGATGTGTATAATAGTTTAACAATTGATTAAATCTTTACTTTCCTGCTTTTGCACTATGACATGCATTAATTGGGGGGATGGAAATTTGTTTGATATATGCACTGCATAGGATTCCATTTGAAAGCGTTGTGTTGACAATTGACTTTGGCACGAATAGAGTGCACATATCACGCTAAAAGCCCTATAGAAGTTGCTAATGCATTTGTGAAATTTCATAGCATCTATTTGCTGATTCCATTAGTCCATGATATAAACTACCTATCATTTGCTCTGGTTTGTGAACGATCCATTTTGCTTTTTAAGTGCATGTTTAATTAGACACAACATCTACATTGCATATGGCCACAATGATGGAATGATGTTGCTGTACATACAATTACCGTATATATATACTGTAGAACACATATATGACGCGTGTCCCAAATATAGCGAATTGGGGAATTTTCGCATCATAACGTATCTTTATGTTAGTGACGGTAGCCGCCGCTGACAGCGCCAGTACAGTAAGAAAAAAGTAAAGCGTTTTTATATATAGCGAAGCTGAACGACACTCTATGTACACTATATATAAACAGACGCTAACATTGTGTGTTCTACAGTATATATATATATATATATATATATATATATATATATATATATGTATGTATGTATGTATGTATGTATGTATGTATGTATGTATATATATATATATATATATATATATATATATATATATATATATATATATATATACATATATGTATATATATACATATATATATATATATATATATATATATATATATATATATATTTATATATATATATATATATATATATATATATATATATATATATATATATATATATATATATATATATATATATATATATATATATATATATATATATATATATATATATATATATATATGAGACAGGGTAATAGTTGATATCATCTCCCATGTTAAATATTTGGTACACTTTGTATTCAATTTATTATTTGCAACTTTAAAATGACATCATCTTACCCAGTTCAAAATGTGTACTTAATCAAATAACCTTCAGTCATACAGGGCTTGGCTTCTATCATTGCGTAGCAACATTACCTTTCAATGCCTTTAAGCCATCTGCATATGGATTGAGCACATGGACTTTATATCAAAAACATTAGCATGAATAATGTATTATTCCTGAATGGAATACTTGCGTGGTATTGTTGAAGACAAAAAAAAAACCTTTTCAGCCAAATATTTCCAAAAATACTGCTTTGCTATCAGTATCTTATTAGTTATCCTTATTGTAAAAGTGGTCTATGGCAAGATGTCCGCGAGAAGCCGGCTGGTATTGGACGAGGCAACTGGCTATATTAGATAGCTTAACCTTTCCATTGATGGGGCAACGTTCGTAAATTTTAAAACTATAAGACTTGAGTATGAATAAGATCAATGAAGTTATACTGTTTTATTCTTTTAATTTGGTATGGAGTCACATGATACAATGACCTTATTTATGCTTCCGCCATTTGCAAAATACTCTCGTGTTACCTAACATTCACCTATGGGAGATGTGGAATATCTGCTGGCTCTTGAAAAACGACCTTATCTTCTACTTGCTGCACTTTTACCATGTTTACGTGCGGTGATCTACTTATATCGCAGTCACATGATATCCGACAATACCACAATCAGTTCAGAGTGAGCGCTTAGTATATTCCACTTTGGTCGTATTTTCTTTGACGACTTTATGAAGAATTCTTTACCAAAGAATAGCGAAGAATAAACAAGAATTAACGAGAATGTAACACTATTGAGTTAAGGTGTTACCATTGTTCTACAAACAAAAATCATTGCAGCATGATACACAAACATTACAGCAAGTTTTAAAAATTTCAAAACGTTTGCGGATGTTCCAGAACATGAAAAGAACACTAAAGAACATCGAAGATCATACAAGGATGTTCGAATACATAACACGAAACATGCCAAATTTTGATCAAAACTGGAAAAATTATTCCTTTTCTTGGTATGTTCTGCTAAAAGTTCTTGACAGTTGGAAAGGGGCTTAATGCTATATTCCAACTGTCAAGAAGAACCCAGACAAGAACATAGGAAGAATTTTTGAAGTTTAATTTTTGAGAGCAAAATTCTTGTTAATTCTTGTCAAAAAGTAGGATTTGGTTCATGCCAAACGAGCTAGGACTAAACTATGCCTGTTCTAGGAAGGTGATAGGACTGTTTGAAGAAAGTATTAAGACTGTCCAAGAATATGATAAGAAAGTGTTAAAATTATTTCCAGAACCGTGAAGAATGTATGAGGAATAAATGAGAACAACGTAGGACTCCAAAGAATGTATTAAGACCATAAAAATACTATTTCAAGAACATACTATGACTGTTGTAAAACTTTACTAGGAATTAAAAATGAAATAAAAAAACCAATGACGTTCAACTGTTTCATTATGTCAATTTGGGGTCAGGTCAAATGATACACTGACCTGCTTCCCACTTCTTCCATTTGCAAAGTACACTCGTGTTATAGCACATACTAGTATGGGTGATCTGGAACATCTGTTGGCTCTTGAAGAGCAACATTATCTCCTACTTGCTGCAGCTTTACTCCTAGAAGAACCTGAACCTGAAAATATACCTAGACGTCGAATTTGTACACCCAGAAGGTTATGGGTGAACCCATGGCTTTTGAGGCGCCCCTTTTTGGATTACATGAAAACCTGTTTATATCGAGAAGATAGTAAAGGTTACCAGAACATCCTTCGTATGTCACCTAAGCTCTTCATTGAACTGGTTGAGAGAGTTGGTTCTCTCATCACCAAGAAGGACACTTTCTATCGTAAAGCCCTTGACCCTGGACACTAAGATATATGGCTACAGGAAATGAATATTCTTCTCTTCAATATGCTTTCCGAGTAGCATTCCACACAATAAGTGAATTTGTTCCTGAAGTGGCTGAAGCCATTGTCACAATGTACTTGGATGAAGTAATGAAACTTCCTAATAGCCAACAAGAGTGCAGAGAAATAGCTACTGGTTTTTCTAAGAAATGGAAGTTCCATATCACACTGGGAGCCATTGATGGCAAGCATGTAGCAATCAGATGCCCAACTAAAGCAGGATCTACCTATTACAACTACAGTCAAACCTCTGTTAAGCAACCGCTCAAGGGAAATGTCAAAAGTGGTCTTTTAAAGAGGTGGTCTCTTAAGGAGGGGTTGAGGGTCTGAGTGAGGTTATGAAAAAGCAAAGAATTTCCAACAATGACCTGTAATTATTGAGGTTGTTATGTTTAGCTGCGTTTGTTGAAATTTCCTCATTAATATTTTAAGAATAAACAATTCAGAAAAATAAAAGTTGAACTATATCATTAATTGAGGACCCTCAGAAATGATATATTTTCAAATTTTTACCGATTATTTCATTATTTTATTGTGCCCTTTCCAATATACAAGGCGTCTAGGCATTCAAGTGGCCGTTGAATAAAGGACCATTTATTCTTAGGGATAAAATTTCATGGTCGTTGGTCGCGTCAAGCAAGTGGTCGCTTAATCGAGGTAAAATATATAGGGAATAGTCTTGGGGGGATTTGAAACGGTCATTCAAGGCAAGTGATCGTTTAAGAGAAGTGGTCATTGAGGCAAGTTTGACTGTATAAACAGTTCTATTCCATAATCCTAATGGCACTTGTGGATGCTGGATACAAATTAGACATCCTTTTGGGGTAATCTTTTAATCCGTTTATGAGGAGGAGGATTTCCATATTTAAGTCGCCATAGCACGTCTCAGTGGTCTTGCTCAGGCCGACATGTTTACCTGTGGTGACCTACTTACAGCGCAGTCATGTGATATCCGACGATATGTTAATAAGTTCTTAGTGATTGCGTAGTACATTTTTCGTCATAACCTAGTACATTTTCAGGAATGTACCACGCCTTTAGCAAGAATTATGCACCCGGGAACAGAAGAGAATCAACAAGAAGGAAGGGGGCTTAAGTTGGCAAACCTCACGATAACATGTTAAGAAAATCATTCTGATGCTTTACCAAGTGCTATCCTTTTAACAAAGAACCCTTTTAAGTGTAGAAACGTAAACAGATCATAAATCATATACCCGCACTAAATCATGCCCTCACTAGATATTCATACATTTATCTATCTATCTGTATGTATTTATGTATGTATGTATATATATACATATATATATATATATATATATATATATATATATATATATATATATATATATATATATATATATATAAATATATATAAATGTATATATATATATATATATATATATATATATATATATATATATATATATATATATATATATATATATATATATATATATATATATACATATATATATATATATATATACATACATACATACATACATACATAAACACACACACACATATATATATATATATATATATATATATATATATATATATATATATATATATATATATATATATATATATATATATATATATATATATATATATATATATACATACATACATACATACATACATACATACATACATACATACATATATATATATATATATATATATATATATATATATATATATATATATATATATATATATATATATATGTTTGTGTGTGTATGAATATATGCATGTATATATATACACTGCTCATTTGCATACGTGTATTATAAATTACATAGTAGATACCATCCTACCAATTCTTTCCAGCCAATCAATATAATTAGCTTGCTGGTCGGAGCACCATATTTAGAATCCAACAATCCTATGATACACTGGCTGAGGTACAGGCGAGGATATATTGAACCCCATGAAAAGAATTAGTCGGCTAGCCTGAGACCTTGCTCAAGGAAACACAGTGATTGTTGCGAGTTGGAGTTGGACTAAATAACATCTGATCCAAGATCCCAACTTAGTTGTCGTATACACACCTTGGAATCCCTACGACAGTAGTATCGGGAAACTATTTTAAGATGGGAACAACAAAATATATATTTGTAATCATGTTTTTTCAAATGTGTCAAAACATATGTATGTACTTTACAGAAGGGAGATTGGTTAACGTTAAGTGCCATACATAAATGCATTGATATTTTTCTAATGCTACATTCCCCCAACCAGCAAAATACACTGTCAAAGAACAAGAGCAAATAATATTACAAAATTTAATAAATTCATTAGCAGCTACTACAGGGCTTTTAGTGTGATATGCGTATTTGCGCCAAAGCTAATTGTCAACAGCTCAAAACTAATGGAATGGGATGTAGTGTATATATTGAATTATTTCCATCACCCCAATTAATAAATGTAATAGTCCATAAGCAGAAAAGTAAAGACTGATTCAATTTTAAAGTAAGATAAAAAGTCTATCTGGCATAGCTAGAAGGTGGTCCTTAAAGGTAGTCCTTTAACCATATTATTGAAAATGATAGCAATACTCTAGTATACGCAATCGTTACGACATGGGACTGTAGAGAGTTAAAAGTTGTAGAGAGCATCAGGAGAAATGGTTAATAGAAATGTACAATAGTGTGCATTAACCCATTCATGCCTGGAAAGATTTTGTTTAGATACATTGTACATTGTACTTTTGAAGATAACTTAAAACAAAGTATAACACTGCTAAATATCTAAAGGAGAATTAAAATTGTACCTTCCCATACGCAGTTGTAAAAATGATATTTTCTTTACTGATAGGGCATAACGGTTATATTGGCATTGAAATTGAGTGGAAGATCAAGTTTTTTGTCGAAGCTCACTATCAGTAGCTCTCCCCAGTCTGGCCATGGTGTCTGTATATCATATACGAGTCCCGCAGATACAGTCACATTATAACCGTTAGGGTAGCGGAATCTCTTGGGAATGTAGATTTCAGTAGGACTGGTCACCCTGGTGTCAGCAACGTAATTAATGAAGAAGTTGGAATTCGTAGGATCAAAGAAAAGGCGAGTCGGTGTTCCTGCCAAGGCACGTGGGTAGGTTCTGGCAAATACCTGGACAGTGGTGTACCTGATATTTAGATCTCTATCCCAAAAGTCCGAATCCCAGTACACCCACGACATGTAATACTGATCAGTGAGGCCCATGACAAAATCCACCTGTGTGGTACCATTCAGGTTTGTTCGGTTATTTGGAAGTCCCACGTCTCCATTTCCGAATTCTGTCAGGAAGGCAGCGCCGCCATTTCTTGTAATAAGCCCCTCAGCTGTCTGGAAGACTTGCGGTCCCATACCGTCATCACAGAGTTTACGCATTGGCTTTGAATCTGCATCGATGAATTCCAGGAGCCAGCAGTAGTAATGCCACGAGTAGACGCTGCGGTTACGAAACTCGTCTCCACCAGGTACACGCTCGAATCCATTTCCTAGACGAATATCACCAGTTAGAGTTCCAGTGAGGGTGGGTTCGTAGAAAATGGGCGTCACTTTGTCCTTGGTACGAATGGCGTCGTTCAAGGTGTCGTAAACCGGAAGTAGGTTCCGCTTTCCGGCATTTCCTGGCAAGAGCAACCCTGGCTTGTTGAAGAGGTCTCCGTGCCAAGGTTCGTTGATGAGATTGTAGCCTAAGACATATGGATTGCCAACAAAGTTTTCAGCAACAATGGACCAAAAGTTACTCCAAACGTCCAAGGCTCCCGAAGTATTCGTGTAAATTTGCTCGAAGTCCCAGCTGCACTCGGCTGTCATGTAAGCTAGCTCCCAAAACGGCCAAAAAGGCTTAGGAAATTCCCACGGCCACGGAAATGTAAACCTGCTGTCTATCTTTGGTAAACTGTCGATCAACCACCTTGGTGCCCCATCATATACTCCGCCTGCATAGTATTTGGACGACAACGTGTCTTGGTGCATATCCATTATTGCATACTGTCCGTGTTTGGAAAATTTATCAAGAATATTCTTTAGGATACCAATGTAGGTGTTGTTGATCATGCCTTTTTCTGGCATGACACCAGTCCACATTGTTCCAAGTCGGACGGAATTAAATCC
>OZ012689.1:19904247-19921747 GCA_963942565.1 Maea johnstoni | reverse complement strand
TTTACGAATGGGTTTTATAAAACATTCTGGCCTAATATCAACTTTTACTGAAATTACTTAACACTTACAAAAATACAGGACAAATTAATTCAGCACAACTGGAAGGCATTATTACCTGCATACCCAAAGGGGGGAAACTCAGAAACAATTTTAAAAATTGGAGGCCAATCACTCTATTAAACTGTATTTATAAATTATATTCTGGTATACTGGCCTAAAGAATCAAAACAATTTTACCAAAAATTATACATAGTGATCAGAAAGGTTTTATTAAGGGAAGGTTCATAGGGGAAAACACGAGGCTTACATACGATATAATCGAAGCATGTAATAGAAAAAAAATTGAGGGGGTTATTATATTAATTGATTTTGAAAAAGCTTTCGATTCGATATCATGGAAATTTATACAAAAAACTTTACAAATGTTAAACTTTGGAAACAATATCATTTCATGGGTAAAATCTCTACAAATTAATTCTTCTTCAAAAATATTACAAAATGGGAATTTGTCAGGGAAAATAAAGTTAGGGCGGGGATGCAGGCAAGGTGATCCAGTATCTCCATATCTTTTCGTTATAGCTGCGGAAATCCTAGCAGAAGCCATAAGGTCAAATAAAAATATAGAGGGAATTACAATTTACAAAAAAGAGCATAAGATCTCCCAGTATGCGGACGACACTACATTAATAACAAAAGCAAACGAAACTTCAATACGAAATTGTATGCTTACTTTGAAGGAATTTGAAAAAGTTAGTGGTTTAAGAATCAACAGGGAAAAAACTAAAGTAGCAAAAATCGGGGGATGGGGAGACAACAGGACAAACTTGTTTGATGACTTACTTTTAGATTGGACACAGGAATTCACGGCACTAGGAATAACATATAATGTAGATAACATGGAACAAATTACAGAATTAAATATTGAAAATAAGATAATAGAAATACAAAAGCTAATATATTTATGGAACGCCAGAAATGTAACGCCTTATGGAAAGATTATCATTATCAAAACTTTATTAATCTCTAAAATAACTCATGTCCTGTTGTCTCTACCATCACCGAACCAGACTACTTTTAATTAACTTGAGGATATGTTTAAAAACTTTTTATGGTGAAAAAAACCACCAAAGTTTAGAAAAAACATTTTGGAAAATTTAAACAATTTGGGGGGAATGAAAATGACAAACTTAGAAAACTTTGACTATTCTCTGAAAATTTCATGGATAAAAAGAATAAATACACAAACGGAAGGGTGGGTTAAATTCCCGACAGAAATGGGTATACAAAAAGTAATAAAATATGGTGACCAATATTTAACGAAATTGAAGAATCAACTGAACAACAAATTTTGGACTGATAAGATAAACGGGCTACAAGTTTTAACTTCTAAGTTTAGAATTGAAAACGCTCTACATCTATATTCCATGCCACTATGGTACAATAGCAGATTGGAGTTCGAATATAGAAAGGATTGGGAAAAAAAGGTTATCAAATACTGGGGGATATATTGAATGAAGAAGGGATACTATTGTCTACACAGGAATTAGTAAATAGAGGGCTCAAAATCAATTTCCTTGATCACTTTAATCTGAAAAAAAGGATTAATGCTCTACAAATTGCGCAACAACCAGTATCTCATGGCCCATATATCCCTAGAATACTGTTTGAGGTAGGAATGGCAGAAAAGGGATGCAGTAGGATATATAATAAGATAATGGCCTATAATGGTAATCTCTTAAAAGAAATAAAAGATAAATGGGAACGCACATTAAATGATAACTTAACATATGAGATAATAGAGAATGCTTTTAAGAAATTAACAAAGATGAAAACGGGGCCTTACCTAAAATATTTCCAATTTAAACTAATACACAATCGAACAATCACCAGGGAAAAACTCTGTAAGATAGGGTATTGTATTATAACAGGTGTAAGAGAATGTAAATAATGTATTATAAAAAAAGTATGAACAATGTATTATATGTTACTCAAAAATGAATTGAAGAAAAACAGGAAAATAAAAAACAGCAGTTGTTGCGAAATTTAAAAAAAACTAAATTATGGAAAGGTTAGATGCAAAATTGTATTTAGTCGCCATATAAACATACTCCTATTCACGGATTTCATAAACACGCAGACTGCGGAAGGTCTTGCCTTGTGTTACCTATAATTGTGTTTTTCCAGTTAACCATTCCCAATATGGGTGGCTTCCTTTTTATACTATCTAATATGTATATTTTAATGCAGACGCTTTTACGCTAACATACTGTGATCACTTATTCGTTTTTTTATTTTCTTTGACTCTATTCTATTCACACCCGGAGCACGCATATGGTTTGTTGCATAGGACGATGTCTTTAAACCAAATAAAATTGCAAATAACCAATAGTAATATATTATCAAACTGTAGACAAATAAGTTACTGAACAGCGATTACTAAGGGTGTAATGATGTATTGCTGATACTCATTTAAGCGCATAGCATTGTTTTTTTAATGATAATAGTTTATCAAATATTCGTTTATTTGCATATAACTATACAATGAAATACAAATCACATAATATCATCTATTTTCATTATCGGCTGAGAAATCTCTCCTTAGTTACAAGTCTGTGTCAACAGTTTAGTAATTTAATGATATTGATGTACGGAATTGCGTCTCCGTTTAACTCAAAGCGCGTCTACATTGGGAGGACTTCGATTATACATGATCAATTATTAATTCTTGTAGTATGTAGCTTATGTGTATGTATCTTTATTGACCAAATCATATAAGATTCGAAAGTACAATCCCAGGGGGGGGGCACTCAGGTACAGAAGGGGGCCGCACCTTCGTTACGTATTTCGCGGAAGAAGGGGTCTTTTTTTAAGACCTCCGCATGTCCGCGATATTGTAAAAGAAGGGTACTTTTTTGTACCCAGGTACGAAGTATGGGGGTCAAAATCCCCTTACAATCCACGAAATATACGGGGCTCTGACGCCGAGTGACTCCCGAAATGACTCAGGGCTTACAAGTTTGCTGCCACCACTTGCTGCCGCTAAACAAGTAGAGGATTATAAAATCTTAAGTTAAAATACGTGTTCCCGTTCATCCAGTGTCAGTGTTTTGGTAAAAGAAGGGGTGTTTATTTAGAGGAAAAAATCAGCGTTTTATTAAAATAAGGATGCTTTTTTGGCCAGAAATCAGTGCTTTAGGGGTATTTTTTAATTTTGATAACGAACGTATGCACCCCCCTAAATACCCAAGTGCCCCCCCGGGAGTACAATACAAACATGTATAACCCAACTGGGTATACAAACATAAATACAACTAAAGAAAAATAAGGAAAAACTGAACTGAAATTTAACAGAAGAAACACAAAGAGAACTTAGATAACAGGACTAAAGCTTATAGTACACTCTGCTAACATTGACCATATAGCCATGAGTGCTAAGACCAGTCCACTCAAAATAATATAAACAAGCATTACGTAACAGAGAACAGGTTTAAAAAGGGAGGTAACTAGGAGTCTGTACATATAGAGTCAAAATATAGGCACTCCTTTTGAAGACAGGTGATGGAGCACTAACCCAGCGGGCACTGTACGTACAATGTACGTACATTGTACGTACATTGTACCAACTGTACGTACAATGTACGTACATTGTACGTACAGTGCCCGCTGGGAAGGCATCGAAAAGTGACCGACTTAACTTTTGTACAACTTTATGTGCCGGCTTGGGGTCCAAATAACTGGACAAAGTGGGTAATTTAACCAATGCCTGCTCTGTTTCTCAAACATTTCATGTATATTTCACAAACGATATATCCACACACCTCCATCATACAATTCTGTACCTCCATACTAACTCCGTCAACTTCTCTACCCATAATCCATGCAAATGCCTTGTTAGGGTTGTCACATATCATACCTGACATGATTGGGCACTCTATTTCTAGATTACGGTGCATAAGTTCTCTCTCCTTAACATAGGCCGGGCATTGCATAACTAAGTGTTGGATGTTTTCGGCTGCTTAATGATCACATCTTTCGCAGGTTTTCTGACTAGCTGGAGCCCCCTTAAGGCGTACGTCGTCACACTTAAGGCGGCTCGTCCTGCAGACAATTTTAGCCATCATCTCACTTATCCTCATCATCTTGTGGTTGCTATCCGACAGTCTCCACCACGACAAGTACATAGTATTAGGGGTTGTCATTGTCACTAAATCATTGTATTTACACATTAGATTTGTAGCTCTCCAGTAGGCATATTCTATGGCCCAAGCTTGTTTCCAAACTAGTTCTGACCACCGCTTTTTACCATATACGTTTAGATCACCATTAATCATATTACACAGGGAATCAAGGAGACCAAATCTGTCACTAGTGTTAAAAATTTCAAACAATGGGCTTTTCCACCTATTGGCTTTACCAGCCGTTTTGTCACTCAAATAAACCTCAAGACGCTTCTTAAAAATTACTCTCAGCACATGGTCGATTTCCATACGGATTATTGACATTGCAAACAACAGTTTTTTGACACCAATATACGTACTGAGTTTTGCCCAGCCCAAACCATAGAAACTGCTACTATTAGGGGATCTTGGGGGAAATCTTTGAATTCGCCTACCAGCGAAACGCTGGAAATTAAGTAGGTTCTCAACATCTGTATCTGAGAGCACCCATATCTCGCTACCAAACGTCACGGTTGGTACTACTACTGACCAGAAGATTATATTGCCCGTCATCATGTTGATGCCGTTTTTTCTAATACCCAGGCCAGTAGAAGCATTAAGAGTCTTACGCCCTTTGCTGATCTTTTCTTCTACACTATGGCAATCATCATCAAAAATACAGTTTTTAACCCCAACGTGATCATAACTGGATTTTTCACACACAACATCTGGCCCTAGTTTAAAATGCCTATTACCCACGTTTTTCTTGTACACATTCCTTGTTTCTCCATATAGCAACACAGCCGACTTTTTGGCATTGAAATTGAATCTCCATGTGCGGCGTTAACTGTAAGCAATATCATGAACCCTATCAGTCTTAGCTTTTGACGTGGTCGCGGTGGCCAAGTCGTCCGCGTAACCAGCAGGGGTACTTGGGATGTGGTAAATAGAACAACACAACTTTGACGCCTCCAATTCTTCCAAAAGACCATTAATAAATACTGAATATTTCATTAAAGAGAGAAAACCCCCCTGATGAATTCCGCACTGCATCACATATTGATCATAGGTTTTATTCTCTATCCTAACACTGCATGTGAAACCTTCATAGGCCCTATATAAAAGTCTCCAGATCTTGCCTGTGATACCTGCGTTATATAGCTTGTAGAAAAGGCCATTGGTCCAGACGGTGTCGAATGCTTTCAAGACGTCAAAATATGAGACAAACACAGAGTTATTTGTCTCCCTAGCAACCGACACCGTCTCTTGTAGAAGTACAGCCGTGTGTATACAGGACTGGCCTTTTCTACAAGCACCTTGAAACCTACTAATGATACCTGACTTAAACCACCATTTTTCAATCCTATGCCAAATTGCAATTTCGAAAATTTTGTTAAAACTTGTCAGTAGGGTTATCCCCCTATAGTTGTTTGTGTCAAGGGAACATAAAATTTTTCCCTTGAAAAGGGGGACTTGAACACCTCTTCGGAAATTACTAGGCATATACTCTATTTCAGCGACTTTGTTGAATAAACGGGTAAGGAAATTCACCATGGCCTCACCAGCATAAATAACATGTTCAGCCGAAATTTCGTCATAACCACAGGCTTTTCTTTTGTGTAATCTGTTTACAGCCTTGTAAATTTCCTTATTGTCAAAAGGGACATCTAAAAAGGGCCCACGATCTGATATGCTATTAAAAACTTTTATCAAGTCATTTACGGTCTTAAAATGCTTTGGGTCAAAAGTACAATCAGTTTTTGGAGTGCAGAGTTTTTGAAAATGTTTTTTCCATACATCTAGTACTTCATCTACTTCATGTTTGACTTTGTCTGACTCATCCTTTATCGAGATAGATTGTTTCCTACCAGGATTCCTAATTTAAAAGTTTAAAAGTTTCCAAAAATAGCTTTTGTCCAACCCCGCAGAGTTCACAGCTTCGCTGACCTTTTGGTCCTCATAATGTCTGTGGAGTTTACGAATCTCTTTACTAAAAGTTTTCTTTGCATATTTATGAGCGGCCCAGAGTGTAGAATCCAGATCTCTGGGGCGGCCGGCTGACACCCATGCCCTGTGTTTAAATACTTTATCCTTTTTTAATTGTGTGAGCCTCTCATTCCAATAGGGTTTCAGATTCGCTCTATACTTGGTAGACGGAATGGTCTTATCAGCGCATTTTAAAATTTTGACTACACTGTCCATTATATCATCTAGCCCCTCAGTTGACAGGGTTTGAGAGTCTAGCTTAAGGCTTAGTGTATTTAAAGGACCGATTAAGGGCTGGGTATACCGGTAAGCTTTAAACATCTCGACCTCCCCCAACTTATCCCACCTCTTATTACACATATCACCTCTACCTGAGTGATGGTTGAACCTCAGGCTACTAATCTTCAGTTTACATCTGACCGGGTTATGATCTGAGCAATTAAGTGGGTGCTCCTCTTCAGTAACAATTTCAGACACTTCATTAGTCAGGCTGTTTGGTACCAGAACGTAATCCAGGGTGGAGCACCCAGTAGGACCTTCATGCGTAATTATGGGACCAGTGGCGTTCACAGATAGATTTGTGGCACATTAATCGTACCTACTCATAAAAACTGATAGACATTTGCCTCTAGGGGAGGGGTCCCTATCACTCCTTCCACCGGCAAGATGGCCCAAGTCACCATTTGCGTCCCCGCATATTATGGACAATGACCCCAACTCCCTAGACTCAATGACCTCTGCAAGGTCATCTAGGCATTCATCGTAACCCTCTGGTGATCCAGCTGCTGGTAAATATATAGAAAAAATATTGAGTATTAAACCCCCTCTTGTTTCAAGTCTAATCCCGCAAAACCTATCGTGAATAATGTCACTTATGGCCGACACACCGCAGAGCTGTTTCTTCCAGAACAGGGCGACGCCGCCCTGCCCTCTCTTCACACCGTAGTTGTCAGCTTTTGAGTAATTACTAGAGCGGGCACAGAAATTAAATTCCTTTGACACCTCGGCTAGACAAGACAGTCTGTTCTGGTGTAACCAATGTTCAGATATGGCAATAATTTCATTGTTATCTAGGAGGTGTCTAAGGTAAGGGACTGCGCTCTTAAAACCTCTGCAATTCCATGCAGCTATGCGAATAATGCTAGGATCACCAGAGGGTTCCATAATGAATCTATCAAAACCTACTGTCAGATATCTTATAAGGATAGCACATATACATATATAGGTTGTAACTTTCATTTTGTTCCGGATTTGTGGTTCTCAACATCCATATCTCACTTGCAACCGCTATAAACATATGGTCTCTGTCGTTATCACATATGGGGAGATCATTTACTCTAGTGAGTACACGACAACAGATATATGTGCTACCCTTATTCGGATCACTCGTAGGGTACCACAGATATAACGATGTCTGTATCATATGGTGCCTTACTACTCTATAAAGTATGAAGGGTGTCACGCAGGACATATCACGTGTGGACTTATTGGCATTTTGGATCGTAGTATTGATAATATGCACTACCCTACTCTTTACATTGCCATCGTGGGATATACAGTCGTACTTAAATACATCATAGCTAGGGATGCTACCCTGATACGCATCATTGTCTATATACTGCGAGCAAGATACCTCGAAAAAGCGACGACAGGAGTGGAACATCGCAGCTCTTGTAGACCTGGGAGGGATGGCCCGTTGTACCATAGGAGAGCTGTGACAGAAGGACAGCAAGGCAGGCGAACTCGTGTGTGTGTAAGTTCCGCGCTCCGTGGCATTTGGGTTCGTCACCTGCGTAGTCGGCAAGAACTGCTCCGCGTGACCCCTGTCATCTGCGAGGGTACCTTCAAAAAATAGAGAAAAGAGCAGCAACTTTGTTTGTACGGAGATGAGCGGCGGTGTACTCTCGTCAATGCACATTTTGCGTATAACGTAACAATGCTTATAACTTATCGTCACGACTTCCCGCGTATTATCGTTGCTAGAATTGGTTTCGCTTGACACAGGTTCCCTTAGCGAATTGTTACCATTGATTGGGTGACCATAGACATAGGTCCCCTGTTACAGTATTGTTCCACATATCTCAAATACTTAAGGTTATGAAAAACTGTGCGCCATCTAAATTGTAACTTATCTGTACATTGGTGTATAAAATCCGACACATCAAGGTAAGGGCGTCTCATATCATTTAGCTTATGGCTAATTTCGACTAGACACACCCAGGGGGGTTCATGATATCTAGTGAGGGCCACATTCCTGGCGTTACATTTGTGATTGTCACTTGTCAGACTAGGGTTAGGTATAACACACATAACGACGCACCTATGAAAGTGCCCCAGGTCAGGACACAGCGAGCGGCTTTCACCCCCAGGACATAGACTGCTTTTATGATTGGTCTGTGATCCTGATGATTTTAATGAATATTTTACATTAATCCTTGTCTTATTATGCATTTTCCTATTTTCTCTCACATGGATATACATATATCTTATAATTCTGTATCGCGTAGTATTCCTCCATTTCGCTTCCCTATCACCATTAATTTATCAAAGAGCACTATATAAAATAAGTTCCCCTTTTAGCCTTAATTTTGTAAATTAGTCTTTATTTCTGATCATGATTGCCAGGTTAAATAGACTATCATTCTTTTAATCTCCGAAAATTACTTTTTTTTGTTACAGCCTAAAGTTATGATAGCCCAAAGTATTCAACTATCTGGCCACACCTTCCAATATTCTATTTCTCTGGTACACAGAAGAAAAGCATGAATATTTGTCTCTTCCTCATTACAATATTCACAATCTTCTAATACATGTATTCTCATGTTGTGTAATCAAGTTGCTTTTGCTTTCCTGTCGTACATCAGTTTATATTGAATAACAAATAGCTACGTATTCCTTGTGAAATGCATATTTTTGGCCATTTTTGGAGGAATATGCCCCCCCCCCCCCCAAAAAAAAATATATATATCAAAATGAAATATATTCAGTTTAGTTCTAGCACGTTCTACATGCTCCAATGTCTGGTTTTTGCCAAAAATTATCAATAATTTTTGGCCCTTAACGTAAAAATCCTGTACAAATTTGATATCATATACACTAATATATATATATATATATATATATATATATATATATATATATATATATATATATATATATATATATATATATATATATATATATATATATATATACATATATATATATATATATATGTGTGTGTGTGTGTGTGTGTGTGTGTTTGTGTGAATAGTGCATATATATTACTATACAAATATACTATCCCTGTGGGGTTTCCACCAGGAATAACTTCCCCGAGAGAGGATTGTCGCTCGAGGGCTTAGCCCGAGGGCGACAATCCTCTCATAGTTGCTATGAACTATTCAATTATTTCATAAGCTGTTAAGGACAACAGCCTGTCACTAAGGAGTGAGGAATACATGACGATTAATCCATGGCCCTTGACCAACCACAATCAAGAATCTTCACGTGAGGTATAATAAATGGGAATAGTGCATATCACCTTCCATGTCACATGTTTGGTATTCAATACATTAACACTATGTATTCAATATATTAACTTCAACTTTAAAATAACATCACCTTGACCCTGTTCATACTGTGCAATTTATCTAATAACCTTCAGGCATACAGGGCTTGCTTTTTATCATTATGTAGCAACGTTGCCTTTCAATACCTTTAAGTCATTTGCATATATAGTTTGCACATGGACTTAAAACTTGAACTTCACACATCAACCTGAATGGGATTTGAACGGAATACTTAGTATTGTTAAAGCCATATACACTACAGGAACAGCTATTGTTGTCAATTATTTCTTAAAATACTGCTTTGCTATCAGTATATTACTATTAATCGTAAAATATGAACGCATTAAACAATACTGTACTCTTGAACGAGTATCAAAATAAACTCATTACACCTTTAGTTGTCTGTTCAGTAACGTATTTGTCTAGAGTTTGGTAATGTATTGTTATTGGTAATTTGCAATTTAACCTGCTAGAAAGACATTGGCCTATATGTCAATTTGAATTTGAATTTGAATTTCAGTGGCGGCGCCTTAAACCACACGGCCGTCAGAGCAGGCCCCCTATATGTCAACCATATGTGTACTCTAGATATGAATGGGGTAGCAGTAAAGGAAGTAAAAACTCGGAAAAATGTACATACTGTATTTTAGCTCAAAGCAATTGCATTAAATATACCTTTTTGGCAGTATTAAAACGAAGCCATCCAGAGGGAATGGTTAACTTGAGAACACACAGATATTCGTAACACAAGGCAAGATCTATGAAAGTTGATCAACGAGTGCCGAAGCGGTAGGTTAATTATTTTTGATGAACAACAGTTGAATTCTTTATTCTGACCTTGGAACAGAGTCAAAAGTGACTGGATCTAATTTCGTCAAATTAGGTTACCTTTGAGTATCAATATCTTTTTATTGGTTAACAGAAAATACAAACACATTTTCATTTAGAATTCCAGTATGATGTATCAAGGTCATTGACAATCAAAATGCCCGAGATCACTCATAAAGATAATCCATTGCTTTCTTTTGCAATTCATTTTTAACTTATTCAAAACCGTGATATCTACTCGTAGATAAAGAGTCTTTGATTTGTTATGATATCAAGTTGACCCGATAAAATCATTTCACCTTTTTACATGTCATCACGTACCATTGCAAAAAAACTTTTCGTCACGTGACCATATGCAAAAGCGCCGATGCACTGATTTGCTGCCTGGAAGTGTAGGTGTCCATGTTAAAAGCGGAAGGGGGTGGATGTGAGGCCCCACTGAGGACGGATGCTTATTCTTATAACATAATTAAGACAGGAATTTCGCCTTTTTCTCGACGCCGTGCAAAACAATCACCATGACCATGTATAGTATGGAGACCTTGGTGAAGGAGAGTACATCAAAGAAGCAATTGGCAGCTGTGGCCGTGGTTGCTGTCCTCATAGGCTTGTGTCTAGGGGGAGGTATAGGGGGCGCCCTCGGTTGGCACTTCACCAGACAACGACAAAAGCCGACAGAAAAAGGTACAGGTATCTCCATCAATCAAATTTACCAACAATCAAATGTCATATAACAGTCATATATATAACAGTTATATAATGAATTATGTATAGAGGAATATGAGGCAAAAATTAATCATAAAGGGCATGAATTCTGGAGTACGTGGGGGGTGTACGATGAGTTGAATCAGATATATTCTCAGGTTGATAAAACTTAGAACCACTGTGAATGAGTGTGAATGTTTATATATAGATGTAGAGGTATACATATGCATATACTGCTTGGAGACAATTTGCACATTGTCATGGAATAACACGTAGATGATATGATGAAAATAAAAAACAGCAATGATCGCGAAATTCAAAAAGAAAACACAAATAAAACAATCATATGTCCGGACAAGTGTGCAGTACATGACATACCGCACACATTATAAGCCTGTTCTCTAATCTGCCGGAATCATCAGGTTGTAAACCAAAGTTATTTTGCATATGTGCTTAGCTAAATGTATCTATGTCAGTAATAGTTGGAAGCAGACAACTGTGATGCACACGCAAATTTAAAAACACAATATCATTCAAACGTGTTTTAATAATTGCAACATTTGAGATAAATTCTAATTTATTGTGTACTGTATATGATGTTGATGAATCACAATTTGATTATAAGATTTGATAATCAGAGCGTACAAAACCTAGAAACCCTAGCCTAGCGGTTGTCACTATTGCCAATACATTGATCAGTATTTGAACCAGTATCTTTTCACATCAACACACTTCAAAAATATATTGCTTTGCAGAGACCACCATTGATATCTTTGAAAAAGTAAATAAATACTGGATGTTCTGTGTTTGGGAATTAAAGTAGTGGTTTGTTCAAGTGAAACATTTGTTTTGCAGAGCCAACTCCAACCACACCACTTCCAACGCAACCACCGCGTAAGTATTTATGCTGTACTTCTCTAAGTTTGTTATTTTGGGTGAGATTTTTATCATTTCGAATTTTAAATCTCTCTCTCTCTCTCTCTCTCTCTCTCTCTCTCTCTCTCTCTCTCTCTCTCTCTCTCTCTCTCTCTCTCTCGCAGAAAGATAATGGTGTCTATGGACATGGTCTTTTATCTATTTTTCGCTTTATATTTACTAGAAGCGAGACATTCAATTTTTTTCAGAAAACATGCATACATATATACATACATACATATATAAAAAGGTACACACACACACACATATATATATATACATATATATATATATATATATATATATATATATATATATATATATATATATATATATATATATATATATATATATATATATATATATATATATATATATATATATTTACACATATATGTATATACATGTGTGTATGCGTGTATTCCATTCACTTTTTATATTGCAGAGAAGGAAGACTGTGTGGCTATCGCAAAGGAAGCTAACATCAGTCAGTTCTTGATCTGTAGCAAGTACTTTTACGACAATACCGGGAGAGTGCGACTTTTTCACGGCATCAACCAAGTCCTTAAGGGCTATCCGTGGTATCCTGATAAAATGCTGAACGACACCCTCTTGGAGCAGCTTGAGCAATGGGGATTTAATTCCGTCCGACTTGGAACAATGTGGACTGGTGTCATGCCAGAAAAAGGCATGATCAACAACACCTACATTGGCATCCTAAAGACCATTCTTGATAAATTTTCCAAACACGGACAGTATGCAATAATGGATATGCACCAAGACACGTTGTCGTCCAAATACTATGCAGGTGGAGTATATGATGGGGCACCACGGTGGTTGATCGACAGTTTACCAAAGATAGACAGCAGTTTAACATTCCCTTGGCCGTGGGAAATTCCGAAGATCCTTTGGCCGTTTTGGGAGCTCGCTTATCTAACAGCAGAATGCAGTTGGGACTTTCAGCACATATATAAAAACTCATCTGGGGCCATGGACATTTGGAGTAATTTTTGGTCAACTGTTGCAGAAAACTTTGTAGGCAATCCCTATGTTTTGGGGTATAACCTGATCAACGAACCTTGGCACGGAGACCTCTTCAACCAACCAGGACTGCTCCTACCAGGAAATGCCGGAAAGCGGAACCTACTTCCGGTTTACGACACCTTGAACGATGCTATTCGCGCAAAGGACAAAGTGACGCCCATCTTCTACGAGCCAACGGTAACAGGGGTAGTTCTGAACGATGTTCGTTTGGGGAATGGGTTTGAGCGAGTCCCTGGCGGCAACGAGTATCAAAATCGTAGTGTCTACTCGTGGCATTACTACTGCTGGCTCCTAGAGTTTGTCGACGTACATTCTAAGCCCATGCGCAAACTCTGTGATGATGGCGTCGGCCCCCAGGTTTTCAAGGCAACCGAGGAAAACATACAACAAAATGGCGGTGCTGCATTCTTGACAGAATTTGGCAGTGACCAGATTGGACTACCCCGAAATCGAACAAACCTGAATGGTACCACACAGGTGGATTTTGTTATGGGCCTGACTGATCAGTATTACATGTCTTGGGTGTTCTGGGATTCGGACTTTTGGGATAGAGATCTAAATGTCAAGTACACCACTGTCCAGGTATTTGCCAGAACCTACCCACGTGCCTTGGCAGGAACACCAACTCGCCTTTTCTTTGATCCTACGAATTCAGACTTCTCCCTTGAGTACGTTGCTGACACCAGGGTGACCAGTCCTACTGAAATCTACATCCCCAAGAGATTCCGATACCCTAACGGCTATAACGTGACTGTATCTGCAGGCCTCGTCTATGAGATACAGACACCATGGCCAGACTGGGGAGAGCTACTGATAGTGAACTTCGACAAAAAACATGATCTTCCGCTCAATTTCAATGCCAAGATAACCGTTATGCCGTAACAGTTATTTAATGCAATAGCATCATTTTACAGCCTTTCAAGCACATGTTCACGGTACTTTCACAAGGGGCTTAAAGTGTTTTTTGAGATTTTTGCCAACGATTGGCCCCCATATCTTTGTAGAAATTAGTTGCATTAAATTATATAATCAGAATTACACAAATGCTTCACGTTAACCTTGCTACTTAGAATATTGATATTGAAATTTAAATCTTAAAAAATAAGCCACGAGGCATTATGAGTGTAGTCTTAAATCTAGATTATTGTATATCATTCTGATGTCGTGATGAAAACAAAATGTATGATGTCTTTGGCTGCTGTTCTTGTGTAGTTGTAGTAGATTGCATACTCCTTCATCAATTGGTTAAAATAAAGGCGGCCATACTTTCTGGGCGGCCTTTGTGCTGGATTCATGAAGTTTCTCTAGTTTTAGAATGCTGTTTTTTACCATAAAGAAAAGAATTGTTGAGAAGTAAATGGGCTATTTAGAATTGGGTATTCCAGTATGTGATATTAAGGACTTTGAAGCCTATAAAGGTAAAGGGTGCTCAGCCAACCCAGGCAGCCAGAAATGGCCATATACAATAATAGCAACTGCAGTATACACATTATACACTGCAGGTAGTACTAGTATGTATAGCTGTAGATTCAATTCCTCACTTTTTGTGCTCTGTGGAAGTGTTGCATGAAACAGGCCTGCTTGATCAAAAAAGGGTGCTCAGCCAACCCAGGCAGCCAGAAATGGCCATATACAAAATAGCAACAGCAGTATACACATTATACACTGCAGATAGTACTAGTATGTATAGCTGTAGATTCAATTCCTCACTTTTTGTGCTCTGTGGAAGTGTTGCATGAAACAGGCCTGCTTGATCAAAAAAGGGTGCTCAGCCAACCCAGGCAGCCAGAAATGGCCATATACAAAAATAGCAACAGCAGTATACACATTATACACTGCAGGTAGTACTCGTATGTATAGCTGTAGGTTCAATTCCTCACTATTTGTGCTCTGGGGAAGTGTTGCATGAAACAGACCTGCTGGATCTAGTTGACCTATTTGGATGAATCATATGGAATATTGGGTCGACTCTGACCTGATGGGAGGAAAGTGCAAATAAATAGCTTCACCAATAGCTTTAAAACATTTCCACTTCCAATAGTATTGACTAGTGTCTATAGTGCTAAGCTGCTACTGCATATTTCCCAAATCTGTCGCAAATAAATATTGCCTATCCTGAATATTCTTTTTTTTCTTTTGTAACGTTTTAATTTTACATTTTTATTCTGCCCACTGTTAAAATGTTATCAGGATTAACTTTTTATAAATGAAATAGTTGACAAAAGTATAGTTTACATTATTGATTTAATAAAGTTTTTTTCTAGAATTGATTAAATGCCTTGCAATGGCTTTCAGTGTTTGTAATGTCCTTACTAGAAAGTAACATAATGTAAAAAAGTAATTATCGAACATTACAGCTGTTATAGTGTTTCATATAACACTTGATCTCCAAAGGCATAAGTTTGATTGTTGAGCAATGTAATAGTGAACAAAATAGCACTTTACATAATGATATTCAAGATTTAAGTTAGAGAAAGTTCAGATGAATTTAGCATTTCTAAATAAATTCTTAAAGGACAGTTGTGGCTTACATTTTTTCAACTGATGGGCTGGAGTCACCCTGATAGTGTGGTCGTTATAGCATCGTACTTTGACTGATTGCTGTCTCACAATAGCTAGTGCCATAGATCCCAGGATCAAGACATGTGAGAAAGTTCTAGTGACTTGCGTTGGGGGCCACTACCAACGTAATAACATAGGGTGCCGCTTTAAAGCGTAGGGACATTCACTGTGGTGAATACACAGCTGAGACAGAACTATTTATCCTTACCAAAATATTTGAGTTAGATGTTGATAATTATAATGCATAGTATATATCTAAGAGAATAATGAAGGGCAAATGCACCATCACAATGATTTAGGTTATAAATAAGCTTATACATGTCACCTTTCAAATAAGACCTCACACATACCTGTCCCCTTCAGCAATCCTCAGTTATGGCTTATGAAAGTGAGCAAAAAATATATGCTGAAAGTGCCCATAGAGGCATCCATCTTTTTTCCGGCTTGCTGCATAGCCTGAGTGTCATGCTCTCATTGGTCAAGAGATAGCAGTGGTAGGAAGTGATAAATTCAAATGGCCTTGGACTTGACCGGAGGGCAGATAGTATACAGGATACAAGGAGTTGATAAAGGCTTCAGAGATGGACAATAAATACAGTTAGATACAAGTCTGTCACCAAATATTGGACTCAACGTCTCATACACTAATTGAATGTCCTTATACTGCTGAAATATAGTTATGGTTGGGAACAGATATTAACAGAGGGATGAATACAAACCATCCATCAAATGCATTTATAGTTAACATGGCTACATTAAAAAGGATTTAGGCAAGTACAATGAAAAGTTCGGACATGCAGTTTCCGTTAGGGGTATTAAACAAGCACCCTGGCACTAGACATGGGATAACCTGCTCCCTTTCATGTATTCTGCTTCGAGACAGGGAAAGCAGGAAAAATAGTGTATTAGTGAAACCAAGCCCTCGGCGTCGACTCGGCCTTTTTGTCTCACAAATACATTGTGTTTCAATCTCTCACTATCACATAACACCTGGCTAGTAGTAATTTACCTAAATTCGCTAGAAAAAGTGATGATAAAAGAAATTTCCAATGAACATCTATGCAAGAGAGTGCGCACCCAGGAGTGAGAGGTCAAGTGGTAACTTTGAGGAATTGGGTTTCATCGATGTAGCCACAACTGAATTTGAACTAAACAATTTATGCCGAATCATTTTATAAACTTGTTCGCAAAATATATTTCGTCAATTAAGGAAGGAGATATATGTCAAAACAAAACCAAAGACTCGTTTGTTATCATGTGTGATCATGCTTTATCCAATATAAGTTATTTTCAAAACTATCATAGATCCAGAAAATATTTCTACTTTGAAAACTAAGCATTAATGGATTGCATTGTTTAGGAAATAAATAGCTCGAAAATGTTCATTCCCACACATCAAAAAACTTTAAGATTGGTTAATGATTGAATGGGATGTAAAACACAACCAATACTGTATCTCTCCTATAAAGATCGGTGGTCAATCAGTGACCCTTTGTTTATTCAGATTGATAACTTTATCAAAGTGGACAGTCCAGAGGTCCAGACGATATATAAATTAGTGTAAAGGTGACCTGTTCCATGGCATCGATAGACCTATAAAGTCCTTCAACTGAATGGGGTTGGAAGGGTATTCACAAGTATTGGACCCTAGGGGTGAGCACTGAATCCATGTAGAACCTTTACCATTACAACTGGTGCAACATATTGGATTAGTTGTAGGTGGCTTTATTGGTGGAATCAGTTAAGGAAATC
>OZ012689.1:19899379-19904047 GCA_963942565.1 Maea johnstoni | reverse complement strand
TAATGATTTCTGTTTGTTCGCCGCATTTCCCAGACCTGAAACCTATACTATGTTAAGGTTTTACCACCAGCTTCTTATTCGCTGCCTTCTGCATTTTTTCGAGGAACATCTACGATTGACTACAAGGTAAAAAATGTCACGTAAAATGTGTTGCAGAGAAGGAAAAATCTTTATTCTACGCAGTAGTGCAACAGAAATTTTGAACAAAAAGGTAACGATTTATTTTTTTATGTTAAAGGATATTCAATTTCCCATATGTCTACTGAGTGGTGTATTCGTGATAGAATCAAATCTATGGAAAGAGGAAAATTGTAATGGTAATACTAAAGGATAAATGTCCCTGGTATGTGTAGTCCCTACTAATTCCGTAGAATTGCTATCTTTGTAATGAAATGTACATTTATATTTTTGACGGTCATGTTTATATACAAGTAAGTGGCGGATGCAATGTACTTGGTCTCTTAGCCTGATAATTAAACACACTTATCAAAATTGGTAAAAGTATAACTTCAAACAACCTTACCTAGTTAACAAGCAATCTGTCGCTAGAATAGTATTTCCCCCAACTCTCCAGTTTATTTTTGAACATGTGTGGGGATGGATGGAATTTGGTTCGTATTAATGGGAACATAGTATTTAGATTGCAATGGGGATAGTGTTTGCCAACATATAACATATACGTCAACGTATCTAACCAAAAGCATAATCAAAATAGTTTTCGTTTACATTTGGGTTGATTTGTATAAGTGCATAAGTGTATATCTGACTAAATCTAAACACTTTTATGCCTGTACCGGCCAAATGGACTATACTATTTTGATGATATCATATTGACTTTACTTTAATTTGAATTATATCTGATTGAGAATGTGGATCAAAAATGGCCCTTTCAATTCTCCTTTAGATATTTAGCATGGTTACACGTTTTCCAGGTTACCTTCAAAGGTATCAAGTATTCAAACAGCATCTTTCAAATCATGAATATATTGGTTAATATACAATATTGTAGCTTTCCATTAACCATGTCACCTGATGGGAAGGTAATTGTATTGGTGTATTTCCTTTTCACTCTCTACAGTCCCATGCATTATCGATTGTGAATACTGTTCGTGAATACATTTCCAGTAAAATGTTTAAAGGAATACTAATGGACCACATTTAACCATGCAAGCCCGATGTTTATCTTTGTTAATAATTTATTCAATCATTATTTTTCTGCTTTGGCACTATAACATGCATTAATTGGGGTTATGGAAATTTGTTCGATATATGCACTACATAGCATTCCATTACTGACAGATGTTGACAATTGACTTTGGCTCAAATAGACTGCACATATCACACTAAAAGCCCTAAAGTAGATGCTAATGCATTTGGAAAAATTTCATAAGATCTATTTACTGATTCCACAAGTCCATCATATAAGCTACCTACCATTTGCTCTTGTTTATGGACAATGCATTTTGCTTTTGTTGTGCATGTCAAAATAGACACAACATATACAATGCATATGACTACAATCATGTTGGAATGCTGTTGCTGACATACAAGTAGCGTAAATACATACATATACACACACATATACATATATATATATATATATATATATATATATATATATATATATATATATATATATATATATATATATATAAATATATATATATATATATATATATATATATATATATATATTTATATGTTTATATATATATATATATATATATATATATATATATATATATATATATATATATATATATATATATATATATATATATATATATATATATATATATATATATATTAATATATATATATATATATAAATATATATATATATATATATATATATATATATATATATATATATATATATCTGGGAAATGCGGCGAACAAACAGAAATCATTAAAACGCAGTAACTACTATATAAGGAAGTTTTTATGGCTTGTCTTTTATGCAAGATTGCAGCTAAGCTACATGTATGAGTAGGCAGTGGAAAGCGGTGCAGGAAAATACACTACCCGGAGTAAAACACCGCCTAACCACAAAAAATATGAATTTATGTAGAACTATGCTTGTAAAATTTCTTTCAGTGCCACAGTGGAAACACCATTTTATACACTGACATTAACACTGATTATAGACTAGGACACTATTTCTATGTTAGCCAGACATTTTATTCAAGTTTATTTATTTTATGCAATGCCTGCAGCACTTGATTTGTAACAAGGTTGCAATCATTACCTCTTAAATCAACATGCATTATGCTAGTTTTTCAATCTATGCAATCACATTAACACTATTGTGTGACAAGGATACACTAACTATCATTATAGATTATTTATAAATGCATTCAAAGATAATTCATTCATGCAATGGCTTCAACGCCTAAAATGTACAGTTAAATACTTGCTATATGTAGACCACTTATAATTAAGTGTAAGCAACCTCAACGACATCACCATTCACTAGGTGATAGCGAATAAAGCACTATAGTTAATGTAAATTTGGTGTAGAGGAAATTTTATAAACTGATATTAACACTATCGATTGGGCAATAAACAATAGGTTAATGGATTCAGATATCTAGATGATACTAAAAATAACTTCCTGGATTCAACAAATATTGGATCTAGATTTTCAATGTATGCATTGAAATCAAAACTGATCTTTTGACACAAACACCATAACTATCCTATTTCTCAACATACATTTCGTCTAGGTGATTGGTTTTATGCCATGGAATCAAACTCATATGGGGGGCAGGGCTTAATATAAATACAATAATTGTATCAATAGTTGACACTAGTATGGGCAGGTTGATTACATAGTGACAGGAAATGTACATGAATGTGTACGAATGAGCAAATACGATGGTTCCATGTGTGTTTTTGTGTGTTGACTATTATCGTGGTATTGCACACGTGTAGAGGGGTCCTGACATTTTTCATTTATTAGATGTATCAACTATCAATAAATATCAAACATACATTTAAATTCACTAAGACCGTTTGCTGCTTTTTCAGGTTCTCATCGGTCATGTGGTTTCATTACATTTGTTTTTTGTTGTTTTTAATGAAATAGGGCTGAGCCTCTTCAAGTGTTGGCAAAAGAATTCTGTCACCTTCCACTATCAAGTACTTTCTCTGATACCATTTATACAAACAATATAGGATCCATCTAAAATGATCTTCAACACTTAGATCTGTATGCAATCTTTGAAGGGATACTATAATACGTTTATACTTTTCGATCTCTTGAGCTGTGTTTGACATGATTGCAATTAGAAAGTTCTGCAACAGGATAGACACCAAGACGACATAGCTCATATGGACAATGTTAAGTGAGTACGAGATCTGCCTATATGCAGATATATCAATCATATTTAACATCACAATAAAGGTGCTGTAAATGCTTCCCCCTTGCTGGAAGTGTGATTCATTGCAGTAACCATTAAGACTGAGTAAACTTTCAAACAATGCATTAAATATGGTGAGAAATATTGCATAAATGACCATAAATCTAAGCATATCACCCAGCATTCTCTGAATGGCGATTACAAAGTACCCAATGCCTGGCCCAAATTGCAGAAAGAATAACAAGGACCATATTTCTAGAATGCTACCAGCAATAAATGTGAACATGAATGTTACATAGAATAACTCGTTATTAGAATTAACATATGATACTACAGAAACTGACACCACAAAAAAGGAGATACTAATCAATATTTGTATTCCATCATAAAATAATGTGCTGACAAGACGATCTGTACGCACATACTTTACCGAATTAGGCAATGACCTCTTGCAAATCCGTTTCATAGTTGTATATGTGTTGATTACAAAGAATATGACTGCAAAAATACAGATCAGTAGTACTGCTAAAATTGTTAAGGATCCACTACACGCATATGCTATGCTATAGGAGGCTTCACATGTCTCCATTGTTTCAGATAACTTTTGGGCTTCTGAACAGTTCAAAAGACGTTTTGAAATATTCGTATTATTCATTTTGGAAGTGGTATGTTTTCTCGAAGCCAGGTAATTTACTGATGTGCTAAGCATTGTAACAACATAAATAAAAAAGAGAAATCTCAGTAAAAACCACACCCTGAAACAAACTTGATTGCATGATTTCTTGAACTGGCACCACTTCTGAATAGGTATCGACATCAAAGCTTTCCTATCTAGTTCAGATGAAACTCCAGCTTTTGTTACAAGGACCATCATTTCTAAAGGTGATTTATTTCTTCGTCCGCGTCTTCCAATTGTTTCATAATCAGTAACATCATAGACAAGTCGTTCATACATCCCTTGGTTCCCCCGACTGAATAGATACACACCCCTGGTTCTGAATATAACCAGCTGCAGGTGAAATTCTTCGAGAAGTCCAGCAAATTCGAGTGGTCTGTATCCATCATCGTTTTCCATGAATAATAGTTGTTGCTTTTGCTCAGTTGTCATAGTTGCCATGATGTTCTTGTATAAAGACGAATAGTCACCACCAGCATGAGTTGCAGATACAAGTAAAAGGGCATGCACCAGATTATGTCCATGTATATCTTGCTGGAACATATCAGCACCCATTTTTATCAAAGTCATTAATGTTTGGGTGCAGTGAAATGACATTGCCAAACACACTGGGAGATGAAAGTTACACGG